>JAMPIV010016371.1:0-472810 GCA_024509875.1 Oreohelix idahoensis
TTTGTTAAAAGCCACTAGGACGGGTTTCATTTGAACACACCTCGTATATTAATATATATTCTAATAGACTGTCTGACTCCTCTAGATCTGTCGTAGAAGATAGGCTGAAATAGAGAAGATTCTCGATTTCAGGGACAGACTCTATTGATTTCTACCATCTCACTCGGGAAAATCTATTTTTATTATCATCACCCACTGAGTTATCACCTATTCTATTTCTATTCAGAAGGGACCAACCAATGTCTTAGTTCCCCTATCTAAAATCTACGACAATATTCAATAATAGCTGTTGTAAAGTTTCTTTATGGTAAATACAATTTACATAAAACTTAATTTAAATGTGTTGGTCAGCTCGTCCCAAATATCCCTATTCCATTAATATAGTGTTTCACATTTTGTGCATCTAATTGTCGTCACTTTTCTGCGTGTGTGTGTATGGGAGTGGTTGATATATATATATATATATATATATATATATATATATATAAACTATTAATAAGTATATATATAATAATATATATATACTATAATATATATATATATATATATATTTATTATATAGTAGTTAAGTCATAATTTTCGTATAATGGGAGTTAAGTGTTTAAAGATGATTTGTGTTGTATAGTAGGTCGAGATTTTTTTAAAACACGTTAGTTATTTGTACGCTTTTGTTGATGAGGAGATGATTTTTTTAGTTGGGGGCTATTTTATGCTCTGTAATGTTTTTGAACATAGCTCAAGCTTGAGTCTGTGTCAGTCTTTTTTTTTTTAACGAAAATAATAAAATAAAAAGATAACCTAAGTGCTCTAATGTTCTTAGTGTTAGTTTGGGAAGAGACGGTTAAGCTGAAACTGTAGTCTCACGCGGGTTGGTACGCCGCGCAATGTGTAATTTTTACTGAGTTGTACTGAGAGACGAAAATCTCGGGGGAGTTGGTTTGCTGGCAGAGCTTCAGGGATGGTCGTCTGTTGATCCCCATCTCGCTAGTGTGTTCCAGCGTATTTGTGTTTTTTTTTTCGATGAAGGGAATTTGATAATTGAAAAGGATATTTTTTGAAGTAAAGATAAAGAGATTTTGTTGGGGATTGTTACTATTTCCCCAGGAATTTATGGATTGTTTTCCAAGAGATATTACCAAAATGGGAGAAGGGGGTACGTAAGGCAAGGGCATTAACATATATTTTTAAAAATTCTTATGGATTTGTTATAGAGGTCCATAGATTGTGACCGGCCCGTTATTTTGATTCATGTTTCCTATGATGGATTTTGAAAAAGCGGGTTATTAGAAAATATTAGATAGTTGTATTGCCGCTGTGGTTAAGCGACCAGTGATCATCATCATTTTATAAACATATTGATGTAAACCTTTATGAAAAAAGAATGAGCTGCTAATGTTCTGCAGCCTTTGTACTTTGAGTTTTGCACATGTAACTGAATCTTGGGATATCGATTTGTATGGATCTATGCTATGAGTTACTGCATTCTACAGCCTATTGAGGTTGCGATGTACGCAGTCTTTTTCTGGATGACTATGTTTGCTGTGTTACTACGAAATGAACTTACTTATCTGATGCGTCATGTTTTATGCTGTGAACTGTGTTACCATGATGTCTACGTGACTGTGACGTTAATAAACTGTGTATAACGTTACAGCAGGTTTCAATATTTCCTGACCTCTACGTTACAGTGGTGTGTGATCGAAGTGTGTATAGGTATGCCAGAACCTTCTTACAACATTCGCACTTACAGCTATACATATTTACACACCTGTCGGCCATCCGTAAGCCCGACTACAAGCTGATTGCCTTCATCAGCCGTAATATTAACATTGTCTTCCTACACCACTTACGTATCCTCAACATATTTATGGTGAGCCAGTTTCATGGGGTGCTGTACCAACTACAGATGGAGAATTCTACATAAGAATATTACCTTTAGTCCGTTCGGAAATTCGTGCCCACAGAAAGCGTTAATTTTCTCCAAAACTGTTTGTTGTATGGGCATGAATTTTTGCATGCAGTCTTAGATTTTCCATGCAGTTATTAATATATTTTTTGCCCTTACAAAACTCATGTCATGTTCGAATTTTCTTCTTTACGTTATATAAAAAACTCTTACTGTTGTCTGGGTTACTTTTTAGTAGTTTTACAGGAAAGTTACAAGATCCGCTCAAAAATATTTTTCTTTGTTTGAATTAGTTATTTGCGACTGTGTACAATAGGTGCGCACTCGTGCAGACATGTAGTCACTAGACTAATTCAAAAAAAAAAAAAAAAAATTTTGAACGGATCTTGTAACTTTCCTGTAAAACTAATAAAAATTAACCCAGACAACGGTAAGAGTTTTTTGTATAACGTAAAGAAGAAAATTCGAACATGACATGAGTTGTGTAAGGGCAAAAAATATATTAATAACTGCATGGAAAATATAAGACTGCATGCAAAAATTCATGTCCATACAACAAACAGTTTTGGAGAAAATTGACACTTTCTGTGGGCACGAATTTCGAAACGGACTATTACAAGCAGGATTTATAGTGTTCACAGTGCTGAATTTTGATGCGCAAGTTGGTCCTGTCAAGTGTTTCCAGTTCATGTTTCCTGTGCAAGTTTCAAGTGGACGTCATCCAGTGTCAAGGACCTGCGAAGCCAGGAGATCCTGTGGCCATCAACGTTCTGCTTTAGTGTGATACCTGATGTCCATCTTTGTTGTTGTTGCGGAGGCCGGGAGTTTTTCCTTTTGAAGATAAGTGGTTGTTTCGTTTGTAAACTGTACCACTGTTATATGTTATCGAGCCTTCCTTGGAGCTTAGTCTATTTACTCTATGTCGTGTTCTATGTTCTATGTTCCATGTTCGATCTGACAAACGAGGTTCATCTCGAAGCTAATTCGGGCTCTTGTCAGATGGTCTATAGGCTTTAGTTTGTAAGTGTCAATTGAGCGGTAAGTTCGGTTCAAGGCTAAAAACCTTGCTGAAGTTCAGACCGCTACTTGTCTCTTACGACAGCAATTGTTTAGGTGTGACGAAGCGTTTCATTGTTGTTATCATAGTATTTTTTTCTATGCCTTAGTTTTTTAAATTAATTTGTTTGTAGGTGTCTCCCTCTCCTTTCTATCTTTTATTTCTATACAAATTTTGTGTTTATACACTGTGCTGTCGTGTGTCTTGTCATTCATTCGCAGTGTCATTGCATTCTTTGCAACATTTTTTCTTTAGTTTGCTTTCTTGTTTAGTTGATTCTGCCGACGTGGTCATTTGTTCTTTATATCTTGTCTTTGTCACTCTTGTTTACATTGTCTATTTTTCTTATAATCGGATAATATTATAATGCATTTTGCTTGTAATTAATAACATTGTTAACTGTTGAGAAGGTAATTGTCCAAGCTTCTAGGGACATAAACTTATTGTAATTATAGGTGATTAATACATATAGTTGAATCAGTGAGTGAGTCACTATGGATTTTGATATGAATCCTGAGGACATGAGGCCTGTGTTGGAGTATTTATTTGAGGAAGGTAGGGATTATAATAGATTGCAAGGCCCAGCACTTGAAACATATGTGATGAACCGTTTCTTGGTTCATGCGTCATCAGCCCTACGGTATTTTGCTGAGGATAAGTTTCATTCCGTTCCTCATTTAATAATGGCTAAGGATTTAGCAGATTTACTGCTTGTGGACCTTCGTGTGTTTTTGGATCAACATATTAATGTTAAACACGATCATATATTGAAGAATATACAGAATATACTTCACAACGACATTCCTGATGGTCAGAAAAGGTGGAACACTTAAGTAAAGAGAAGGCTCTTACTGATGAGCTACAGCAGTTGAAAATGCAGTATGAGAAGAAGTTGTCAGCGATGGATTTTGAAAACGCTGTATTGAAGAATAAAGTGACGCTGTTGATAGCGGATAATAATAAATTTGGTGAATTTTCCCTTGGACAGAAGAAAGAGTTAGAGGATGAGGTAACCTCATTGAAACAGATGTTGGATGACCAGATAAGTAAGGTGAGCTCTTTCGCGCATGAATTGGAACTACGGCGGGAAGATAATGAGAAACGTATGGATGAATATCAGAAAAGTAATGAGACATTTAGGATTTTGTTTGATAATTTGCAATCAAAATGTGACAAGTTGAAGTCCGATCATGAATCTTTGATTGCGGATTATGTTAAGTTTAAATCAGAAGGTGGAAAAGGGGAGATTGAATCTCACAAGGACAATAATGTGTCATCCATGAGTGATGATTGTTTAACTGATGACAGGGTAACGGCCTTAGAATCTTAACTCCTGAATGAAAAACATAGACATTCTGAACTAGAAAGGAAAATGCAACAACAGATTGATGAACTTTCAACTAAATTGAATACGGTTAATTCCTTACTTGTTAGTGAGAGAAAGACAGCTACTAACTTGAATAAACTGAATAAAAGGCAGAGGCAGGAGATTACATTTCTGAATTCGGAATCTGTTAGATTGAGAAACAGAGTTGATGGCCTATTAGATATTCTCTTAAACAACAAAGTGTTGTCTACTGTCAAGGTTGACAGTGTTAGACATAATGTTGATGATCAACACTTAACTAATGCAAAGAGTCAGCCATATGCACTCAATGCTAACTATAACATTAAACATGGTGTAAACAAATCTTTTCGTGGCAAATACAATTTCCCACGTAATAACGATACTATCTCTAATAGGAGTGATTCTTGGCGTCAGGCCAACAAAAATAATCTTATTGTAACAGTCAGTCCTTTAGATCACGGTAAAAACTTTGATAAATGTCATGTCAAGGCTACATTTTGGTTCCAACAATTCTGGAAATTATGGTAGGGATAACTACACGAGGGATTATCAATCTTACAGTAATTTTTCTCGAAGACAAAAAAAATCCATCTAATAGGTATTTTGGTCAAAGGGGAAATAGTAATCGCAACTATGCTAACTGGGGTTCAAATCAGAACAATAGTTTCAATAGAGCAAATAGCAATGCTCCCAATAGAGATAATAGTCGTGATAGATCGCGATATGACGGTAGATCTCCAAATGATAGATCGTATCGCCATGCTAACTCTGCTCAACAGGAGCCCCAGGTTATTAATAATCAAGGTAACAAAAATGATAGTGTCTCAAATTCTACTGCTTGCTCTGCTTTCGATTTCGAGAGAGCATCTCAGTGCCTTGAGTGCACAACTTTGTTAAAGCCTACAGCGGTGACTACCTTGAGTTGCGGTCATCCTCTTCCTACTCTTCCGACTATTTCGGCCTTATCTGCAAATGACGGAAGAGGGTCTCTTACACTATATAATTAATGATTCTGGTTTAGTCTGTGCTACTTTCTCTATTACCTTTTCTTCTGTAACGGAGGAAGGTTTGATTAACATCTTACAGGGGTCAGAAGTTTACACAGCCACATTTGATAGGTTAAATTTAAAGTTAATTGTTGCCTTTTATAGAATCTTACCGTTATTAAGATGTAAATTTTCATTAAATTTTTTTCACAGCAACGGCCTTCCCATGAGAATCAGAGTTACTATGTTACATGATTAAGCTGTTTCTTTTCAACATGTTCTATATGTCGCCTTGCGCCACGTTTCCTGTTCCAGTGAAGCTAGTCTGAATTTTGACGCCACTCTAGATGATTTTGTATCTGCATGCTCACAAGAGTTTTCAAGATCACTGCAACTATTGATATTTATAGTGTATGTTTAATTTAAGACATTGTATTATTTCCTTCTCATGCACCATGTCATCACCATGTTATTATTATATGACTGTGTTTTGGATAATCGTTGAATATGTAACAATTATAGTGATAATACTATTTAAACTTAAATTATCATTATGATACATTTCGGTATTGTACATTGAAAAGGTGTTTTTTCTGACATTGTGACGTATTTTTTTCTTTACCCAGCGCTTGATGGTGCGCTAAGGGGGTAACTAGGTATAGCGATATTACTAATGTTGATGTCTATAACAAGTTCATCTATGGATCTATGCTATGAGTTACTGCATTCTACAGCCTATTGAGGTTGCGATGTACGCAGTCTTTTTCTGGATGACTATGTTTGCTGTAATACTACGAAATGAACTTACTTATCTAATGCGTCATGTTTTATGCTGTGAACTGTGTTACCATGATGTCTACGTGACTGTGGCGTTAATAAACTGTGTATAACGTTACAGCGGCTTTCAATATTTCCTGACCTCTACGTTACAGTGGTGTGTGATCGAAGTGTGTATAGGAATGCCAGAACCTTCTTACGACATTCGCACTTACAGCTATACATATTTACACACCTGTCGGCCATCCGTAAGCCCGACCACAAGCTGATTGCCTTCATCAGCCGTAATATTAACATTGTCTTCCTACACCACTTACGTATCCTTAACGTATTATTTTTTTTTAAATAAAGTTTTGCCTCGTTTTGGCTAGGCGCGTCCCGTTCAACCTAGTCGGTTATATTAGGGCGCATGTCCAAATATAAAAGACTCTTAGGTCTGAGGTTAGTTATCCTTAACATATATATATATATATATATATATATATATATATATATATATATATATATATATAAATAGAGGTATACTGTCTGACAAACAAAGTTCTGTTGTAGATATAGGCTGGACTATAGAGGATCTTCTTAAAATCCAGGGACAGACTCTACCTTCTTCATAATTTTTCACTCGTGAAATCTATTCCTTTACCATATCTCTCACTGAGTTACCACCTGTTCTAGTTCTATTCAGACGAGACTACAATATATCTTAAATGCCTATCAAAAATCTACGACAAGTTTACAGTCTTAAGCTTTCAGATGCCCCGCACCCCTTTATAACATCTTAAGAAACCTCGCAATCTATTGTCTTTTAGCTCACATAATGAGCCAGAAATTCGAAAAAGGTATTTTAGAATGTATTTTCACACGAGAAGAGAAGACAATAAATATCATGTTAATTATATATTTTAAAATAAGAAAACTGATCGTTAGAGACATTTGAATCGCAATGCTTTTATGAGGAAATTTTGCATTTTTGTTTTAATCATACAACTGTAGACATAGTGAAACTAATTATTTGAATATAACTGGAACAAAAATTCAAGAGCTTTTTTTCGTATCGCCCCGAACACGTTAAGAAAGAATCACCATACTAAAGAAACGAGATTACACCCAATGTCTTACCTTAATTAATCTTACCTTACTTAATTTAACCTTTTCCTTAGTTGGAAATCGTAAAGAGCAGGCCACACGGCCGCTGCCCTGGCAAAATTTAAAAATTAGGAAACCTACCCACCACAATAATGTTTATAGAATGTGTGAGTCCTATATACACATTTTGGGATTCTCGCTGGTGCTACGGAGTTCGTGCACTGTGCTGAGATCCTCCTTGTGTGATCTAAGGGAGGAGATCGGAGCATTGAGGGAGTTGTCCGTGTGCAATAAAGATAGTTCTTCAAACCAAACCTTTTCCTTCCACTATTGCCGTGAAGCGTAGTAAGGGCAGTTTGCCTTCTTGTGCCACGTGTGTCGCTTTTGTTGCTGTTAGCCCGTGTTGTTGTGGGATGTCTGCGATGTTGTTGTGGGATGTCTGCGATGTTGTTGTGGGATGTCTGCGATGTTGTTGTGGGATGTCTGCGATGTTGTTGTGGGATGTCTGCCATGTTGTTGTGGGATGTCTGCCATGTTGTTGTGGGATGTCTGCGATGTTGTTGTGGGATGTCTGCCATGTTGTTGTGGGATGTCTGCGATGTTGTTGTGGGATGTCTGCGATGTTGTTGTGGGATGTCTGCGATGTTATTGTGGGATGTCTGCGATGTTGTTGTGGGATGTCTGCGATGTTGTTGTGGGATGTCTGCGATGTTGTTGTGGGATGTCTGCGATGTTGTTGTGGGATGTCTGCGATGTTGTTGTGGGATGTCTACGATGTTGTCTAATTTATCCATTTCATTTGTACAAACTTCCCAAGTACACACTTTTAATGTGCACGAAATCTATTATGAGACGAGGGATAAATAGAATCCTCTCTCTAATGTGTCAACGACCTAGCTAGGAAGGCAGAACAATGTTTGACAAATGTCTAGATAGCTATCAGCACTCAGACAGCCCAAACATTTAGGAGGCTTATATGACACGGAACATCCTACTGGCTTAGAGGTTAGATCCCTTCTTCTCGTGGCACAGTTACTGGGTTCCAGGATCAAAATCTGGCAGCGTCGCGCTCCAGGTAACCCAGTTGTCTATTGGTACATCCTACCAGGCATGTCGTAAAAAGCGACTAAGGAGTGTTGAGCATGGGGCTGGTTACCACATCCCGTAAAAAAAAAACGTTTTACCACAAAAACATCAACAAGCACTATGGATAAGTCAAATATACAAAATAAATCAACTCAGCTGCTCCAGACAGTTGAAAGTCCTCAGGACAGGAGGCGCATAAGCAACTCAAAGAAGGCCGAAAGGAGTCTGGGTTGCGACTAACCTTTTTTCGTCTACGAAAATCTCCAGGATTGGCACCTGGAATGTTCGCACTGTACATGAAAGAGAGGCAGAAGTAGGCCAAACAACACATGGAGGAGGACTAGATACAGAAGTGAAATGATGAGGAAAACAAGGAAAGAACTTGAGCTGATGGCACGTGACAGGAGGACTTGGCATGTGTTTGTTGAAGGCCTATACTTCTTGGGGAGCTGAAGTATATTGATTTATATTGGTACCTGGCTTTGTTCTTGATTTAGGGAAGGCAAAAGTAGCGAGAAAGGGAACTGATCACCGCATAAAGCTGTACCTATTATGGTGAAGTCTCTAACACTTCATTCCCCTACAACAGTCACTGCTATGGGGCAACCTTTACCCGTTTAATAGGACACAGGAGAGCGAGCGACAGGAAATGAAAACCTAAAGACGGCACTAACACAGAAACTAAGCAACTCTAGAGTGGCACCATCGTCTTCGAGAAGTGCTTAAACCTCCTTGTGACCCAAAGGGCGTTTTCCAAACGGTACAGCCAGCTGCCTGGAGGTTACCTGGTGCCATAACGATCGATGGCCCATATCAGGAAAGGCACTCTCACATTCCAGACTGAAAGGTTGAGCGCTCGGCCAGCAACTTACCATTTGAAGTTAAGCAGTTATAGAAGCAGGCTTGTAAACCAGTCAGAACTTGAGTTCGTAAGACCGTCTTTGTCCTGACTGAATCTTGTGGTGCACGAGAATCTTAGGCAGATTGTCAAAACGTATTAAAAAGCGTTTTATAAATTGAGCGCCCGACTGACAGAGTGGTCATTCTGACGGTATAGCCTCCCCTGCTTTGCAGTAGTGGTCCAACAGTGGTCAAAATTCAAGAGTATCTAACATGGGCTTCAAAGGTATCTACCTTCGCACAAGATTACTCTTGGCAGAGATGTAGATAGAAGAAACAAAACGCTTCAATCTCCATGCAGTCTTCACAAGATATTCAGATAAGCGAAAGCAATGCTGCTTTTGCTGAGCACGTTAATTCTAGAATCTGCCGACAACTTTTGTGAAGGAATTAAGCACTTATTAATTTCAGCTCGTTCAAGCCCCCACCCTGATTTCCTAGTGGAATTCTATTATTCTGGTATAGCTCACTTTAGAGTGTGTGTAGTAAATTGACTGAGACAAAAATGCAGTAACTTTAAAATGATTAAATCGAAGTTAAATTTGTAACATTACAAATAACAAAATTTAACAATCACTTAAGTTTTAACAGACTGAACAAATTTGAATAGTTTAAAAGAAAGGATTCATCATTGATAGATGATAGAATTCTTATAAAAGAAGTTCACTTTGCCAGCGTATATTTTTCACTTAGCTGCCAATAGTAGTTTCTGCTCCCGTTGATGGGTTCTGTTTACACTGCTCTCGCTCTTCGCTGGTCGAGATTAAAGGCGCCGCACGCTCCTAGAACGTCAAGGAGTAACGGCCAAGCTAGTACTGCGTCTTGTCTATAAGGCCGCATACACACGAGCGTTTCTTGACGCGCGTTTCTCACGCGTGATGAATGAAAGAGTAAGAGATTTACAGGCTGCTCAGCCGAGCGAGACTGTCGGTAAATCCGTACTCTTTCATTCGTCACGCGAGAGAAACGCGCGTCAAGAAACGCTCGTGTGTAAGCGGCCTTAGACCCTCTTATGATGGCGTTTCGCACAACGTCAGTCCACTTCTACCTTCACTTGGTTCCAGATACAGTACTTTCTGCTGTTACCATCAATAACTATGGTAAAGAATAGACACGAAACGCTCTTCTGAGTATTGCGTTTTCCGACCCATGGTTATGGGTCCCTATCTTCGCATTCTACCACCCAATTTATCTCAGAATTTACCCTCGATGAGAATTAAATTTAATCCCTTGGGATAAAACTTTCTTTACATTATATAGAAAAGCTTTATCTTTATCTTTTGTTTAAATGAAAAGGTTACTAATACAGATAGAGTATGTTTACATTTACGTCTCCACTGATTGAAAAGTGTTCACAATATAAATTGAATATGTTTTCATTTATGTTTACACTGAGTTGAAAAGTTTAAAACTTCCATTACTTTAAAAATGAATATTTTCACATAGACATTCACACTGGTTTAAAGCTGGAAAACTTATATTAATTTTAAAGTGAATATGTTTATTTGGACATTTACACTGCTTGAAATTGTAAGTATTATACTTAAAATGTACATCATTTCTTTCATTTCCCCCTCCCTGCACCGTATGGAACTTGGGGCTACTTTCTTCTTTTAGTTCTAATAAAGAAACTAGCAATAAAGCAATCACCAGCATGTGCAGTGGTGGTTCATGAATCATCATTCTATACGCTGAGGTTGCCAGCCTCAAATGACTTGGACATCCACGAGCGATTTTTACATATTAAAATTCACAAGGCAATATACGTATATATGTTAGTTCACATGTTAGTAATATAAAATGTAAAATGACAACTTACGCAAATCCTGGCTCACAGACTTTTTGCTCAGATGAATAAAAGAGACTTGAATCGGCCTCTTGCACGTGTCTGGGGTGTGGTTTATTTAATAAGTTCCATCTCTGACTTCGTGTGTGGTCCTTCAGTTTCCTCAGTCCCGGTTTCCTTATTTAATATTAAAGAGATTTCCTGGGCTATGAAAGTCCATCCAAAATTCTCCAATAAATAGTCCAAGCTGATGAAAGGAAATTTTGAATTCTAGGCTTCACTCTAGCAAGGTCTGGTATCTTGGCAAGCGATCTTCACAGTGGAATAACACTGAAACGTGTCAGGTTATGTTCCCTGTCTCCCACGCATCTGTTGTTTATGAAGTTAAATAAACGCTCCAATCATTTTCGAACAGGTGGTGTAGGGTGAGGTACTTTCAAAATATTCCACATAACATAAGTTGCGTACATTTATAGGTGACGTATTACCATATATGGCAATAAAATATACGATGCCTTGCGTACAGACTAGCGAACAGGTCGTTAACCTCAATAAGACAACGTGTTCCAAAAGTAACAATTAATTACTTTGTCAGAAAGTAATCTCTTATCGGTGTCTGTCCATAAGTTGTCTCCCCATATTCCAAGCTTTGGTAATGTACGCACACGCCTTATCTGTGAGTGGGCATATAGCGCTGGGCGATGTACGTGTTAATCCATAGCGACCAAGCTTGGTACAAGGGAATTTTACCAACCTGCCTCTCGTAATATTATCTCGACATCTCCTTGAAAATGTGAGGTGTTTATCATCCACAAGGAGTGTCAGATAACAGACAACACACAATATACTGAAAGTAGTGAAATAATACTTGAATATAAACTATCTGCTACATAGTATAAAAAGAAAGAAAGAAAGTGCGACAATTGAAAGCACGCAATAAAATCAGTACCTCAAATGCACCGATTACTGCCGGAGTGAAACAGAGATCGCGAGGGGTCGCCCCATTCTGTCACAGTCATAGCGCTGGTCTCTCATGGCATAAGGTGCCGGGTTCGAATCAACTTACCTGCAGGCTCCAGTCTACCCAGCTGTATGTGGGTACCTAACTCTGCTCTTTGAGTTAGGGAAGGAAAAGGCAGCTAGGAAGGAAACTGGTCACCCCACCTCTAGATGCTTGACCTAGTATGGTGAAGTCTCAATACTTCACTCCCCTACGGCTGTATCTCCTATGGGACTACATTTACCTTGTTGTTGTAGAAATATATGCAGTAGACAAACAGCGGAAGCAAGTCAAGAGAGGAAACAATCAACTTTTCTAATAAAATAAAAAAAATTTTGAGGGAAACGTAGTCTCAAATCAGAAACTATTGTAGGGGAGTGAAGTGTTCGAGGCTTCACTATGCTAGGTCCAACTTTATGAGGTTACTGGAACCTGACACGCGCTCTGCATTTTGGAAAATTGCAATGGCTTCTTCGCTTCCTGCAGAGTATAGGTCCTTGGTTGCATTTCTCCAGTGTAATGGATAATAAGTCATGTGATATGATCTCACGGCATCGAATCTCAATTCGTCTTTCAGATTTTGGGTCATCATATAGTCGGATTCTTTGTCGTTTACGTCGAGTTTTATTGCAATGCTTGTTGAGCAATGTTAGATTGTGGTTTGTACTGTGCGTTATGTCTTGTGCGCTTTTTTAAATAACTGTCTATTGATGTATTGGATTCCAGAGCAACTCTGGGAAGGTTAAGGCGACCGGCGTGATGCTGACCACATCACCCCTAGTGTGCCATATGGTCAAGAAACATAGGCCTAACGAAATATTCCTAATATGCCTCAATGGACGAGTAACGGAATCCTTTATCTGTTCCTTTTTCCCTATTGATGTTTGATTGTCATTTAGTCTTCCTGTCATGCGTCGTCCGTTCCAGATCTTTTCGTGTCTTCTTTTTTTAAAAATTCCCTTCATGTCTACGTCATAAGTCCCCTTTATTTGTTTCCATTTATTTCTCTTACCCAGGGTACTTTTACTGTACCATAATTAATCATGTGAGTTATTATTATTATGTTTGTTTGATTGAGAGTGATTTGCACTTGCTAAGATGGCGACATAAATATTGATGTTATTAACAATTTTCGGTTTCTGTTTTTTTTCTGTCGATACCAGTAAAATTAGCACACTAAACTGCTGCCTTGCGTGTAGACTGCGGACAGTCAAAGGCTAATAAACGCAACACAACATAAATGCATGCTGAAATCGATAAATTAATATTAGACAAACATAAAGGTATGTTTTCAGGCACTCGTAAGAAATAAAGAAGTAGAACACTTGGACAACAGAAAAACAACAGACGTGAGTGGCTTACCCAGGGTTCGAACCCCGTACCTTCCGTACGACAACTCCGCCTAGCTATACAAGCGAATCACACTGACCCCACGGCCAGCTAGGCATCCCCAAAAAGGATGCTTTACTGACTAGTCATCAGTGTGAAACACAAGACAACACCGGAATCATACAGTGGGCAACTCAGCCCATTAATGACGCAATCACTTCTGTTGTTCCTCTATACAGCAGTATATGTCAGTCCAAACAAGACAAAGACCTTGATACTGTGTCCAGTAAATGATAGAAGACTTAAGGACAGTAGTATAGAACAGAGGGTAGGTTTCTGGTATTGTATAAACATTAATAACACATAAGGAAGGGAAACCCGAGGCCTGTAAACAGTAAATTAATATTAGACAAACATAAAGGTATGTTTTCAGGCACTCGTAAGAAATAAAGAAGTAGAACACTTGGACAACAGAAAAACAACAGACGTGAGAGGCTTACCCAGGGTTCGAACCCCGTACCTTCCGTACGACAACTCCGCCTAGCTATACAAGTGAATCACACTGACCCCACGGCCAGCTAGGCATCCCCAAAAAGGATGCTTTACTGACTAGTCATCAATGTGAAACACAAGACAATACCGGAAGTATACAGTGGGCAACTCAGCCCATTAATGACGCAATCACTTCTGTTGTTCCTCTATACAGCAGTATATGTCAGTCCAAACAAGACAAAGACCTTGATGCTGTGTCCAGTAAATGATAGAAGACTTAAGGACAGTAGTATAGAACAGAGGGTAGGTTTCTGGTATTGTATAAACATTAATAACACATAAGGAAGGGAAACCCGAGGCCTGTAAACAGTAAATTAATATTAGACAAACATAAAGGTATGTTTTCAGGTACTCGTAAGAAATAAGGAAGTAGAACACTTGGACAACAGAAAAACAACAGACGTGAGTGGCTTACCCAGGGTTCGAACCCCGTACCTTCCGTACGACAACTCCGCCTAGCTATACAAGCGAATCACACTGACCCCACGGCCAGCTAGGCATCCCCAAAAAAGGATGCTTTACTGACTAGTCATCAGTGTGAAACACAAGACAACACCGGAAGTATACAGTGGGCAACTCAGCCCATTAATGACGCAATCACTTCTGTTGTTCCTCTATACAGCAGTATATGTCAGTCCAAACAAGACAAAGACCTTGATACTGTGTCCAGTAAATGATAGAAGACTTAAGGACAGTAGTATAGAACAGAGGGTATGTTTCTGGTATTGTATAAACATTAATAACACATAAGGAAGGGAAACCCGAGGCCTGTAAACAGTAAATTAATATTAGACAAACATAAAGGTATGTTTTCCCAGTGATAGCAACAGTGAGAGATAATAATAGAAATAGGTTGCCACGAATGAGATGGTTGATATTAATAGAGTCTGTCCCTGAAATCGAGAATTTTCTCTCTCTTTCAGCCTATCTTCTACAACAGATCTAGAGGAGGCAGACAGTCAAAAAACATATATATTAAAAATATATATATATATATATATATATATATATATATATATATATATATATATATATATATATATATATATATATATATATATATCACGTACACACACACATAAGTGACGACAGTTAGACGCACAGACGTGGAACAACTATAACAATGAAAAATAGATATTTTGGAACGAGCTGACCGACACGCTTGAATGAAGTTTATGTAAATTTATTAACATAAGGAAAATTTACCACAACACATAGATGTTAATATCAAGCATAGAAAATACATATAAGGTAATGAATTACTACAAGTATAATAGACCCATAGGTGTAATCTTTTCCCTCTATGTAGAGCCCACGATCCCGTTAGAAGAAAAGTGATAGCCCCAAAGAGTCACAGATATATACGCTATGTTCTATGATTTCTCTTTAAAGGTATGAACAGAACTAATACTCTACTCTATCCTAGGAAAAATATCATTAGCAACAACAAAAAACTGCATAAAGGAATTTAAGACAGCAAAATGGGTGCCAAAATACAACAATAAAGGAATCACTCAGTCCTGCATTCACTCTATTCATGTCAGCCGTGGCCACGCGCTTGCATTCGTACTTACAGCTTTGATAGCAACTTCTGGAAAAACCATTTTTAGGACATACACATACATAATCTCCAGTGTTATTCTTGGCCAAGGGAACCCCAGCTCCGCAAAGACAGGTTGAATTCACTACTTCAGGGAACGTTTCCTTGGTTATTATTATTTAGGATATCTGTTTATGTCACATTAAAATTGTCCAGGCACGAAAGTTAACAGCGAGCACAGTGTCAATAGCTTAGGGTTTCCAGTACCTAGGAATGTCAGGTCGGTGCCTTCTTTCAGTATAGAAATTTAATTTGGTCACACCACAATTAGTCAAAATGTCGGAATGTTAATGTTTTTGTAATTTTTCTCGCCACAGAGCTGCATGTACCTGAAAGTTTGTGAAGAAATATAATCTGGCTCAAAGGCCCAGTATAGGCATTTAGTCTTCAAAAAACTGTTAGTGAGATTCGTACTCTGTCTATTTCTGGAGGCACACACACTGTCAGACAGGTGTTAACTTGTAAACTCACGTGGTTAAAGATAACAAAAATGTTTTTTCTCTCAGTTGTACTAAAACTGCTGGTAAAAGGTTGGGCTGACCCAAAACTGTGTAAGGAAGAGAAAAGTACAAAATACTTAACCATAATATTATACACACCTCCTATCCTCGCGTAAAATATAATATTACATTTTAAAAAAATCAATCATCATGAATTAGAAATACATACGTATTTCGTCAATACTCAATGATGAATCGGTGCAGTTATAAGTTAGTTTAAAATATTCTCAACTGATTACTAGCAATTTAATTAAATTTATTTACAGCTGCATGAGTTTAAGCTAGAAATAATAATTTATTCTGCTTTCCACTGTAACGCAGTAACTAGAGAATACAACAGACTTAAAATTAAATCGCTCTGCACAGAAATCTAACTAGTGAAAATAACATAGGCGATTTACTACTTAAAATCACTCACAAAATACTAGATATAATATTACATCCAAACAGAACTATGGCTATCACCACGACTAGAGTTATTCACTAGTTAGGTATTCTAGAAGCTCGGCAAAACTTGACGAGAAAACTCAGAACTTTGCTATACAAGCTTATACTCTAGCACGAGCGACCCGTCTACTGCAACTTAGGAGTACTGAATGCCTGAAGTCTAACTACTCAGGTTTATATCTTATGAAAAGAAATGATTTCCTAATTCTCGAAAACCCTAAATAGTTCCCGTCTTAACACCTACATAAAACTCAGACGACGGCACTGAAACTGCCATACGCGTTTCACACTTGCAGCTACCTATGGTCATTTCCCAGCGATGCATGTTGGCGCCTTCTCACACCTAACATCGAGATACTTAACCAAGAGCGCCGTGTCAGATGAAAATGCTAGACGATATGTCTGCCATCATATGTCTGTCGAGACGAATTTCACACTAATCGGTCTACTCAAGAACTTAGTAAACAGCAATAAAAATGCGTTGCTAAATAAGAAAAGAGACAGGCGAAGGTGTGAATGGGAAAGTTATTTTTTCACAATCAGACGAATGCAAAAAAAAGAAAGGATAAAAGAGCGACAATAAAGTAGAAGACACGTGTAGAATAAAGAAAAGATATAGAAATTTATTAATCATAAATCTCTCTGCGACACCTATTTACTATTTTCTGGCAAGAATTACTGTACAGTGCTTCGTGTCTGAGTTAAGTGCCTGTTACCTAGGCGGGAATCACTTCTCCAGTGTTCCCTATCTCACGGTAGCGTGCACTGTACAGTGCGTGTTGCCGGTTCAGTACTTCCTCCATCCTATACCGGCATGGCTAAACTAAAAATGGCTGCCGCTACCAAACTTGTCCATCACGGCAAGTTTCCAGATTCCAAGATCGAAAGTTATTAGCCTGAGACTCCTTCATACCCAGCTGTAAATGGGTACCTGACTCTGTTCTTCAGTTAGGAAAGGTAATGACAGCGAGGAATGGAATCGATCTCATAAAGCTGGACTTAGGTTAGCGAAGTCTACAACGCTTCACTTCCCTACGGCAGTATCTACTACGAGACTGTCTGTAACTTTTATACTTAATTAGGGGAAATCTACATGCACAAGTGGTAACTGTTGCTAAAGAAGGGAAATTTATGCGCTAGATATATCCTGTTGGGTTTATTTCATTTATTTATTTACTTTTATATCAAAATTATCGACTACTACCCCTTCTACATAGGATGGGTTTATAAAAGAAATGTTATTGACAAAAGATAAAACAAAGTTGCCTACGTTGCGGCCAAAAGGCCTTCGGTAAAGAAAAGAAAGCTGGAGCTAAGTACGAGACATAATTAAATAAATTTACAACATAAATAAAAAGTAGGTCTATATAGCCATGTCGAAAAGGCCACCATGTGTTGATATCATCCCCTTCTTCAAACCACTCTCCAACCCCTCTTGTTCTCACGCTAATGGGTCTCATATCCGACTTATTACCCCCACAGCATAGAAAAGTGTATCCTAGTACGCACGCAAGAGAGAGAGAGAGAGAGAGAGAGAGAGAGAGAGAGAGATAGAGAGATACGAACGAGCGAAATCTTTAATCTATCAGGGTAAAGAAATAGGCATTAATCCCCATATACATCTCTGCCCTACAATAGCACAATTCTAACAATTCTACAAGTGATTAACACACACACAGAGGGAGAGAGAGAGAGAGAGAGAGAGAGAGAGAGAGAGAGAGAGAGAGAGAGAGAGAGAGAGAGAGAGAGAGAGAGAGAGAGAGACAGAGAGAGAGAGGGGGGGGGAGAGAGCACGTTTTCCTCAGTTAGCTCAGTCAAACAAATGAAGAATTTATTGGAAATTACGACAAGCTCAGGAAGTCGGAGCGTAGTAGAAATCGCTTTTTTAAAAACATTTTCTAAGAGTTTGAAAATATTTCGTAACAAAGACATTAGTTTCGCTGTAACTAATGAAATAATTACATTGATCCCATATTTGTTGAAAACAGTCTGTAACTATGTTCAGTCTCAGTGCTTGACTACTTTTTTTTTTTTTTTTTTTTGAGTGTGTGAAATAAAATCAAGTAAAACATCGGATTAAATGTGGGAAACAAAAGAAGATGAAGACGGCACTGGATGAGAAAACAGCGACGTAAACGCGTGCTACTGATCTCAGGCTTGTCATAGCCTCGTGCATGCTCCCCACTTCTACAGGCACGTGCCGGACCCCATTCCCGTTCCAACACTTCGCCCACCTGTGAAAGATCGATAGCCCAGCAACGTCATCGGCACGTGGCTCTAACAATATCCTTGGCCCCTCCCCTCGACAAGGGCCGCCCGCCATATTTGATTGAGATTTGACGAGGCCGTATCACGTGTGCGACCCCGGCAACCCGAGTCCGAGCATGCGCATTGACAGACTATTGTATGGCAGCTGAACAATGTATGCAATATCCATGAAGATAGTCACGGAGATGGCTGGCTTCGGCTGGAAGACGCATTCACTAAAACATCGAGTTCACTAACATAATAATCTTCAAACTCTCCCTCCACGCTTCATAAAATCACAGCGCAGATATCTTATTGACCTCTCCCTTGCCTCTAGGGTCAAGACAGCTTTCCTTGTGCGTGTGTAGAGACATCTTGACAAACATTCTTCACAATTTCCGAAGAAATTGGACGCGAAGACAACTCCTTGGGTCTTTTTGGCATTATTGTAGGGGCGGTAACTGAGAAAACATGTTTGTAATAATTTGAAACCGAGTTTTCATTTTGTTTGCGAAATTAAACTGGGTGATCGGACTTGTTAATAAGTGGTGACAAATGAAGTTACCTTGTAGTGCAAATTATCTAATTCAGTCATAGCTTTAGATCAAATGTGCACATCTCACATTTCCTTCTCCTCTAAAAAATTATAATTAGTATTCGAAATCGCTTTTGAACTGGGAGCAAAAAAATTGGAGGAAAAAAATGTGTGAATGTGTTCAATACACTATAGTGTCTGCAATAGTAAAAAAAAAAACGAAGGAAAGAAATGTTAAATGAAAAGATAAAGAAGAAAATAAACAGAAATACAGAAACATATCAGAAAAAAAGTAAAAGATAATAAGTATTTGAAAGGCAGAATACAACGAATGGGGAAAAAACAATGACGGGCGGACAGACAGATGACCAGAATGACAGAAAGAAAGTCAGAATGAACGAACAATCAAAAATATGAAAGATCGTCACAACGCAAGAAAAGGATAGACGAAAGAAAATAATGTTCAAAACATTGTAGATAATAAATCTGGAGGGGCCCCCGGACCACCCCAACACGATAACATCGGGCCCTCATATCTATCAAAGCTGCTTGCATAAATCTTGTAACACTAATTTTACAACAATATTGTCATGAAACAGCCATGTAGTGGATTTGATGGTATTGTATGATTGTGATATTACCTAGTGTGATGCATGAGGTCAGCTGTGAAGGCTCCTGAGATAAATGTAGCTGTGAATTTACAGAAGGCCCTTCTTGCTACCACTACGACCTCACCTATCTTTTTTACTAATGAATGTGACTACGTTAAAATTCTAGGGTACTAATATGTAATGTGTTGTGGTAGTTTACATACACACACACAGATATTTACTAAGTCTAATAATATTAATAAAATGTTATAACACACTGAACTAACTCAAGCTGTGTAAAATTTTGATAGTAAATTTTCTTTAAGTTTATTTGTTCTGAACCAAGGTTTTATTTTGGTCAGAACATATGAAAGGTTTTGCAATTATGAATGAAATGCATGAATATATGGCATAATAAATGAAAGGTGTGTACATATGTATTTTACAAGACTAGTTAATATTACTACTGTTTATAGTTGTAATTTATCTGGGAGAACGATTAATGGATGTGCTGTTGGGGTGGCCTCATCACTCCCTGTCTATGGCGACTAAACATTGTCCATTTATTGATGGGAATATAGTTGGTGTGTTAGAAAATAAGTTGGTGAATGTCCAGCAGGCCAGACGCTCACGTATCTTGAATGAGTAGTTCTGGTGCTGGAATCTGGTGGCCCCACCTCTCCGTGCTTGGGGGCAATATAAGGATGCTCTGCCAAAATATCAGACTGCACGGGTCCACTCTTGTATTATTCAACACATCATTTGACACCACATTGGTGCCAAATAAAAACTCACAGTTCTGAAATAAAAGTATTTGGTCATTTGTCAGAACTCTACCTCCTGAGCCACTTCTACACTCAACACTACACAACAACACCACATAGACGGGGTCAGATCTCTCTGACCATACAGCACATCTTACCAAGTTGGTTTCACATAGGATAAGTTCCCCCAGACTACATATTCTGAAATATGTTCATTAGCTTCTTGCCATAGAATAGGATAGGTGATATTTTCCACTGATCTCAACACTTGATAAGCCCTTCATAATCCTTGCTGGAGTTTATGTATTTTGTTTGTCTCTAGACCCTGAACTGGGGCGGGGGGTCTAGAGCGAATCCTTACTGGTTGTAAGGGATAGATTTTGATATGGCAGTATCAAATCACTCGAAACATTAAACAAATATTAAAATATACAAAGAAATACTTTCAGTCTTACCAGAATTATGAATAGAGAACACAGTTATATGCTAGCAAAACTCAGCTGAGCTGCTGGCTCTAGTATGGCGTCCCTCTAAATATTTCAATTAGCTTCTGGGAAATACACCACTGAATTATTTACTGTGTCTACTACTGGACAACTTATGATGAATGGCAAAAATGCGCAACTGAGCGCCAATAATAGGTTTATCTGTGGCCAATCACCGCCTTTTTTTTTCTTTTCAAATTCAAACCTCCTACCAAAAAGTCAATTCAGTCATACCTCAGTCAAGTATGTATTATTGTCGGTTGGTCCGTCTGTCTCTACTTGCGTTTCACAAAAAACACACTTGTTTTTTGAACCAACTCTGCCGTCCCCTACACAAATTTTGCCTTTAAAGTTATTTTTAGCCACAATTCTCCACCACATTCCCTCTCTTTCATTCCAACTAGATTTTAGCACTTGAGTCTCAAGGCCGCAGTTTTTGAAAATTAGTGACATTTTTTGTTTCAATGCAGTCGCTCGCTGATATGAACAACACAGTCTTTTGTCAATATCTTTCTTATTATCTATCCGTCTGTATAAATGAAAGCATATTATTTCACTGCTCAAGATGGGCCATCAGGCCAGCTAGTTTTTATATTCCTAACATTATTATTAAGAAAAAGTTACTTTTCAAGGTTAGTTGGTTTTTTGAAATATTTTCGAGCATCTTCTGTAATGCGTTTCAAGCACGTGTTCAGTCATATTTTTTCCTTTTGATCTCCGTTCTCATCCCGTTCCAAGGGTAAACGTTTTGCCTTCACGTCTAACAAGTTAGTTTCCATGGCGGGTGGTGACCCGCGGCGTGGGCGATCATGTCGTCTAGTAGCTTACGCATTATTTTTTTATCCCTACATTTTATCTTTGGAGATATTTTAACGTTGTATCACGGTTAATTTTATCACAAGCCAGTTGGTAATAATAGGTTCGTGTTGTCATTTCCACTGTACTCTTACATATAGCGTTCCAATTCTTACAACTTGGGCTGCAGTGGCTAAGAGTTATAGCTTCCGCCTCGAATTCTAGAAGTACTGGGTTCGATTCCCAGACGAGGGAATATAATTTTACGATTTTTTTTTTCAGAACCAGTGGTCCTATAGATGTCATACTCCCCCCTGGTCTCCTGGGTAGTGAAATCGGATGACTAGACTTCTTAGATAAGGGCAAAAAAATAGAAGGTCCCGTGTGCAAGTTGCGCACGTTAAAATTCCCACAGCAGTTGGAAATCGTAAAGAGTAGGCCATACGGCCGCTGCCCTGGCAAAATTTAAAAATTAGAAACCTACTCACCACAAAAATATTTATAGAATGTGTGATTCTTATATACACACCTTGGGATTGTCGCCGGGGTGCTACGAAGTTCGTACACTGTGCTGAGAGTCTCCTTGTGTGATCTAAGGGAGGAGACCGGAGCGCTGACTGAGTTGTCCGTGTGCAATGAAGATATTCCTTAAAACCAAAACCCCCCAAAAAAATGTCTTACAAACCTCACAAAGACAGCGTGCCATTTTGTTTAACGTCTTTCTTTGCCAGACAAAAATTCTGAATGGAATAATAGCTGCTAATAATTTTTAAAAACAACATCAAGAACAATAACACTAACACTGGGAGGATGGGGGGGTGGGGGGGGGGGGGTGGGGGGGGGGGGGGGGGGGGGGGTGGGGGGGGGGGGGGGGGGGTGTTTACCTTTCGTAGTGCGGGGTCGCTCGCTCCCTGTACTGCTGTAGCGTTATCTAAGCCAGTGACATAAAGCAACTTCACCAGTGTGACACAGATAAATCATATCGGATGAAGTGTCATCTCTGCAACGAAGATTGGTTGTGTTCAAATCTCCAATAGTTTCTCTACGTTACTTAATTATCGATAGTACACTCTAATAGCTACAAATCTTTTTATGATTCAGTTAGGGTTTCTGGTTCGGGAATTCGCGGGATGAAATTCTCGGGAATTAAATGAAAGAAATTGATCAGTCGAGTCCCGGGAAAAAATGGACGGGATCCAGGAAATTTTGAACATTATTTTTATTAATCAACACATCTTACACACATCTTTTCTCGCTTATTTACGCTTGGATTCTGATTGGTGCATGAATAAATCATGTTAAACCAAAAAACAATTCGCTGTTCATCGACGCAGTTCAGGTCAGTTCGGGTACATAAATATTTTTGTCTTTTCTAAATCTAATTGAAAAAAAAAAAAAACTTCTGAATAACTATTTAGCTGAAGAAATGTATGAAGCTCTTCTAAAACGAACCAAGGAACGACGAGAGAAGAAAATTATTATCTTACTCACGACTCTCAAAAATACAGAGAGCATAACATGAGAGTACAATTTTCCTTAATTTAAGAATGTCATTATGTTCTTTCATAGAAAAACAGATGAATACATTCCTCAGCGACATCTCGTCATCAACCATGAAAACAAATGAATACATTCCTCAGCGACATCTCGTCATCAACCATGAAAACAAATGAATACATTCCTCAGCGACATCTCGTCATCAACCATGAAAACAAATGAATACATTCCTCAGCGACATCTCGTCATCAACCATGAAAACAAATGAATACATTCCTCAGCGACATCTCGTCATCAACCATGAAAACAAATGAATACATTCCTCAGCGACATCTCGTCATCAACCATGAAAACAAATGAATACATTCCTCAGCGACATCTCGTCATCAACCATGAAAACAAACGACGAGGTAGAACGGGAAGAAACAAACCAAAAAGATGATAACTCGTCAATGGAAATGGTCACAGAATATGAACTAAACATGGAACTGAAGGAAATGGTCACAGAATATGAACTAAACATGGAACTGAAGGAAATGGTCACAGAATATGAACTAAACATGGAACTGAAGGAAATGAATCAAAGTAATCAGAAAACACAGGTCAGTCACAGAAAAACTTTGAAAAAAAAATAATTGCAAATTGTTGAAGCCGCGTGGAAGCGAACTGCTAATTTGAATATACTCGTACTTTCTTGAAGCAATATTATTTTTTAAACCTTCGGGAAAATAACGGATTTTTCCTCCATTAACTGGGATTTTTATTTGTTTAAATGTTGTAAAAAAACTTTCAGATAAATCAGTTTACAGAGATGTAGTCCTTCTATCCTTTTACTTTCAACCTCTACTACATTTGTAGTATTTATCAAGTTTTTATCAAGTATTTATCAAGTATTCCTTAGTTTTCCTCCACTGTTATTGTATTAAAAAGGAACACACAAAAAACACATAATGATAAAATGAATCATGTTCTTTATCAATCCTAGAATTAATTTTTTTGTGTTTAACCTCAAATCTTACCGGTGATCATAATAGATGATATATATACAGTACTTTGCAAAAAAAATGGCAGTCATAATGCTCAGCTAAATATGCTGAAATCTAATTAAATATGCATGTTCTGCCCCAAATTTGCACTCCACTTAAGTGAGCAAACACTACCAAAAGTTAAAAAAAATTTAGCGTAGAGTACAGTCCCTTGATAATAGAGCAGATGACAATTTCTAATGCTAGTGGCAGAAAATGGATAGAAAGACAAAGTGTATGTTAATTTCACAGCTCTGGAATGAAGGAAATCAAACATGTTATAACATTTCTAAAACCTTGAACATTCCTGAGCGGACTGTCTACAGAGTTGTGAGTAAATTAAAAGCAGGTAATGGAATCGAGCCAAAAGAAGGTAGTGGGAGGCCAAAAATTTTGGACACAAAGGACCATCGGCGTCTCGCCCAAATCGTTCGGGCTGGGCCAATGAAGAGTGCAGAAAACATACGGCAGCGCATGATCGAGTTGGGAAGCCCAGAGGTATCTAATGCTATTGTCAACCGGGAGCTACACAGGATGAATTACACAAAAAAGCGGGCAATTTCGTCACCATTGCTCACAGAGACTCACAAACAAATGCGCTTGAACTGGTGCCACGAAAACAAAAATTAATCATGGGACAATGTGATTTTTTTCAGATGAATGTTCTGTTTGGTCTTACCCTGTTCAAATAAATATTTGGACGAAAGACTCTGTAACGCCTGTGTACCAGCGACCGAAACATACCCAAAAATTCCATCTTTGGGGAGGGGTGTCAGCAAGAGATGCCACCCCACTATGTGTTTTCACAGGAATTCTCACGAAAGAAATTTACATCGACATACTAGAGGGACACCTTCTGCCATTTATGCAGGTCATGTACCCCGATGAGTGCACATTTTATCATGACAATGACCCAAAGTATACAGCTCATACCACCAAAGCATGGCTGCAAGAGAAGAATGTGATAGTGCTGAAGTGGCCCAGCAACAGTCCCGACCTAAACCCAATTGAAAACGTTTGGGCACTACTCAAGAATCATTTAAAAAAGAGTGGACTCAGAAATGTTGAACAATTGAAGAAGGAAGCTGAAAAATACTGGGACAGTCTGACTCACAATTACCTACAAACACTTGTGGGAAGTATGCCTCGCCGCATCCAGGCTTGCCTTGCTGCAGAAGGCAACATTATATTGTACTGAAACCACTGTTAATAGAAAGGGGAGATACCAATCTTCCTCTGGACATACAGTTTTTATTATTATTTGCTTCTATGAGTGTGCTGCGTTGCGAAAATATGACTGCCATTTTTTTGCAAAGTACTGTATATATAAGAAAAAAAGAAGTAGAAATCTAGACAACAGAAAAACAAAAGACGTGAGTGGCTTAATTGTCATACCTGATTGTAGATAGTTCCAAATATAGATTACATTTTGTTATGTTGTGACGAAATCATAGTTGTTCCTTTCCTTCTTTTTTTTCAGACTTTCGTTCTGACAATATCACTTCTTACTTTTGTTTACTTTCCATTCTCTTCCTGAAACATTTTCTGACGGCATAACTCTGGCTCCTCAACTTCCTTTTTCTCGGTAGAACTCTGTCCTCGGCCTCTTCTTTATTTCCTTACCTTCAACATCGAGCGAGATTGCTAGTCACACAATGCTCAAGTTGTTACAAACTTGAAAGACCGGTCGTGAGGAGATTTTAATTTGATTTCTCTGCAAATGTTTTTCCGTTACAAATCTTGTCCAGAAGTATTCACATAACGTTTTATTGTAGATTCTACCAAAAGAAGTTCTTTAGGCTAAGAGTTCTCAAGAAAAGTACTGCTAAATTGTAGTCATTTTCATCGTTTTAATCGTTAATGTACTTCTTTCCGCGAAATACAGCGCCACTAACATACGTTAAGTGTTATGTCGCGAAGTACAATGCCAGTAATATAACACGGAAATACAGCGCCACTAATGTACGTCAAGTGTTATGTCACGAAGTACAATGCCAGTAATATAACACGAAATACAGCGCCACTAACATAGGTTAAGTGTTATGTCACGAAGTACAATGCCAGTAATAGAACAATAACTATGATGTCGCGAAATAGCGCTAGTTTATAAAGCGTGTCCGTCTCCTTAAATATTTGCGAATAAATCAAGTATTCATGTGCTCCTGTAGCGGTAATTGTTGTAGCAGATGGTCTTACATAATGAATTTACCAGCTCCATGGACAACCTCATATTAGCCACCTTATACGACATGTATGAGTGAACAGTAGTCTAATTCTTTCTATGTCTCATCAGAGACTTTCAGGAACCACACGGGGCTTGCAAATCCATGCCTGAGTCTATATTTCAAATATTTTATTTTTCATTTGTGCATACTTTTGTGCTAGAATTTTTACACAAAACATTTCATCTGGTTCTTCCGATATCGAAAAGTAGCTTACCTCCCCGTTATACTTCCATTCGATTTTGATAAGTTTTTTTTTATTCGAAGGGGAGACAAAATATTAAGAAATGTCGACGGGCTAAATACGTTGTAAAGAATATCATCGTTCTCCTGAAAACATCCCTCGTTTATTTGCTCCTTAAATACGACTTCTCGTTGTCAGTTGTTATAGTGCTTTCGTTCCTGGTAGTGGTGTGGTTAGCATGCTCGCTATTCAGCGTATGAGACCGAAATTCACTTCCCGAAAAAAAAAATTGCCAGCTGCGACAACCCCGACAAATCGGCAGTGTAATATGGTTAAATTAAAATGAAGTATGTCTCCCCAGTACGCTTATCTGTAAAATATAGAACATACTTTACTTTGCTAGTAGAACGCCTCCATAAAGTATTTCCTAATGCAGCCCATTATTTAATTTAAAGAAATTTTTATTCGTCCAAAGTGACTGCCATAACACTGCTTTAAGAGGCGCGCGTTCGTCTTCAAACTGCCATGAATATTGAAGACAGCTAGAGCCTGTCGTCTAACAAATGACTATCAAGGAGCTGCTCTTGTTTAAGACTATGGCTGTGCTGAGAGTGGCAATAAACAGCGAGACCAACACTGACCCCAAAAATATTTGGCAGGGTCAGCCAATTTTGTCTGGGGTTACCTAGGGTCAGGCTGCACGCTCCGCGGCTGTCCATTTAAGGGTCATTTGAGACTGCGCGACGTCTGCTGGCTGAGTGGCCGGCCTGAAGAACGGTGACTTGGACGGTTTCAGAAACTGAGCTTCTCGCGGCATGGATGCCTGGTTTGATTCACGGTACCGACGCGCAAGTCTCCCCAGCTTTAAATAGACACTTGACTTTGCTTTTGAGTTAGGGTAGGAAAAGGCAGCGAGGAAGGGAACGGTCACCCCACCTTTCGATGCTGGACCTAGTATAGTGAAGTCTCTAACGCTTCTGTCCCCTGCAGCAGCATTTGCTATAGGACTACCTGTACACATCACACACACACACACACACAAACACACACACACATATATATCAGAGCATGTATATTCCCAGTAGCAACATACGGATGCGAGACTTGGACACTCAATAAAACAGTTGCAAAAAAGATTACATCATTCGAAATGAAATGCTACAGAAGGATGTTGAAAATATCCTGGACAGAAAGAAAGACCAACAGAGAAGTACTGCACTCACTAAATGTAGAGGAAAATTGGCTCCTAAATACCACCGCAATAAGGAAGTTGAAATTGTTGGGTCTTATAAAAAGACATAATAGTCTTGAAAAATAAGTGATGGAAAGTATGGTCCCTGGAAAAGGGGAAGGGGACGACCTAGACGACGGTGGATCCAGGACATCACAGAGAGTCTGAACTTGTCTTTGGATGATGCAGGTCGACTTGTCCAGAATCATGATGCGTTCAGAGCAGCTGTAATGGAGACAACGTTCTGGAGAGAATACGTCACATGATGATATATATACATGATTTTCTTGTTCGCACCTAATGAATCATGGAACCATGTAGCTGGTCGCCTTGCAAGAAGAAACCTTCACAAAACTCTCACATGCTCTTGCAGCCGTTGATTCTGTAGCGCTTTGTTTTACTTGATGAGGTAGCCGGCTTCATGTATAATTTCATATCAAGATTGTGCGAATGTTGAGTATGTCTCGAGGGTCTTTGAGGACATACAAAAAGAATAAGCCTACCGGCTCCCTCAGGCATGTCGTACGAGGCGACTAATTTGAAGTTTTCCATTGCACTTGCAAGCTCGTCATGTAAAACAAATTGCTATATGAATCACTAATACTATATTTGTCTTTATGTTTATCTATCTGTCAATCTGTCTGTCTGTTTATCTGTCTGATTATCTGTCTGCCTATCTATTTATATACCCATCTGTCAATCTATATGTCTGTCTATCTGTCGGTCTAGCCATCTATCTAGCTGTCTGTCTATCTGCCTGCCTGCCTGCCTGCCTGTCTGTCTGTCGGTCTGTCTATAATGAATGTTTTACGTGCCCAATTCTTAGCCCCTTGAAAAAAAAGCTCATTCGTTCACTCGTTCGATCTGTCTGTCTGTCTCTTCTTTTGCCATCTGCTAGTTGCACGTAGAAGATATCTTTCGGGATGCGACCTTCTTCCATGCGGCGGACATGGCCAAGCAAGAGTAGTCTGCGCTGTCTAGACAGTGTATACATGCTTTGAAGGCCAGCACGTGATAACACCTCGACATTTGTCACTTTATCTTTCCACGAGTGTCGTGCTTAGATAGGTTTTAAAGTTATGTATGGTCCCACCTGAGTATAGGGGATGGTGATAATCATCATCATCATCAGTTGCCATCTCCACAACGAAGGTTGGCTGTAATGGATCTCCAACGTCTTCTGTCTCTTGTCTTGGTGGTGCACTTTGATAGACTCTTTCCTGTCCATCTCTTGATGTTATCTTCCCACTTATAGCGCTGTCTTCCCCTTGCACGTTTGCCTTCAGCTCTCCCTTCTGTTATGGTCTTCTGCAAGGTTTTATGCCTTTTTATGTGGCCAAAGTATTTTAGCTGCCGAACCTTGATCTCCCTCATTAGTTCTCTTTTCATACCTAGATTTTCTAGGACTTTTTTATTTGTTTTCATCTCTTTCCACGAGATACGCCCCATTCTTCTATATATCCACATTTCAAGAGCCTCAATTCTTTCTTCCAAATGCTTATTCATCGTCCATGTTTCCGCACCATACAGAAATGCAGAATATATACTGTTCAAAAAAAAAAAGAAACGCATAGCTATCCGAGGGTGCGTTTTTATGAGTTTGTAAGTAAAATTTGGTGCTAGGGTATATAAAAACCAGCCTCAAATGTTCTTTACAGTGTCAAATGCACGTGTTGACCTGAATTGCGTTCGTTTTTATAATCGTTACAACGCAGTGGTCAATAGTGTTTATGACGCTATTTTGACCACAGCTCATGTTGCGCGCACGTAAAAGCAACAAAATTTGGGGTTAACACTATTCACTGACTACGCAACTGAAACCCTATAAAAGGATAACGCTACACACACAAAAATTCAGTTCATTTTCAAGCAGACATTTATTGCGTCTCGATCGATAAATTTAAGGAACATTGCTATTGGCCGACTGCATGCAGGCGAAAGTCAAAGTCAGGTTGCCAGGCATCTAAACGTGCATCAGAGTACCATCAGTCGACTTTCGCACCAGTTCCAAGCCACTGGCTCAGTTGAAGACCGGCATCGCAGTGGACGACCAAGAGTGACAACAGCAGCGGAGGATCGCTTTATTCGGCTTCGTCACCTCAGAGAAGGTTTACAACAGCTTCCTCAACTGCCCAGTCATTGCCTGCAAAACGTCATGTGTCTGATCAAACTGTCCGGAATAGACTGCATGACGCTGGACTTTGGGCACAACGACCTGACCGAGGACCTGTCCTTACGCGCCGCCATCGCCAAAATCGACTTCTTTGGGCCAACCAGCATCGTCCCTGGGCAGCTGACAATCAATGGAGACGTGTCTGGTTTAGTGATGAATCTTTCTTTTTGTTGCAGCGTCATGATAGACGGCGTGGGGTCTACCGTAGGCGAAATGAACGTTTTGCCCAAAATTGCGTTGATGAAGCTCCGCCGCACGGTGGTGGAGGTGCAATGGTGTGGAGAATGATCAGTTACAACGGAAGGAGTCAATTGGTGCACATTGAAGGAGGCTTGAATGCGCAACGATACGTCAATGAAATTCTTCGACCCCATGTCCTTCCACTTTTGGCTGCATAAAGGTCTGTGTTTCAACAGGACAACGCCAGACCCCATTGTGCACTGTTGACCACGCAGTTCCTGACTGCCAACAACATTCTCACCCTTCCCTGGCCATCCCTGTCTCCAGACATGAGTCCGATTGAGCACCTGTGGGATGAGCTGCATAAATTAATATTAGACAAACATAAAGGTATGTTTTCAGGCACTCGTAAGAAATAAAGAAGTAGAACACTTGGACAACAGAAAAACAACAGACGTGAGTGGCTTACCCAGGGTTCGAACCCCGTACCTTCCGTACGGAAGGTACGGGGTTCGAACCCTGGGTAAGCCACTCACGTCTGTTGTTTTTCTGTTGTCCAAGTGTTCTACTTCTTTATTTCTTACGAGTGCCTGAAAACATACCTTTATGTTTGTCTAATATTAATTTACTGTTTACAGGCCTCGGGTTTCCCTTCCTTATGTGTTATTTATGAGCTGCATAAACGTGTTTGTCGCCGAGACGTTGCTCCAGCCAATCGTCGTGATCTGTTCCAGGCACTCCAGGAAGAGTGGGCAACTATCCCACAGGCCCACATCAGACGTCTGATCGCATCCATGCCCAGGAGATGCCAGTCGCTGATCGATGCAGGAGGAGGCCACACACCATACTAACGGGAAAGCCCGTACGCCAAAAAACTCTCGTGACCCAGATGCAAAACAACTGTCAATTGATTGGTTGAACCCTAAGGTATTCTTGTGTGCAATTTGAACAATTAACTCATTAAATTTAAAAAGTTATTGAATGTCAAAATTATGGCTATGTGTGTGCCTTCAGTAGCTATGCGTTTCTTTTTTTTGAACAGTATATATAACACTTTATGATTCTCAGTTTTAATTTGTGAAATAACTGTTTAGATGTCAGTATATGTTTCATGTTGTTGAATGTAGCTTTGGCCTTTCCTATTCTCTTCTTGATTTCTGTTTCACATCTGCCATCTTCTGTTATTATATGACCAAGATATACGTAGCTTTTGACTTGTTCCAGGATTTTCCCATTTACGCTTATCTTTAATGTGGGTTTATCGTCTGTTTTGCAAATTATCATAGTTTTTGTTTTTGTAGCGAAATCTGTGAGATAATCGCTTATTTCAGTAAGATTTTAGTCCTATGATACTAAATACACCAGCCCTCAGGTGTCTGACTATTTTCATCTTCAACGCCAGTAGAGCGCTGCCTTTTGTGCAGTGGAAATGCTAAAAAAAATGACCCGCAGTAAAAATCTAGCACGCTTTTAGTTTCGGTTTAGAAACGTACAATAAAAATTTTAACATCTCGCGTATCTGCTGCACGAAACGGCGGAAAAAGTTTGAATTAACGGAATATGTTAACTTTAACACTAAAATTTGTAATAATTCGGACATTTCCCAGTAGTAAGAACGAGACGATTGTAATAGTTAACGCCAACACTACCAAAGTTTTGAAAAACCCTCTTCGCTCTGCAAGTGGTCTCTTTAATATATACACGCTGTGGGCAAAGCCAGCAGAGACAAACACACAGACAGTTTTCCATTTCCTCCTAGCGGTAAAATTCTGACGTCACTCAAACTAGTTGGTTATTTGAATAATGAGAGAAATTATAGAGACGGGGGGGGGAGGGCGGGGAGGGGGAGAAATGGCCGAATTGTGTAAAAGTTATATTTGACGATTGCCAGTGACAAAAACTGAAAATCTAAACCATAAGGAAACTGACCATAAAAATCATATAGTAGGGTAGCTTAGTGTCCCCTGAGCAAAGGTATGTTTTAAAAAATATTATGAGTGAGTGAAAAGTGAAAAGTCTCCATTTAAAAGTTGCTGTCAGCTGATAGCCTGAAGGAGCTTGTGTGTGGGTGCTGATCTATTATATCTGCAACGACATCCTGACTTATTATCGTCATACCAAGAATCCCAGGTGACACTTAACAGCTGGGACGTCTGACACTTCCTCCTAATAAACTGGTTCTTATCAAAATAAAACTGAATTATATGGGAAATGATGAAAACAACAGCTCCTCATAACCAATGACTATCACTAGCAGTTATTAAAGTTTTAGTCTGTGAATACACCTACAGGAACTCTATAATAACATTACCTTCATAGGACCAAAAGCCCATATTTTTTAGTTAAAGCATTATATGTAAATATATTTCCTCATTTTCAAAGACCTGTCCAAAAGAGATGGCGTGACAGGCAGATTAAATTGTACAAAGAAAAAACATTCCAATTTTAAAAGGAAACTTTAACCACTGTCTTATTTATTTTCTTATAGTGAGTTAAAGTGTATTGTGTTGATGTACCATCATTTTCATTTCACCCCTAGACACTAGAGACATCATACACCAGCCACTAGAATCAAAATACGGACTGTGTGAGATCTAGGGAGGTAGCGTTAGGTTCCCTGATATATATATCATTATCATCATCATCATCATCTTGTAGAGTCAGGGCCTACATGTGCTTGACCTCACACAGTTGACACAGACACATCTATCTTTCTTGTTAGGTATAACATCTTAACCTCCCCAGCAAATTTACCTTTGCTACAGTTTTCTCAATATTAATGTCGAGTCCATATTCATGACTTATACTGTTCACTTCCTTCACTAGTTCTTGTAACTCCTGTTCGTTTTCAGCTAACAACACGGTATCATCTGCATATCTAAGGTTGTTTATTGACCTTCCACTGATGTTCAGTCCTGGTATTTCCTGTATCTCTTTGAAAATTTTTTCGGTGTATAAATTAAATAGGCAGGGGGACAGCACACAACCTTGTCTGACACCTCTTTTTATGTCTATGTATGATGAGTAATTCCTTCCAGATCTTACTGTGGCAGTTTGCTCCCAATAAAGGTTACTGAGTATTCTGATATCTTTTCCATCAATACCTATGTCTTCGAGGCATTCAATTATTTGTGATAATACGTGAGAAGTAAAGGTGTAAGAAATAGAGTTTCACGAGTGGATAGTTCAAGGAGAAGATGTGTCTCTGGACTGAGTAGTTTCTCTAATCCAGCCTATCTATACGACTAGAATTTAGTATAAGACAATCTTGCACCTCCATATATTGAGACATTTAAGTTACAATAAACACTCACACACATATATGTGACAACAAGACACAAAAACGTGAAAACTATGGTAAATTTGGGTATTTGTCTGACCAACACACACAAAGTTTAGTTCTTTTGTTGTTTATTATCATTAAACTTTACAACATCGAATATCTAAACAAGAAAGATCAAATAAAATCAGAATTACATGCACAGACAAAATAACAGAATATCTATGCCCTCCCCTCCTTGAGAAGAAAAGAACCCAACAAGTTAATAACCCCAAAGGTTAAAGGTTAGCACTAGGTTACAGTATAGACAGTAAAGAAAGAACACAGTTCCCACTAAACGTTATCCAATAAAATTAAACAATAGTCAAACAGAGTGCATATGATACAATGTTTCCTGTACTAAAGACAATATTTCTCTCTCTCAGTTGTCACGTCGGAGATGTCTTTATCGCAGACGACTTGTTAGCAGAAGGTTTCGTAGTATTTGAACAAGTTTTTCTGGCTCCACGGAGCCGCGGTAGCATAGTGGTTAGTGCAATGGCTTCCATGCGCAGTGGTCTATGGTTCGATCCCCAGATGAGGCGGGAACTTTTTAGGCCACAAACGGATCCTGGGTCGACCAAGCCCCAAATGGGTACCAGAGCAACTCTGGGAAAGTTAAGGCGGCCCGCGTGATGCCGACCACATCACCCCTCGTGTGCCGACAGTCAAGATAATATGGGCCTAACACCATATTCCCAATATGCCTCAATGGGCGTGTAACGAGTTCCTTTTTTATACATATATCTGGATATTTGTAAGTCCAGTTAAAATTTACTATTAAAATGTTCGTTAGTCTCTGTGGCCCGCTCTGTTCACAACTGAACATGGAGACGCGTCAGCCAAAAAAAGACAACTTTAATCCAATCAGTAAAATGGAGACAAGGCCCAAGATAAAGCCAAATTAAAAAAAAACGCTGGTCGCCGTTGATCAAGTCATGCCTAGGGATAGAGGAACATTATGAAAAAATTACTGCTAATAAAATATCTACATATAAGCACACGTTCTCTCTAGCCTATTCTTATCCAGTCAGTTATCATTTAATTATCCATACGCGCTCTTTAACAAATATCGCCTGTCGCTAGGTAGCTATTAGAGGGTCGGCGTCGGTTTGTTAAGTCGTATGATGTTTAAACAACAGTCACTTACAAAATTACGCAAATGAAATAAACTTGAAATCTTTTCTGTCACTTATCAGTATTTATTAATTATACTGTATTAATTAGTCAATTAAACCGTCTCTTTCTGTGTGATAGCGGGTGATTAAATTAACATTACAACTGAAACGTCTGGAATAAAAATAGCTACGCGTTATTTAATTCCTTAGTTCTAACACCTAGAAAATCACAGTGAATTTAAGATGCTATAACTTTTAACACTTTAATACGCTTAAGCACACATTTATATATTACCAGAAATCTAGAAAGAAACAACGCGAAACTATTAACACATCTATTCCCAATGGTTCTAGATAACGTGTTTAGACTCTCCAAAAATTCTGAGCGACCTTGATAACTGGTTTGAGAAAGACGCAGTTTATATATACGATCATGTTATGATGATCTCTAGAAGATGTGAATTTTCACACTCTCTTTTTCCTAGCTGAGAAATCTGAAACTACGTTTCCCAGATAAAAGGTTAACAGTCGCTTCTGTCGACCGCTGCTAACCGACAACAGAGGCTTAACCCGTTTAGCTGGCTTCCTTCCGAGATTTTCCCTGTTTCTGGAGATCAAAGCGTTTATCTCCCCCTGAATGTACGAATGTGACAGAGGTTATGAAAATAGATTTCATATATCTACATTCTTCTTCTACCTGGCTTTCACCGGGCTTCCTTATTAGTTATGCACGTTTTGATAACGGAAAATCCTCCTACACTTAGATATCTGTCTCTTTCTTAATTTAGCTACGCCTATATTTTTCTTTCTTTTTCTACTGTCTTATAGGCACTAGGAACGTTTACAATCAGACCGTTGTAATATTGACAGGTAGACGGAACGTGTAGAGAGGGGACGGGGTGGTAGATTTGTAGAGAACCAAGGGCGACTATTAAAAAAGTCGTACTTTTGGCAAAGGGGGAGATAAGCTAATGAAGTTAAGACGTATTTTCGGTAGACATTGGTCAGGGGGAATTAACCTGAGAAAAAGGGAAGATAATCACAGTTACGTTCCCCTACCTTCGTTCGTTTGTTAACGTAAGTAGATATGGGGAGAGTCGACTGATCAAAAGACCGTTCGCTCGTTGCCAGAGTCTGCAAGCGGTAAAAGGTGGCAATTTTAGCTTTGATTCGCAGATCAACCGGAGAAATCTCCGAAATCTGAGCGAAGGTGTCCAAACTAGCAAGTGCTAGTGAATTTCTACCAAGTTAAGATATATACGATATTTTAATCGACTAGTAAATGCACTATTCATTAGGAGTACTGACGAAATATATATTTATTTCTAATTCACGATGATTAATTTTGTAAATGACTAGAATTTATTTCACGGGGTTTTTAAACGATAAGATAAGCTCTAAGCTTGTAGTTCTAATTTAAGTTAAATAACCGTCGTGGATAATAATATTGTAATTTACGCGGGTGTGGTGGATTTGGTGTTATAGGTATTATTATTTAATATTGTTTGTATACCAAGTGAGGTCAGCTGTGTAGGTCCCTGAGTTTAGTAGTTGATAGTTAAGTATTTCAGAGAACCTATCTGCTACCACCCTATGATCTCACTTGGTGCTATATTTTTACTTATTAGTTATGTGACTACATCTAAGTGTCTAGGGTAATGAAGGTATAATGTAGTGGAAGACAAATCAATACAAATACACTTTAATTCTATCACATAAATAGGACTGGGTCAATACAACAACCAAAAACAGACTACAAATCTAGGATATATCTTATAGAAGTCTGTGGCTGAATTTTAGGTACTAGGTTATAATACAATTTTATTTGCCCTGATTCAGAATTTTCTGAGTCAGGACCAACAAAAAAAATAAATGTTATGGTTTTATTTACATAAATTAAATACCACAATGAATCTTCTGTCCATACAAAGAAATATTACAATATAATTATGTTTAGTTATTACTATGGAGTAAGTTAAACTGGTAATTAATGGTAGGTTTGGGTATTCTCATCATACCCTCTCTTTTCTCTATCTCTTGTGGAATGTTTATTCAACAGTCAAATATTTTATTTATTTTGTTTTAATACAGGTGGATGAACGTTTTAGTGCCGACACAATGGCACTTATCTTTCTGTTGATAGTAGTTACAATGCTGACAATCTCCTCTATTCCATGGGTTAATTCGTGGTAGACAGCGTGTACCAGCAAAAAATTCAACCGAATGACCAATCTGACACAGTCCCTGGTGTAATGTGGTAGACAGCGTGTACCAGCAAAAATTTCAATACTTCTCTCACGGAGATAAATTCACCAGGGTTCTGGCACTAACTTAGTACCAGAACAAAAACCCTGAAACAAGGTTATGATTCTTTATAACACATCTACAATATCATTCCACAAGTAATACAAGATATAATTCAATAAAAAGAAAAGGGTCAGATCCCTCTGATCAACCCATTTCAACCATTTCCATCTGAGATAACATTTCATACCAGTGCTCCTATTCGTCTCCTTAATGGCTACAACGCCTCTGACACTTCAACAATGATTCTCTTTCATAGGAAAATGTGGGTTTGCCTTCCCACCGGTAACTGTGGAAATCATTTTAAGTTATACAACTCATGTAATTGTTACTGCGTGTGAGCAACACCACAGGCCCTGCATAAGTCTGCTAGGGGACCTATGTACTTAGTCGCAAAACATTCCCAATAAAGCAGTATCTTATAACCAAATTTTTGTAATAACATGGTTAATAAATTTCGTTCTTACCACAATTCAATGGAAATATCACAAACATACGTTTACTGGCATTAGCATTAATATATATAAGTTTCAGCTTTGCCCTCGTCCAGACTGCCAAGGTTTTTATTTCACTCTTAGGACTGCTGTTCTCAACGCAGCTTGCATACTAACAATTTTGTATCAAATGGCTACAAGCCTTGGAAGCTTTTTGCCAATATCACTAGACTGGCCCAATCACAGCGAGGGTCTAGCTTTTCAATTCAAATTTGAAAGAAAAAAAAAAACATAACTCCAAACATACTAGGAGTGAGTCTGCAAAATATATTTAGCTTTTGGGCCAACCAATACCCTCCTTCCTATACTCCTATACTAACCAATCGTATTTGAATCACTCTAATGCCTCTTTTTAAACTTGCGTCCCCAAATAATGTTATGGATAAAATGAGTAGAAACAACAGTCCGTCTGTCTTACCGTTCGTAGATATATAGTATTATTTAAATATCTTAGTTAATAATTGGGATACTGTGTATATTAAAACATATTATTGCCCAGGAGACTCTAAGCAATCCTTATCTATGATTTTTATGGCCACATTCATTGTCGTTTAGATTTTCATATTTGTCACTGTTAGTCGTCAATTATATACTTTTCCATAAGTCGGCCATCTTTCCCCCTCTTCGCTATCATTTTTATTTAAAAAAACCAACTTGTTTGGGTTACGTCAGAAATACACTACTAGGCAGGAATTGAGAGCTGTCTGTGTGGGTGTTTATACATTTCAACAGCGAGAATATAGTACGATGCATGCATGGCTTTGCGTCTTGTTTTTCAAATCTGCTAAATGCAATACTGTCGCGCGCTCGTTACAAGTTGGCTTTTCAAAACCCAAACACGTGACAATGGTAGCATTTCTTCTGTCGTTCCTTCATCGTCTTTCCGTTTCTTCTCTCACTCGGTCTTTGGAACAAATACTCATTGACCCTGCAAAACTGTTATTTTTAATCTCAAGGTCGAACTAGGAAAGCGTGTAAGATTTTACGGCGGGATCATATTCTAAGCATTACCACTGCACAAAATTCAGCACTCTACTGGCGTCGAAGACGACGATAGGCAGACACACACGGGTGGGTTTATTTATTATCATAGGAGTAAAATCTTACTGAATTTAGCGATTATTTCACAGATTTCGGTACAGCGGGTTAGGATAGGTTTGAGAATACTATATTGTGGTTAAGTATTTTGTATTTTTTCTTCCTATATCTTGTACTGGGTCAAACCCAAAATCTACCAGCGGTCTAATCTGAGATTAACGGACCTAAGTCCAACAATACACAAGGAACATTCTTATATAACTACGGGGTTTTCAAGCTTAACCTGTCTGGCCTTTTGTTTACACCCAGAAAGAGACAGAGTACCAACCCAAAGAATATTAAGAGTAAATTTTAACTGGACCTATAGCTCTCCAGATTTCTTGTTCTCAATTTTCATATACATTCAGTCCGTTGTGGCGACATAATCAAACATTGACATTTCCCGACTATCGAGCATTTGTGGTGTGACAAGGAATTTTTATACTGAGAGAAGTTACATACCTGACATTCCTTTATGTATTGGAATCTTAAGCTAATGGCACTGTGAGCACTGTTAAGTTTTTACCTGGACTAATTAATGTGACACAAACTGAAATCCAACTAACAGTAACGAAATAAACGTTCCCCGAAGAAGAAAATTTAAACAGTCTTTGAGGAGCTGGGGTTTATTTCGCCAAAATAACACTGGATTTGCTGTGTGACCCATGAAACTATGTTCCAGACGTTGCTAATCAACAATTAGGTAAGAACGAATGAACGTGCCCAAAGTCGTCTGAGAAGAGATACAGAAGAAATGAATAATTCTCATACTGTATAATCCATGAACTCACTTTGTTGTGCCTTTCTGAGTTTTTTTTTAATTTTACTAATACTGTTCATTTCAGAATAGATTAACTTAGAACCTCTGTTCTTTACAGTATAGGCAAATTCTAGACCATAACGCAAATCTCTTTGACCTTTCGGGTTTAATAACTTCTTCTAACGGGATCTTGTTTCAACAGAGAGAGGGGAGATTACACTTATGAGTCTATTTCTTTATTAATTCTGTAACCTATGATTTGTATATTCTGATATTTTTTTATAATAACTGTTGTGAAGTTTCTTTATGGTAAATGAAAGTAACATAAAAACTTAATTACTTGTGTCGGTCAGCTAATCCCAATACCCATACTCCATTACTATAGTTTTCACGTTTGTGCGTCTAATTGTCGTCACTTATCTGTGTGTGTATGTGAGTGGTGGATATATATATATATATATATATATATATATATATATATATATATATATATATATATATATATATATATATATATATATATATATATATTAATATAGAAAGGGAACTGTCTGAACAACAACTTTTAGTCGTAACCGATAGGCTGGACTAGAGTAGCTTCTCAAAACCAGGGACAGACTCTACCCTTCACCAATTCACTAGTGAAAATCTATCTGTTTACCTTATCTCGCACTGAGTCATCATCTTTGTCAGATCTATTCAGACGGGACCTAACATTGTTCTTAATCACTTATCGGAAATTTACGACAACGAACATCACAGGATTAGCTCCCCTTAAAGAGAATCTTCAAAGGCCGCTACCCTCCCACGTGCGATCTGTCCGCTATCGTAACATTGACAGCTCAGCTCGCAAGAGAAACTCGGTTAACGAACGCAATTCGCTCCCCTGCTATGAAGGACAGGTTGCAAAAGTTCATAAACAAACTCGTTTGTTATGGTCAAGTAGAAAGAGGCGTGGATTAAAAGGTGAGTCAGACAGGCAGAGAAAGTAAAGGCTGTGGGATGCTGTAGGATAGATTTCCATTACAAGTCACAACGAGATGCCGAGGATGTGGCGTAGACACCTCAAATAGAAGGTATTGAGCCTTCTTTCTTGCTTAGCATAGGTTGTCCAAGTCTCGCTGCCATATAGGAGAGTGCTGGTGACGCAGGCGTTATATACCGCATCTTTGGTCTTCGTTGTGAGTTTGGGGTTTCCCCAAACACGCGATGTGAGGCGGGCAAAGGTAGCTGCAGCTTTGCCAATTGTCACAGAGAGTTTATTGATCATAAATTGCCTATATCCTCTTCTTTTTCTGTCACCCGTATCCTCTATTTTATTTTCACTCTTTACCTTTTTCCTGTATTTTTCGCATCCATTCGTTTGCGAAAAATATTTTCTTCCCCATTCTCACCTTTACCGTTTTCTTTCTCATACTGGTAAACGCATTTATGACAAAACGTGTCAGAGAGAGAGAGAGAGCGTTAAATGCATTCTATTGCATTAGGTGTCAGTGGACGAAACTGAATATATTCGTCTGGCCAGACATAGGAGCAGACATATGTCTACAGCATTCCCTGCACCAGACGAAATACACTGTGAATATTCGCTTTCGCCAGACCTATAGGCGACAAAGTTGTCTGCATTTTCACCTGCCACAATGAGTTGCATCGGTTGAGCGCTCAGTCGAGGCGCGATAGCCGACATCTCCTCGGCGCAGTTTGAGACATGTGTCTGGTAATCCCAGCTGACAAGGCACTTACTGTTGGCCTGGTCAGCGTGAGGTGTGAAAACGCACGAGTGTCAGTTCATGGTAGTCTTCTAGTTGATGTAAGGTGTTTTAGACGGAAAGGGGAGATTATTTCGTTTGGCGAAATAAAGTGGGACCCTTTGTCTGGTAATAGATATAACCAGAATGTTAAACTTTATTGTGATTCAGTCCTCAAAATTCGCAGTAGACAGGTTGTTCGTGAATAGAATAAGCTGTATAGCGAAGCCCTAGTTTGTTCGGAAATTTACCGAGCTCTAGACTTATAATAAATATATCAGCGTATAATTCTAAAGTGTGCGATTACCTGTAGTTCTGTGTGTTGAGTGAATACTGGGGTAACGCAAACTTTTGCCGGCGTTTTATACAGAGACATACCTAATAAATGCTTATACTGGGCCTTTGAGCCAGTGCATATTTCTACACTAACTCTAATGCACATGCTGCCTTGTGGCGAGAAAATTACAGAAATCTAAAACATAAACTTTCCGACATTATTTGACCAAGTGTGTGGTGAACCAAGATTATTTGTTGAGAGAAGTTATCCACCGGTCATCTTCCTAATTAAGGGAAACCTCGTGTTCTGACATTGTGTGCTCGTTTAAGCCTAATTCTTACCTCGTGAGTCAAGTGACACTAACTTTAGTCTGAAATAACTATCGCATGAAGAAGACGCTCCCCGGATCCATTTTGATGAAACCAACAAAGCAATCTGCAGAGCTGGGATCCGCTTCATTAAACGACAGTAACAGATAAAAAGTGTGTGAGTGTCCCAAAATTTGCGCCAGACGGTGAACGACCGCACGATTGTAAGTATATCAGGGCCCTGATGAAAGAACCGAGTGAAAGTAGACTGAAGGATGTTCTTTGTTTGAGTCACCCACGTTGTAATTTCCTTTTATGCAAGTTATTGCTAACAATATTTACCCTTAAAATAAAGCAGAGTATCAAGTCTGTCCATACCTTAAAAGGGGGAACCATAGACTCAATCATATGCATCTGTAACTCCTTGGGGTTATCACTTTTCTCTAACGGGACTGTGAGCGATATATCCAGGGGAGGACCATACAAACGGGTCTATCACTATTGTAGCATTCCTTGATTTTTATGACTATGTGTATGCTTTTGATGTATTTTTATATGTTGTGATGTAAGTTTACTATGATAATTAAACTATACCTACATTTATTTCAGTGTGGTGGTCAGTTCGTTCCCATAATATCTATATAATCATTGTTATAGTTGTTCCCACGTCTGTGTGTCTAACTGTCGTCACTTGTATGTGCGGGCACGTGAGTGGATAGATATATATTAATATACATACTTTTTATAGACTGTCTGACTCCTTTGGATCTGTTGTAGAAGATAGGCGGAAAGAGAGAGAGAGATTCTCGATTTCCGGGACAGCCTCTATAAATTTCTACCATCTCACTCGTGGAACTCTATTTATATTATCACATCTCATTGTGGCTATCACTCATTCTAACCTATTCAGAAGGGACCAACCCAAGTATTAATTCCCCTATCAAAAATCTACGACAGAATGGTGGCTCGTTTTTCCGGGAATTGAACTCTAGTCCTGAGTAAATACGTAAATTAGCTCGTTTGCAGGATTAATTTTCTTTATTCTGATATAGAGTAAAAGTCGTGAGTGTCTCGTGGAGTTTTGTTATATTTTTTAAAATAATTTATCCCCTAGACGTATCGATCTGTTTATGGGCGTGCTGACCACACAATTAATAATTGGTTTTTCCACAGCATTTTTGAGCATATGTACATTTGAGTTACAGGTTGATTTTGTCGGAATATATGTTAATTATTGATTTTGTAATACTAAACGCTGGTAAAGTTTGTGAGTGTATAACATTCACAGGGGTTTTGAAGAAGTAGGTGTTTGAGCAAAGCTAAGGAGTGCGTTCAGACTATACGTCCTGGAATTGCCTCCCTTACCCTAACTGTCTTCAGGGGTAAACTTGATAGTGGATTAAAATTTTGGGGATTTTTTTTTCTCCTTAATTTTTTTTGCAATATTTATTTTGTATTCACTGTAGCAACTTATTCTTTCAGTAGTAATCTTAACTACCATTTATTTGGCGTAGTCGTCTGCATTAGGTGCTTTATTGCCGATTAATAGCAGCGATAGTTAGACACTATATTTTAGAAGGAGGTATCCCAGGGTGAAGTATATCATCTTTTGATTGTGGTAATTTCTCGTAAGTGGTAGGAACCAGTGTATCCTTTCTTCTTTTCTTTTTCGAACTATGTCTCAGCCACTGAGTTACTATGGCCGAAAGGGCGAAACTTAGACAGATGCTCAGGGACGAAGCGAGAGAAGAAGGTTTGGACGGAGAAGAAGTGAAAGCTTTTTTCATGGACGAACTGGAAAGATATGATGCGGAGAGGAAAGCAGCTGAAGCTAGAGAGCAGAAGAAGATGGATGAGGAAATCCGCAGGGAGAGAGAACGAGAGAAGGAGAGACAGCATGAGAAGGAGAGGGAGGAGCGTGAGGAAAGAGAGAAGGAGAGGGAGGAAAGAGAGAAGGAGAGGGAGGAAAGAGAGAAGGAGAGACAGCATTTGGAAAGAGAAAATGAGCAACGACGACAGCATGAGTTGGCTCTTTAAAGCTCATTCCCAGTACAGTGGTATCATGAAGTTTAGACGTTCACTAATTGATCGAACTCGCATTTCAAGAATATGTATCATGCCGAGACTGCTTGTTCACGAGTAAGTATACGATTTCGGTTAGTTGCGGTTGGCTACGGATTGACACACGTGGGTCATATAGGGGGGGGGGGGGTGGGGGAGGGGGCGATACTACAATAAGCATTGTGAGTGAGCGAGAGGGGGGAGAGAGGTCCCCGGGGGGGATATATGAGGCCTATCCTTGGTCCCCACGATCATGTGTGGGATAGGAAGCAGAGGAGTGCGATGTTTACGATACTGTAACTCACACGCATGTGAAAACTGGAAAAAGGATGTGCAAGTACAACTATTGATGTATATAGAATTAGGGGTGGGGGGGGGGGGGGGGAAGTGTGAGTCGGTTTTGGGTGTGGTTGAGATATAGCTCTGCGGGGGAATTGTGGGTGCATACTGTGGGGGTGTTAGCAGAGGTGGCGGAGGGGAATGGAGGAGGGGTGGAAGGGTGAGTTGGTCCAGCAGTGTGATGGTTTATGTCTTTTTATTTTTGAGCGTAGTGAGTGAAGTGGTGTTTGTTGTGTTGGTTGGGGGGGTGGGGGGGGGGGTGTGTTGGGAATCGTTGGGGGGGGTAGTGGTTTCTATGTGTGTGAGAGTGTTTAATGCTTATGTTAGGGTCTATGTATGATAAATAGTTGTCTTAGTTAAGGTTTTTTTGATTGAGAATTTGGGGGAAATTTTGGATAAAACAGTTTGGTTGTTTAATTGGGGGTGTGTTGGTAAATATGGGAGAGGATTGGTTGGTAAGTGGGAGTGGGGTAGGAGGGTGTAGTAAGAGGGTTTTTGGTGTGTGTTGTTAAAAGTTGTTGACAGACATCTTTGAAAAGTTGATTTTGTAGGGTTTTAGTATGTATTTTAATTTGCCTTTGGCTGTTTTTACCGGTGCCTAGGGGGGACGTGGGTGTTTGGGTACATAGGGGAGAGGGAAAAGGGGTGTTTAAATTATTAGGAGGTAATTCCGAGGAAGAGGGTGAATAGCATTTAGGGGTATGATTCTTGTGATGGTGGGAGTTGCTTATTAGATAAGTCTCTCCGAAGCTTCTAAGGAAGTAGAGTAAAAATCTATGGGGAAGACTGTGGTTGGGGACTTTGTTTCTGTGTTGCTGTCCGATGGTGAGACTCAAACATTCCAAAAGCACTGAATTGGGTTATATTATGGGATTTTCAATGATACATGGGTCCAGAGTTCTAGTAACTCCGACAAAGACAAAGTACCCACCCTGCAAATTACCTAGGGTCTGCCTCCCCACACCTGTGAGACCACCGTTAGAAATGGGCTACAGTGCATTGAGTTTGATGAATCACAACCCGAAATGTGGGTGTTGTTTTAATTACATTAATTGCCGATGTCGTGATGCCAGAGTTGATGTTAACAAGGTGGCAATTGAGAACCTCCTGCATAGCTATATTAATATCGGACTTCTGATAACAGATTGAGCAGACCGAGCCCCTATTATTGCATTGGTGTCAGAAATACTATTGACAGGTAGCATCTGCTTACTCATTGTGGGAACTATAATTGCACACAGTGATTCTGAAATACCTAAGTGTAGGCACCCCCCCCCACCCACCCCCCCCACCCCGCCCGCACTAGGAGGTAAGTAGGAGATCTTGATATATAACTGGTTTCTGGACCTGTTTCTCAATTACTTATCCAGTGGCCGAGACAGATAAGCAATATCGACTACGAGAACAGCGAAAGCTAAAAACTTTCCGATAAGGGTTAGCAAAATAGTATTGTATTCCAGTCCAATAAAGCTGTTTAAGAATACCTAAGGTCAAGAGACAGCGAAAGAGAGAACGGAGCTAATGCATTTGAAGATGAAGCAGTTAGAATCTACAGAGTGATACAGGCTACAAAGAGTTGAACCAATAGCCGTATCGACAGCATCGCTTTCCCATCCGCAAACTGGTGGAATCCACCCAGCTCAGATTTTGTTCAAGTGCGAGAGATCAAAAGGAAAAGAAGAAAGAAACAAAAGGAGCGTAGCGGAAGAGAATGAAAAAAAAAGAAAGCGGGGCGCGGGCTGTTAATTTTTGGGTGGAGATTGACCACAAACAAAACATTGTTGGATGTAACAGTGGGAAACCCTAACAAAAGAAACCGATCATACCCTGTGTCCCCACAGACCATCATACGAAACCCCTACAAAGACCATGGCAAACCCATACCAGTAAATACCGAACGAAACAAAGACCATGCTGGCAAGATCTCAGAGCCGATCATAACGTTGCGGTAGTTTACGTTTAATTAAGTTGAGAAAACCTAGCAGCCGATTGGTGGGGCAAAGAAACTTAAAAGAAGGGCAAATTACCACGAAGGAGTCCCCTGGTGAATTCGGGGTGCCCTATGCCTGCCAATTTAGGTTTAACCTATGGAACCCTTGTGCAATAAGAACGTCGCAACACAAACGAAAGGAGGCCTATAAAAAACATTTTTACCTTTGCCAACCCCTGGCCTTTAAGGAAACTAAACTGCCCAATGGCCCTTTTAATCGGAAAACCCCATGAAACACGGGGACAATTTTTCTTATTTATTACTAAGGAATGCTTAACGTTACATTAAATCCGCAGAACGGGCAAAGCCTGACCAAGGTTTACAGATTGAACCAGCTAATCCATATGTGCCACTGAAATGCGTAAAACAAAAGCTGCCCAAATACCCAGGAAGAAATGGGGGGCACTAAGAGTCAAATACCTTCGAAAAGGGGCTAGTACATCTCCTTTTTCCCTTTCAGACCCAAAATCAGTTCAAGCAATAGCTGAGCGGATCATTCAAGTGACACAGTCAGAACGTCGCCATCCAAACCAAAGCAGTGTCAGCCGGACATAACAGAACGACCACAAACCATCACGGTATACTCAATAAATGGTTAGCCCAGGAGTAAAAATACTGATATTATCAGATTATGTCAAATCCTGTGTGCCCAGTGGGCCCACGAGTGCCAACGGGGGGGCCCAGAGCTCAAAGCAACGGTGGTAAACCACCCAAGCAAGGGGGACGGTACCAACAAACAAAAAAACAACCAGTCCCAAGATCTTGAGGACCCAACACATCTACACAAAGCCATATACTCCGGCCGGAAACTGGCTCGTGGAACGTGTTAATGGAAACCTCAACAGGATGCTAAGTAAACTGGCACAAGTGAAACCTGTCGATTGGGATCTTTGTATTCCTGCAGCTTTATTTGGCTACAGAGAATCTCCTCATACTTCCACAGGATTTCCGCCAGCTACGCTTTTATTCGGCAGACCCATTAAGGGCCCGCTTGAAGCCTTACTTTGGTCGCTGACAGACCAGAAGGCTGATGATACAGTTGTCTCAGCAAGTAAATATGTGTCGGATTTAAAAGGAAGGTTGAAACTAGGATGGGACCTAGCAACGAGTAACTTTAAGCGAGCACGCACAAAGCACGCTAACCGATACAGGAAAGTCGCGAAAGAGAGGGAACTGGAAGCAGGAGAGAAAGTTTAAGTGTTACTCCCTACCGGAAACAACCAACTGAGGATCGGATGGCAAGGGCCGTTTACCGTCCTGAAAAAGATTTCTAAGGCTAACTACCAGATCTCTATTCAAGGAAAGGAGAAAGTTTTCCATTTAAATCTGTTAAAGAGATACTTGGAAAGACCGGTGCCAACCTCCGACTATCTCCTGACGATCGCCAAAACTGACGAAGAGGATGATAGTGGCAGGGAAATTCCATTGCACACACACGAAATCTTTCAAAAATGTCAGAAGCGGCGACGCTCTTTCAAGCACGCATGGGAGACATTCCAGAGAAAGGAAACTTTAGGGAGTAGACTTGAGTAGGAATTGGACAGAGATGGAGTAGGGAGATGAGATGGAAGAGGACAGACACCCCGAAGCTACGGATATAGGAAATTTATTTCCATAACGTAGACATGGAGTGATTCCATATCTTAAAGGGGGGACGTTCTGTCACAGAGAATTTATTGATCATAAATTGCCTATATCCTCTTCTTTTTCTTTCACCCGTATCCTCTATTTTATTATCACTCTTTACCTTTTTCCTGTATTTTTCGCATCCATTCGTTTGCGAAAAATATTTTCTTTCCCATTCTCACCTTTACCGTTTTCTTTCTCATACTGGTAAACGCATTTATGACAAAACTTGTCAGAGAGAGAGCGTTAAATGCATTCTATTGCATTAGGTGTCAGTAGACGAAACTGTGAATATATTCGTCTGGCCAGACATAGGAGCAGACATATGTCTACAGCATTCCCTGCACCAGACGAAATACACTGTGAATATTCGCTTTCGCCAGACCTATAGGCGACAAAGTTGTCTGCATTTTCACCTGCCACAACGAGTTGCATCGGCTGAGCGCTCAGTCGAGGCGCGATAGGCGACATCTCCTCGCCGCAGTTTGAGACATGTGTCTGGAAATCCCAGCTGACAAGGCACTTACTGTTGGCCTGGTCAGCGTGAGGTGTGAAAACGCACGAGTGTCAGTTCATGGTAGTCTTCTAGTTGATGTAAGGTGTTTTAGACGGAAAGGGGAGATTATTTCGTTTGGCGAAATAAAGTGGGACCCTTTGTCTGGTAATAGATATAACCAGAATGTTAAACTTTATTTTGATTCAGTCCTCAAAATTCGCAGTAGACAGGTTGTTCGTGAATAGAATAAGCTGTATAGCGAAGCCCTAGTTTGTTCGGAAATTTACCGAGCTCTTGACTTCAAATAAATATATCAGCGTATAATTCTAAAGTGTGCGATTACCTGTAGTTCTGTGTGTTGAGTGAATACTGGGGTAACCCAAACTTTTGCCGGCGTTTTGTACAGAGACAAACCTAATAAATGCTTATACTGGGCCTTTGAGCCAGTGCATATTTCTACACTAACTCTAATGCACATGCTGCCTTGTGGCGAGAAAATTATAGAAATCTAAAACATAAACTTTCCGACATTATTTGACCAAGTGTGTGGTGAACCAAGATTATTTGTTGAGAGAAGTTGTCCACCGGTCATCTTCCTAATTAAGGGAAACCTTGTGTTCTGACATTGTGTGCTCGTTTAAGCCTAATTCTTACCTCGTGAGTCAAGTGACACTAATTTTAGTCTGAAATAACTATCGCATGAAGAAGACGCTCCCCGGATCCATTTTGATGAAACCAACAAAGCAATCTGCAGAGCTGGGATCCGCTTCATTAAACGACAGTAACAGATAAAAAGTGTGTGAGTGTCCCAAAATTTGCGCCAGACGGCGAACGACCGCACGATTGTAAGTATATCAGGGCCCTGATGAAAGAACCGAGTGAAAGTAGACTGAAGGATGTTCTTTGTTTGAGTCACCCACGTTGTAATTTCCTTTTATGCAAGTTATTGCTAACAATATTTACCCTTAAAATAAAGCAGAGTATCAAGTCTGTCCATACCTTAAAAGGGGGAAACCATAGACTCAATCATATGCATCTGTAACTCCTTGGGGTTATCACTTTTTTCTAACGGGACTGTGAGCTATATATCCAGGGGAGGACCATACAAACGGGTCTATCACTATTGTAGCATTCCTTGATTTTTATGACTATGTGTATGCTTTTGATGTATTTTTATATGTTGTGATGTAAGTTTACCATGATAATTAAACTATACCTACATTTATTTCAGTGTGGTGGTCAGTTCGTTCCTATAATATCTATATAATCATTGTTATAGTTGTTCCCACGTCTGTGTGTCTAACTGTCGTCACTTGTATGTGCGGGCACGTGAGTGGATAGATATATATTAATATACATACTTTTTATAGACTGTCTGACTCCTTTTGATCTGTTGTAGAAGATAGGCGGAAAGAGAGAGAGATTCTCGATTTCCGGGACAGCCTCTATACATTTCTACCATCTCATTAGTGGAACTCTATTTCTATTATCACATCTCACTGTGGCTATCACTCATTCTAACCTATTCAGAAGGGACCAACCCAAGTCTTAATTCCTCTAACAAAAATCTACGACACCAATGCGGCTATCAATTTATGTGTCCAGTGGGAATTTGTCTGTTATGGTAGACCCCAGGTATGTGATGTGGTGCACCACTGCCAATTCATAGTTATCGATAGTGATAACTAGTGCAACACCCGCATCCTGATTCAACACATCCGTTTTCTTTAGACTTATTGCCAGGCCCAAGTCCTTGCATGCTTGGGTGAAGCGATTCATCAAGCTCTGAAGCTCCTGTTGGCTTTGAGTGACGACTGCAGCGTCACCAATGAACAACAAGTCCCTTATGGTGACCCTTCTGATTTTTGTTTTTGCTTTCAGCTTTGAAAGATTAAACAGACATCCATCTGACCTAGTGTGAAGGCATATTCGTTCAGCTGCATCTCTGAATGCATGTTTCAGGAGTAATGCAAAGAAGATCCCGAAGAGGGTCGGAGCCAGAACACAGCCTTTTTTAACGCCACTTCGTATGTCAAAGGGTTGTGATGTGCTTCCAGCATATTGGACTGTTCCCTTCATGTCGTCATGGCAGTTTAGCAGGGCAGCCTATTTGCAGAAGGATTTTGAAGAGTCCATCACTACTAACCAGGTCAAATGCTTTTGTGAGGTCTATAAAGGCGATATATAAGGGCCTTTTCTGCTCTCTTGATTTTTCCTAAGGCTGGCGGAGAGAAAAGGTCATGTCTGTTGTTGATCTACCAGCTCGGAATCCACACTGTGACTCTGGATATATGCGCTCAGCTAACTTGTGTAGTCGCATTAAGATGACTCTGGCAAAAACCTTACCAACAATGCTAAGGAGAGAGATGCCTCTGTAGTTATTGCAATCACTTCTGTCTCCTTCATTTTTGTACAGTGTTACAATCTTGGCATCTCGCATGTCTTGAGGAATAATTGTCTCTTCCCAGCACTGGCACAGCATCCTATGCAGGGGATGTAATAGCGTGCTCTTACAGCATTTGATTACATCAGGAGGAATCTCATCACTGCCTGGTGCTTTGTCAGAGGCTATGCTATCAATGGTTTGCTGAGTTCCTCTAATGTTGGTTCGGCATCCAGCTCCTTCATAGTTGGCAGGCATTTGACAGCATCAAGGGCTGCAGGCGTAACGGAATTTTCTCTAGCATAAAGCTCAGAGTAGTGCTCGACCCACCTCTAGATCTGCTTACCCTTATCGGTTAGCTTCTCTCCGCTGATGGTTTTTAGCGGTGCCGTCTTGCTTTTTTGGGGACCAAGTGCTTTCTTTATACCGTCATACATTTGTCTAATGTTGCCTGTTTGCGCTGCGGTCTGGATGCTCTCACTGAGCTGGAGCCAATAGTCATTTGCACAGCGTCGAGCAGTTTGTTGAACTTTGCTTCTCGAAGCCTTCAGGATCTGTAGGGTTCTAGCACTCGGTGAACGTTTGTATTCATTCATAGCACTGCGCTTAGCTACAATGACAGGTGCCATCACATCTGATGAAGCATCAAACCAGTCATTTGACTTCGCTGTTTTCTTACCAAAGGTGGCAAGTGCTGTACTTTGAATGGTGTTCCGTAGATGCTCCCAGTTCTCTGTAACAGTATCACCATGCTGAGGGCTACTGAGCACTTTCTCGAAGGTCGCAGTAAATTGAGCGATCATGACAGTGTCTGACATCTTGCTGGTATCAATGCGTGGTTTCCCTTCATGTCTGACACGATAGACTTTTCTTGGTTGTGCTCTGATTTTACAGCAAATCAAGGAGTGATGTGTATCACAGTCTGCACTATGGTATGAGCGCATGGAGAACACAGACCTGAGAAGTGGCCTTCTGACGAGGATCAGATCCAGTTGGTACCAGTGCTTGGATCGTGGGTGTCTCTATGACACCTTATGCTAGGGTTTTGTCTAGAAGTACTTGTTGGTCAAGCAGAGGTCATGAAGGACACGCAACTCTAAGAGCCGTTGTCCATTTTCATTCATTTTGCCAATACCAAACCTGCCCAGACATGAAGGCCATGAAATATTATCGGCACCCACTCTAGCGTTAAAGTCACCAAGAAGAACAAGCTGTTCTTGCCTAGGTATGCTTGTGATGACTGCTGCTAGATTCTCATAGAATCTTATCTTTAGTTTCTGAGGCAGAGTACAGAGTAGGAGCATATACACTGACAAGGGTGATGGACCTGCGCTAGTTTACAGGCGGAGCGTTAACAGTCGTTCGGATCCATTCTCACTTAGTTAAACCATTTTGGTTTGCGATTTTTTTACCGCAAAACCTACTCCGTGTTCTCTAGCTTTATTAATGTCTTTCCCTTGCCAATAAAATGTGTAGTCCTTCTCACTCACCGTTCCAGAGCCTGCCAGGCGCGTTTCCTGAAGTGCAGCTATATACACCTGAAGTCGTTTAAGCTCATCATTGATTATGGCTGTCTTCCTGACATCGCTTATGTCCTGTAAGTTTTCGGATAGTCCAGTCAACATAGTCCGGACGTTCCAGCATCCCAATATGAGAGTTTGCTTATTTCTATTATAATAATTGCTTGGTGCATAATTTTCTGTCCACTGTTCGGGCTTGACCCTAATCCCCATGCACCCAATGGGGAAAGCAGACAATGGCGGGACAACACCTTATTGACTGGGGGCTGCCCAGCTTGAAGCGGGCGGTAGCTGTCCAGTGAGATCCTAGAACCTGTCCCATTGTCGGAAGTAGCCCCTGGCGCCTTGCCCTACGCCAATTGAACAAAATGCTTATAACCGGTAACTGCTACTTTCCGTGTTTTGCCGACACCTATATGGTGAAGCTGGAGTGTCCTCTCCATGGCGCGAGCTTGGGCACAGTTATATGGAGATCAAGCTGTTGCCCATGCAGCATGTTCCCCCTCTCCACGCAGCTGATAGGTCCAAAGGAACGACAGTAGCCGATACAGTTTGGTACCAGCCACGTCGCAGGAGTTGCCAGAATAATGTCGAATCAACATTAGACTGTCTTAGGGACTCCAACCGGATTTATCCTCATGGTTTACTCCCGAAGCCAATTCCATAAATGGATATTCCCGCAAGGCAGCGGTGGTTTGAATTCAGAGTTCCTTCTCTTAGATAAGCTGCCAACCAAGGATCACGAGGCCTATCTCCCCGAAGCTGCTGGTTTTAAGGAGCCAGTCGCTCACCTTCGCCCCTTCCCCGTCAGTGGAAACAGTTCCGCGGAGCTCAAATTGAGCCTCACATGAAGGCCGGGAGCTGGACTTGGTTGTCAGAGGCTGCTTGAGACGCGTGCCATAGAAGTATTTATCTGCAGTGAGAGCTTATCCTCACTACAACTCCGTCACCACAATATATATATTAATCAGCAAGACCCCATTAACAATGTAAAGGTTATCCCAAATCAGATATTGCCGTAGAGAAGTAAAGTATTAGAGACTTCACTACATTAGGTCTCAGCTCTATGAAGAGAAGTAACCTGTTTATTTCCTTTATGCCATTGCCTTCCTTATCTCACAGGCAGAGTCAGCTTGGTAGACTGGAGCGTGACTGATTTCGGATAGACGGACGGACGGACAGATGGACCGACGGACGGACTGACCGACCGACCGACCGACCGACCGACCGACAGACAGACAGACAGACAGACAGATAGACAGATCTGCTATTTCTTTAATTGGGGAAGACCCCTCCTAAAGAAATCCCACTGGTGCTGGACACCTCTGATCACACCGAAATCCTCACACAAAAAGACCCTTGTAACCAAGCATACGTCCCCGTTGCCAACTTCCCTACGTCATCATTCTTACTCTGTGACGTCATGCAACAACAAGCGTTCACTGAGAGCGCTCTGTGGTACACAAGCAACACGAAAAAGAGTAATTGAAACTTATGCATTCCAGAGTCGCCCCCAACAAACGTTAAGAAGATGGTTAGTTGGATCGCAAGTTGTTGAAAGTCATGTCTTCGTTTTTAAATTATGTGACATGGATCGAACCATGAACCACAGAGTTAGGACTAACCACTGAGCTACCGTGGCTCCTACCTATGAAGCGGGGAAAAAAGATAATAGGGTGACAGTAGCAAAGGGAAGGAGAAATGTAAAATTCAGGAGAAAAAAAGAAATATCGTATATTGTATGATGCCGTTGGTTAGGCACGAAAGTGGTAGTCGTCATACATCTGCCTACAACCCCGTCAAGAAAAGAGTGGAAACTGAGCAATCATACAATCAACTAGCCTTGTCGTATCTTCATTATTTTGTCAACGATAGGCGAGTTTTAAATTCAGTTGTAATTCTATATAAATATGTTGCACGTGCTCTCGGGCATGTCGGACAAACCAGCTGATATGAAGTTGTGTATGAGGATGCCTATCTCATTATGTGAAGTTGTGTATGAGGATGCCTATCTCATTATGTGAAACAAATTGCTACGGAGGCCACAGCTGCAAGAGCTTCTTGAATGATTGGTGCATGTTTCATGCAAGGGGATCAGCTGCATTGGTGGTTCCGTGCTCCATCAGGAGCAAAAAAAGAAAATTATCACGATAAATGATGTTGCCTGTATATCATTCTATCAATCAATCAATCAATCAATCAATGATTCATCAATCAATCAATCAATCAATGATTCATCAATCAATCAATGATTATCAATCAATCAATGATTCATCAATCAATCAATCAATCAATCAATGATTCATCAATCAATCAATCAATCAATGATTCATCAATCAGTCAATCAATGATGCATCAATCATTCAATCAATGATTCATCAATTAATCAATCAATTATTCATCAATCAATCAATCAATGATTCATCAATCAATCATTCATCAATCAATCAATGATTCATCAATCAATCAACCAATAATTCATCAATCAGTCAATCAATGATTCATCAACCATTCAATCAATGATTCTTCAATTAATCAATCAATGATTCATCAATCAATCAATGATTCATCAATCAATCAATCAATGATTCATCAATCAATCAATGATTCACCAATCAATCAATCAATGATTCATCAATCAATCAATGATTCATCAATCAATCAAAGATTCATCAATCAATCAATGATTCATCAATCAATCAATCAATGATTCATCAATCAATCAATCAATGATTCATCAATCAATCAATGATTCATCAATCAATCAATGATTCATCAATCAATCAATCAATGATTCATCAATCAATCAATCAATGATTCATCAATCAATCAATCAATGATTCATCAATCAATCAATCAATGATTCATCAATCAATCAATCAATGATTCATCAATCAATCAATCAATCAATGCTTCATCAATTAATCAATCAATGATTCATCAATCAATCAATCAATGATTCATCAAGCAATCAATCAATGATTCATCAATCAATCAATGATCCATCAATCAATCAATCAATGATTCATCAATCAATCAATCAATGATTCATCAATCAATCAATCAATCAATGATTCATCAATCAATCAATCAATCAATGATTCATCAATCAATCGATCAATAATTCATCAATCAATCAATCAATCAATGATTCATCAATCAATCAATCTATCAATACCCTTTAGCTCCACAAGGAGCATAAGCCTTCAACAAACACATGCCAGGTCTTCCTGTCACGTGTCATCAGCTCAAGGTCCTTCCACGTTTTCCTCATCATTTTCACTTCTGTTTCCAGTTATCTCATTCACGCCCGGGAAATCCAGAAAAAGAACTGCCTTGTAATGCTATCAATATGTTTCCTCAATGTGTATCCTATCTCTCGCATGGTTATTTTTAATTTATTCATTTGTTATTCATTAAATTTTTCTTTCTTGTTTTAATGACATAAATTTGATATTATTTCCTTTTAGCAGGGCTGTGAGTCGGCTAAAAATTTTCCGGCACCGACTCCTGAAATTGTAAATGTTCAACTCCCAACAACAGTTATTTATTAGTCATAGGACATAACATTTGGAGTCCGGGCATTTTTTACTGACCCCGACTGCACTAAAAACGGCCGACTCTACGACACCAACTCCACAGCTCTGACTTTTAGAGTGAGCAAATAGGAATAACTTTGATGCGTTTTTTTCCTCTTGTAGCTATCGTCCCATGTTAAGTTGATGGAAAATAAGGCAAATATCTGGATGATTCGATTGTTATAAAACATTGAATGACGCCACTGTATGAACCTTTCAGAGATATTGTCAGCACTGCACCAACAATATTGAGAACTCAAAGCAACATCAAGCAATGCTCTGACGCATTATGAACAAAGCATTTGCATTGAACCACTTTGATCTCTGTATGAGAGAGGCATCGTATATTTCTTTTTAACTTTTTTTGGTTAGCTTTTTAACCCTATCATGGCCTTCATTATTTCGCGATCATTTATGATATCAGTGAGGATATCGTCTGAAGATTAAACATTGACAGGGAATCGATCGGTGTACATAAACGATGAGGAGTGATCGATTATATTATAAACCCCCACCCCACTGAAAAGTTGAGCAGCGAAGCAAATCAAAGACATTGTCTGATGGACGCTTGGCATGGTTTATGCATAATGGAGCAGAAGTGTTTGAAAAAAAAAATGATGGCGTGATGTTGATGTTGATGTTGTTGTTGTTGTTGTGAGCGATTTGTTTCTTTAATTTTTTTTTTTTTTTAAACAGCGGTCCCTAAACTTAAAAAAAATTATTACATGAAGATTTCCACATATGAATATTCATCTTCCTCTTCCCCCCCCCCTCCCCCCCCCCTCCTTTTTTTAAAAACAGCAGTAACTAAGTGTTAGTGTCTTAACACGTTTCAGAATAGCAGATGAGGCGTCCGACTGACAGAGTGGTTAGAGCGCTGGTCTCTCGCGGCAACGGTGCCCGGGTTCGATTCACGGTATGGACACGCTCTAGTCTACCCAGCTGTAAATGTGTACCTGCCTTTGAATTAGGGAAAGGTATTCCTCATATATAAACGTATTTGGGGGTCGGAGTTGCTTAGAGGTATGGCGTCTGCCTCGCGTTCTGGAGGTACCAGGTTCGATTCCCAGTTGAGGGAATATAATTTATGGAAATTTGTTTCAGAACTAGTGGTCCTAATGATGTGATACTCCCCCCTGGTCTCCTGGGTAGGGAGATCGGATGCCTAGCCTTCTCGGATAAGAGCGAAAAAATTATGAGGTCCTGTGTGCAAGTTGCGCACGTTAAAAATCCCATGGCAGTTGGAAATCGTAAAGAGTAGGCCTATCAGGCCGCTGCCCTGGCAAAATTTTAAAAAAAATTAGAAACAAAAATATTTATAGAATGTGTGATTCATATTTACACACATTGGGGTTCTCTCCGGTGCTATGGAGTTCGTGCACTGTGCTGAGATCCTCCTTATGTGATCTAAGGGAGGAGATAGGAGAATTGATGGAGTTGTCCGTGTGCAGTGACAATAGTCCTTAAAACCAAACCAAACCAATAAACGTATTTACTGCAGGTACTAACACATTTGTGAAACAAACGGCAATGTACTCTAGGGCCTAGTTAAAACCGTAAAAAGTGCGTGGGACAGAAAGAGTTAAAATGCCATGAACAGGTTCCTTCAGTATGTATTCTATCCCTGGCGAGAGCGTTTTCCTCATGCCTTGACTCGTTGGCATCTGGCTGCTACGTTGTGCTTGCTCTGATCATATTCTCATGTCATGTTCCGCTGGCACCTGTCTGGTACGGTATGCTTACGCTGATCATATTCTCATGCATCACAGTGTGACATCATTTTGCAATTTGACTGCACCATTCTAGCCCAGTGTGCGAGTTACGTATTATATATTACTAGCACCTGTCGTGATTTGGTCTGTCTTACACCACGGTCATATTTACCGCACGCAATACTATAGGAAAACGGACCGATACAATAACCAATGACAACGCTCCATTCTCTAGTGTGTATAAGGAAAGCAATTAGGATTAACATAGCGGCCCATTTTTTGTAAATGCTAGTAAGAAGTTATTTAATTTCTTAAAGACTAAAGATGTTTAAACGGAAAGATATAGATATTTCAACAACGGGAATGTTACTTGAGAGGTAGGTGCAAAGACTTCCTCAAATAGTAGTTCAATTATAGAGAAAAATCGTTTTAAATGACATCTTTACATCAGGGTAGTCCCCAATTTAGTTAGTTAAAGTCTGCATAGATTTAAATGCATTTTGCTAACTAAACAATTATTAGATAGAAAGGTAGAGATAAATTCACAGTATAATTCTAGCTTTAAATGATCAAAATCGGCCCAGAATTAAGAGAGATAACAACTATAAAAAATGTTGCACATTGAACAAAAAGGCAAAAATCACTTCAATTTTAGATTCCTAACGCCGTTTTTACCCCATGCCATCCGAGAGGGAGGGTGCGGTACTGTAAAAGTCCTTGAACTTGGCTGATTTTAGGCCACAACTTTTTCAAACACATGCTGAACAGAAGAGAGCGGCAAACGTGTGCTGTCAAATACTTTTCCACTGTATCTGCACAGCAGACCTAAATACCTATTGACAGCCTGTTACAGCTATTGTGTATTGCCTGAGGGTTTTATCCTGCAACTATCAAGAGTGTACGAAACATCCACTTCTGTGGTGCAAACGTTCTCAAGTTACATAGAACTAGACACCCTGTTTTCCCCAGCCTGGAGATCCAGACATTGAGTGATCCTGGCTATAGATGAATGCTTCTCATTTTACCAGATAAGTGGAAACACAATTCCACTGGTCAGCCTATCCAGAAAATATTATCAACCAAATAAAATACAAATAACAAAAACAGTTTGAGTGATGACTCATGAAGACCTTTAAAGAACTACATTACCAACTTCACAGTCCAGCGAAAGTAATAACTATATGTGAAATAAATAATTGACATTTTAAATATAACTTTATCATATTGAAGTATTGTGGAAATGACATTCCATGTGTATTTATTTTTATTTTGTAAAAACCTTTGAAATTCTTTATCATTTTCCTAACCGAAAAGAGAAACGGTATAGGATCAATAAATTGTAAATATATTTATATAATAAGTCTTGCTTAATTATTACTTTGAGTTAAGGTTCTGGTTGTTATGTAGATATATTACATATTTAGTTAATTAATTAATCCCCTAGCAGAGTCAAATATAAATATAATAACTATTATTCAAGGGAGGATCTTGAGAGGTAGCACTTAGACCTTCAGAAACAAACACTATCATCATCCTTGAAGGTTTATACAGCTTGACCCTACCTTTGATTGTCGATACACCCTTGCTCTTTTCAGAGAAGGGGGTATTTCTTATAAGACCAGTCTCTTATTTGGCACTATCCTGGTATCATGTGATACATCTTTTTGTCCAGGATATCTTACATTTAAATAACATCTGAACCTCTCGCGACATCTGGTGTCTCCTTCCGGGATTTCACTTACTACCCTTGGGGTCTCGCGACATCTGGTGTCATGTCACCACTGAATGTGACAAGTTTATTGAAAGAGAAGATAAGAGGTTGGAAACCGAAAGAATATTACAACTAGAAGCTGATAGGGAGGCTAGGCAAATAGAATCTGAAGCTAAAAGATTACAATTAGAAGCTGGTAGGGAAGAAAAGAGATTGCAAATGGAGGCAGAAGAAAAGAGATTGCAAATGGACGCAGAAGAAAAGAGGTTGCAAAGGGAACATGAATTGAGGCTGAAAGAGCTTGAACTTCAAGGAAATGTCTCATTCAATGGAAGTAGTCCAACTACCTCTGATACTAGTGCAAGTCAGGGCGCCTCAAATGGAGCCATGAATTTTCACTTGGATCCATTTGTGGAGAAAGAAGATGATACTGAGTCTTATTTAAGTAGGTACAAGAGATTAGCTACTAACTGTGGCCTAGAGAAAGAGAAATGGAGCCTTAAGTTATCACAAGGGCTGAGAGGAGCCTCTTATGAAGTTTTTGCAAAAATTGGCAGAGAAGACCAAGAAGATTATGACATCTTGAAGCAGGCATTGCTAGTCCGTTATGAAAAGAACTCAGAATTTTATAGGAAAAAATTCAGAACTGCTAAGCTACTTTCTGGAGAAACTTACCACCAGTTCTCTGCCAGATTAGAAACCTACTTGGAGAAGTGGACTGCTCTAGGAAAATGTCAAGACCTAAAAGAAATGGTCATGATGGAGCAAGTGAGAGAGTCTATGCCTCCAGACATGAGACAATTTCTTATGGAACAAGGTGCAGAGAGCCTGGGGGAGATTTTAACAGTTGCTGAAAGATATCAGGTAGCCCAGAAAGAGATAGCAGGAATTAGGAAGAAGCAAGGAGAAAATAGTAGGCCACCCCCAAACCAAGATGAGTATGATAATAGGGACCAACAACAACACAGTTACAAACAAAACTATGACAAACACAGATTTGATCATAGAAACAGGAACCCTCAGGTACAAGATAAGAAACCCTACAGACAGGGAGATAAGTGATGCAAAATATGCAAAATGCATAACCACAATACAATTGAATGTGGTAGGAATGTCCCTCAATATCACGCTGCATGTATGATAACAGTGGGAAAGGGCAGGAAGGACCTGACAGACAGTCAAACAAACCTCCATCATCCCCCCATCTGTGAATAAGTAACATGTAATGGCAATAAGATTATGTGCCTTTATGATTCAGGATTGGAATATGACTCAGTTGTGAGTGCCTCCTTGGTGAACCCTGATCAATACACAACAGAAAAAGTGGAGATACAAGGGGTCATTAAAAGGAACAGCCTCCATGACACTTCCCCTACCCATAATCAATGTCAAGACTCGCTATGTGGAAGGAATGATCAGTGCATCAGTGTGTGATGATCCTACTTACCCGCTGGTGTTAGGAAGAAGATATGTTTTTCTAGGGAGCCCAATAAAACCTGTGATCATTGCAACACTCCAGGTCAGGTCAACCCCTGGGAAGGAGGAGGGAACACCACTAACTATTCATCCTGATAAGATGAGAAAGGCCCACGTAAAAGATAAAACATTAAAGCCGTGCTTTGGCTAATTGCAAAACAGCCATAACCCCCCAAAGAAAGAACAATTTTATGTGGATGATGGATTGCTTTACAGGAAAGCTGGAGCAGGACCCAATGGGCATAGCCAGTTAGTACTGCCATCTTCTTACAGGGACAAGGTTATGGAATTAGCACATGTTGTACCAGACGGTGGACACATGAAAATTGGTACCACCAGTCAAAGGGCATCTGTAAACCACTATTGGCCAGGAATTGCTGAAGATATCAATCAGTATGTAAATGCCTGTGATCAATGTAGCAAGGAAAACTCCAGACATGGAGAAAATCAACAGGACCTAGAAACACATTGCGGTGAAAAAAGGCCTGAAAAGAAACATAAACAGGTAGACATAGTGGGTAGGACGACACCTTCTCACACCTCGTCTTCCAGAAAACCAGTGACACTGGCAACTCTCCGTGTTGTCCAGAGAGTAAACACAACCCATTCCATCCCGATACCCACTTGCTCGGAATTCTTGGAACTGGCTAAAAAGAGAAGTATGGTTAGTCAGCCAACTTTGAAAACGAAACTGCGGGGCAGCCCCAGAAAAATTGGGAGTGGGAGATTGGGCAATTTACCTAATGCTCAGCTCACTTCGACATACGGCTATTAAATTAGCATTATGAGGGCACCGGCAACAGTGGTAGTTGGCCGGCCCTATACACAGTCCATTGGAAGTATTTGACACGGACTTGGACTGAGATTATATATTATATAGCAATGCTACAGGGAGAATTGATTTCTTGGTGCAGGAAATTCATTTCCCCATATGAATCATATTATCGCTCCAGTGAGGTTTAGCTGAGAGAACCCTCTGGTGAACATAGGCTCTGCCTGGATTTGGGAAATAATTACAGTACCAGAGTCACTAGTGAATCTAGATAAGGGCATTACCAGATTTCCGTCAAGCCTGAGCTCAGACCATTGCTGGCTGTGAGCCCCTGGAGGGGCACTATGAGTTCCATATGTTGCTTTTTGGGTTGAAGAATACTCCGAGTGTTTTATCCAGGATGATGAGGAAATTACTGGATCCATTACACAACTCAGCTATCACCAATTTTATAGATGACATCCTCATAACTATTGGAACCTTGAGGAACATCTAAAACCTCTGGTCATGTCATGGAACAGACTCAGAGAAGAGTAATAGTGAATATTGATTGATAATCAGCATTTGACAGACAGCAGCACTGTGCTGTTTATTAATACAACATGCGGTATTATTCCTGGATCGCAGAGGGTTGAGGCAGATTTCTGGAGTAGTGCTTAATTGAGGTTACCCACCTGCAGGAAACCAGGATACCAATAAGACAGAGTGAACCTCATTTTGGGGTAATGCCGTGATTGTACAAGGTAAATCCAGACAGGAAAGCTCCACCAGAATGGTTCACGCTTTTAAATGGGGGAGCTCTGTCGTGTTTTGGTCTGTCTTACACCACGGTCATATTTACCGCACGCAATACTATAGGAAAACGGACCGATACTATAGCCAATGAAAACGCTCCTTTTTCTGGTGTGTATAAAGAAACCTCTTAGGCTTAACATAGAGGTCCATTTTTTTGTAAATGATAGTAAGAATTTATTTAATTTCTTAAAGACTATAGATGTTTAAACGGAAAGATATAGATATTTTAACAGCGGGAATGTTACTTGAGAGGTAGGTACAAACACTTCCTCGAATAATAGTTCAATTATAGAGAAAAATCGTTTTAAATGACATCTATACATCAGGGTAGTCCCCAATTTAGTTAGTTAAAGTCTGCATAGATTTAAATGCATTTTGCTAACTAAACAATTATTAGATAGAAAGGTAGAGATAAATTTACAGTATAATTCTAACTTTAAATGATCAAAATCGGCCCAGAATTAAGAGAGATAATAAATATTTAAAATTTTGCACATTGTACAAGAAGGCAGAAATCACTTCAATTTTAGATTCCTAACGCCGTTTTTACTCCATGCCATCCGAGAGGGAGGGTGCGGTACTATAAAAGTCCTTGAACTTGGCTGATTTGGGGCCACAACTTTTTCAAACACAAAGCGAAACAGAAGAGAGCGGCAAACGTGTGCCTGTCAAATACTTTGCCACTGTATCTGCATAGCAGACCTAGATACCTCTTAACAGCCTGTTACAGCTTATGTGTATTGCCTGAGGGTTTTATCCTGCAACTACCAAGAGTGTACGAGACATCCACTTCTGTAGGACTCTGTGGTGCAAACGTTCTCAAGTTACATAGAACTAGTCACCCTGTTTTCCCCGGCCTGGAGATCCAGACATTGTTTGATCCTGGCTATAGTTGGATGCTTCTCATTTTACCAGATAAGTGGAAACACAATTCCACTGGTCAGCCTATCCAGTAACATTATCAGACAAATAAAATCCAATAACAAAAACAGTTTGAGTGATGAATCATGAAGGACTTTATTAAACTAAAATACATTACTTCACAGTCCAGCGAAAGGGATAGCTATATGAGAAATAAATAATTGACATTTTAAATTAAATATATTGAAGTATTGTGGAAATGACATTCCATGTGTATTTATTTTTATTTTGTAAAAACCTTTGAAATTCTTTATCATTTTCCTAACCGAAAAGAGAAACGGTATAGGATCAATAAATTGTAAATATATTTATATAATCAGTCTTGCTTAATTATTACTTTGAGTTAAGGTTCTGGTTGTTAAATAGATATATTACATATTTAGTTAATTAATTAATCCCCTAACAGAGTCAAATATAAATATAATAACTATTATTCAAGGGAGGATCTTGAGAGGTAGCACTTAGACTTTCAGGAACAAACACTATCATCATCCTTGAAGGCTTATACAGCTTGACCCTACAGCTCTCGAACCACATCGTGGATCAACGTAGACGACACAATTTACTTGTACACGCAACAACTTCAATCATGGTCACAGCAGGCATCATCAATCATGTATCAAATCACATTGGGACATCATGGTGCATAGCATTGATATATATTGATCATGTACTTGATTGACATTCTTGATAACGGCTGACCTCTCAAGGGCGGTAATAAACGTTATGGCCAATGGTACTAAATACGTGGAGCGTTAATATCAATTAATGTCCCCTTCTTGGTTGGCCTCATAAACAATATATTTGAGACATCCATAAAAGATCAAAAGGAAGGCATCATATAAAACAAACAGTGCATTTTCATTATCCATAGTATTAAACTTGATTGACCTCCCACAACCTGCCGTAGTCCGTTTAGACGGCAAAGGTATTTTATATATATTTCTTACGTACGTGAACTTCCTCTTTCCAAGACACGTATTCAAGACTATCAGGCTATCAATAAAAACTTCAATAACAAAATTATCAGTTTAGTTCTCACTAGCAGCGGAATCTCACATCGCCGAAGCCCTGACTAAACTATACTAGCATTATACCACAATGCATCCAGCATTCACTTACGGTAGAAGAGATGCTGCCAACACTTCCTCCTGGAAGGTAATTAATACAATATAAACGTGTACCCATAGACTGGGGCTATGAACAATACAGACCAACCTCTGACAGGTCTGGCTAACATCTTGAATCTCTCTTCACTACGTCATCAAAAATCATTAGCAACCCCTTCAATTTAATACCGCACCAAATATGTGCTCTTTCGTGCACAACTAATTTAAACATTATTAACCATACTTAATTACGCTGATGCGTATCCTTTTAATAACAGTTAGATTTGTGTCAACACACAATACTGTTAAGTCCTACACCTTTAAAATACCCAGGGTGAAAAAGGACGTAACAGACCCCCTTGGGGGTCGCGACCCACAGGTTGGGAACCCAGGTCTTAGCTGTTACATAAAATCGGCTAGGTCAAAGGTTGATAGAATAAAATATACGAATATCGGGAGCTGCATGCAAAATGTCAGCTCTCTACTATGAGTGCAGGATTGAAATTCTGAGCGTCAAAAGTTTTGAAACGCGCCAAATAATGATAGCGATTCCATCTTAATAATAGTAGTTAAAAAGAAACGAATCCTTTCAACTGTAAACATTCAAGAGCCTATTAATAATCGAATCACTGGTTCACAAATGAGTAATCCCAGCGGGAGTCCCAAATGCAGGAATTTACTTCTTTGAATTTGAAACATTTGTAAAATTGGTGTTGTATTTCATAGTGAACAAATTGAAAGTATTGGGTCAATGGGCTAAACACTATCCTTAAGCATTCTCAATGGACGTACTAACGATTCAAGCACAAACTATCTCAGTTTCAAATCAAACCACACTACGTGCTAACCAATTTTTGATGGCGCCCTATTATTGTGTAATACGAAAGCCGTTAAAACTCTGAGGTGTGTTATCACCGGCTAAGTTCAACCGGAAGCAGTTTACTCAAACTGGATGATTAAAATGCTGATGGCTTCTTTAATCTTAACTCCGCATGCACTTCCTTGCAAACTCTAGTCAAAATTCGCTTGGTTTATTGAGGAGAAAAAAAGAGTTTAACTGCACTCAGTCCTTTAAACAGGGCATTAATGAAAACACAATTCCGGAAACGTTACTTAATCCAGCTCTTACTTCTCTTGACTAGAAGTTTTCTCTTTCTGATGCGAGATCGATACCTTATTGGATAAGGGCACTATTTTGACCAGTTTACGGTAAGTAAATTCATTGGATAACCACCGTTAACGGAAATATCCAGAACTTTAAATCTGTGACTCTGTGAATGAAAATGTCACAAATGCTTCTGCACTTGTGAGAGTGCAACTTAGGCAAGTATTAATTTCCTTTAACTTCTTTAGAAAGTGTAAAAAAGCTTTCCTCAGATCAACTAACCTACAGATACTAAATTGAGGGAATAATAATACACTAAAGCGAGGTCATCTCGGCAATATGAAAGATAATAAAAAAGATGAAGGTAAAGGTAGTGTTAAAGCAGATACTGCTGCAGAGAAGGGTACTTTTTCAGGCTTCACATATAGTAGATACTGCTGCAGAGAAGGGAAGTTTTTCAGGCTTCACATATAGTAGATACTGCTGCAGAGAAGGGAAGTTTTTCAGGCTTCACATATAGTAGATACTGCTTTATGAGGTGAAGCGACCGGTTCTCATCCTCGCTGTCTTTGCCTTCCCTAACTCTAGATTATGGTCAGGCACTCAGATAAGGTATTTATAAAGTAGCCACACTTATCTGGATTTTCACATTTTCCTTAGCTCTACATTTGTTATTACATCTGGCCATCTTATACGGAGGATCCGTCGGAGAAATCTATTTACAAATATCTGTAGTTTGGAGGTGATGCTCTTTGAGACTACATGAGATAAAGCCGCGATATTTTCCTTGAAGTGAAGTTAACATTCGGTAAAAAATATCATTTAATTTGAATTTTTCATCTCTCTATTTATGCAAATGCAGGAATAGAAGCAGATTGCTGGTAGAGATAAACGTTATATTATAGCATGCACTTATTCCAAATTTCAAAAATTTTGAAACCTGAAAACAAACATGGCTCAGTGCTTCTAAAGTAGATGTTCACAGCTCCTGGGTTGTCGACCGCTATTCTATTGTATACTGTAGCTTTATTTTTATCGTTAGCGTAAATGTGGGCTTTTTAGGCTTTAGATTTTCCGTGCTAAATCTTCTTTTTTTTTTTTAAATTTACTTTGCATATTTAAATTTAAATTTTGTTGTTCCTGTTGCGCGCTGGTTATATACACGCCGGACGCATCCTGAAACATTTTTTTAAATTGATGTTGCTAATATGGACATGTGGGTTTTTTAAAATTCTTCTTTCTTCTTTCATTCTCTCCTTTATAAAATCAGTGACAAGGCATGTTATCTGCCTGCGGCATTCACTTTCAGATTTCAGTAGTTCTCAGTCAATATTATAAATACCTGAACTTTGTGTCAAACCCGGTCTCCGCTTCCTCAGTTCTGCTACAGTGCACTTTACTCATTACTCACCAAACCACTGTCCAGGCTGTGTTACTCTCTCACGCGATTTTCGCATCACAAAGCACGCGCATCGCTTTTGAGTCGCACAAATTGGAGTAAATTGTATCTTCAAGCGTGTTTGTTGGCGAATATCTGGTCGTCACGCAAACTTTTCAGGCTAATGGCTAAACAGCCCATTTTCCTTACTCTTTCTGTCAGACACTGAAAGGCAGAGACGTCTGTGTTGAGAACGTTGAATATTTGAAACGTTTATCACTCCTGAAGACGCTGCCCTTAGGTTCAACGTGTGATAATACATATATTAATCACTGTGAAGATACATTACTTGAGCATACAGTACATTGTTATTGATTTAAATTCTTAGCCCTAAAGGTCATTCATATCTGGACATGCGCACTAATATAATAAATTGTTATTGTAAAGTAGTCCCTTAGCAGAAAATGCTTTAGAGGAGTGAAGTGTTAGAGACTTGACCATACTAGGTCCAGCTGTTTTTTTTTTAGGTGGGATGAGCAGTTCCCTTCATTGTTACCTTTTGTCTTCCCGGTCACAAGAGCAGAGTCAGGTTTTACACAGCAAATATAAGTCTTCCCGGTCACAAGAGCAGAGTCAGGTTTTACACAGCAAATATAAGTCTTCCCGGTCACAAGAGCAGAGTCAGGTTTTACACAGCAAATATAAGTCTTCCCGGTCACAAGAGCAGAGTCAGGATTACACAGCAAATATAAGTCTTCCCGGTCACAAGAGCAGAGTCAGGTTTTACACAGCAAATGTAAGTCTTCCCGGTCACAAGAGCAGAGTCAGGATTACACAGCAAATATAAGTCTTCCCGGTCACAAGAGCAGAGTCAGGTTTTACACAGCAAATATAAGTCTTCCCGGTCACAAGAGCAGAGTCAGGGTTTACACAGCAAATATAAGTCTTCCCGGTCACAAGAGCAGAGTCAGGATTACACAGCAAATATAAGTCTTCCCGGTCACAAGAGCAGAGTCAGGGTTTACACAGCAAATATAAGTCTTCCCGGTCACAAGAGCAGAGTCAGGTTTTACACAGCAAATGTAAGTCTTCCCGGTCACAAGAGCAGAGTCAGGTTTTACACAGCAAATATAAGTCTTCCCGGTCACAAGAGCAGAGTCAGGTTTTACACAGCAAATATAAGTCTTCCCGGTCACAAGAGCAGAGTCAGGTTTTACACAGCAAATATAATTTGTCCGATTTATGTAATACAGGTAAGTCGCTAACTGGTGAGGGCCGCTGGTCGTGTCGCTAAATTATTGACCCTGCATGCAAGACCAACCCAAGATTAGTAACAAGAAAACCATCGTCAACACTTTTCCTTGTCGTGCCATATGGAGCATGCAGCCGTTAACACAGCCGGTCTACTTGAAGGAAGCCTGCCCCAAAGTAGTTATGTGCTCCTGCAGCAGTGGTTTCTGTAACAAACTGTGGCTCCTTGCTCCATATGGAGCCAATAGGAAAATGATGATAATGAAAAAATGTCATTAAATAAAATATCCCGTGTTCAATGAACAACGTCTTGGACAGAAACAAAAATTGTTATTGTTGTTCACAATCGACATCATTGCACCCCGGGCAAACCCATAGGTGCTCATTCTCCCTCAGCAAATGTCGAAGGGTATGAAAGTTAATTGTTCCTGTTGCGCACTGGTTATATACACGCCGGACGCATCCTCCAATACGTCCATCCCTGCTGATCTTACGCTTAATGCCCAATTCCAGTAATCTTAGCCACTCAATTGCAGTGTCATGATAAGGTCATATTAGTCGCCTTTAACAAAATACCAGAGGTAGCAACAGACATATTCTTCCTTTGTGTTTCAGAGACCCCCCCCCCCCCCCCCCCCCCCCCCCCCCCCTCTTTCCCCCCCCCCCCCCCTCCCCCCCGAACTACTTGATGCAGGAACATCATACTTTCCTTTAAAAAACATGCAAATCACCTGCAGCAAGGTAGAGAATCTCATACGGTGCTCATTTTACATACAGCATAAGAGATCAGAGACAGGAAGTGCAGAATGGTAGACTAACATGCGCGCCCAATTCTAAACCTTTTAAAAATGAAGTTCATTAGCTTGTTCCTATATAGCTGTACGTATATGAGACTTTAGGACCAAAACTAAGAGATGTAAAGAACATTAGAAGCGACAGAGATCTGGTTCCTAAGAGCCATGTCTTTGACGATCAGAAAATCACGTGAGAAAACCTTCAGAGAAATATATATATAAGACTGCTGTAACTTAATAACACGATGAGTGTTGAAGAGCTGCGAACGATCATTGAAGACTTCGAGTTTTTCGATAGAGGGTTCCTTCAATTATAATTATCGTTGCGCAGTCTTTATGAAAGAAGTAAAATATGCGTTGCTAAGGATGACGTTAAACTGACAGTGTGACGTCAGTTGGAGAGTGGTCGTTGGTAGAGCCGGTAGAAGGACAAGGTGTCCAGTTTAATTGTGTGCAGATTTCATAGTATTCATGTATTGTGTTTCTCGAGGCCGGTTAGCCTCTCAGGTATCCGTGGGCATCACAGTAAAGCACACGCAGTTTATCTGCAGTTTATATTAGACCAGGCCGACAACGGAAATATGGGCTGTATGAATGACAATGGCAATGACTGAAGATACCGAACGTGGAATGTCAGGGAGTGAAGCCTGAATTGATATGTATACAGTTCGCTCTGTTGCTATGTTATCTTATGGAATAAACCTTGAATCGTCATGGCAGGGTTTATTCATTGAATCCATGTTATGTAAATTTGTACGTCAGTCCATCCTGTGAGAAGTGTCAAACGTCAGCTGTCAGGGTTTCACAGCAGTAGGGCGTTGACAGTAACTGGTCTTTGTACACGTCTCGAGAAGAAACGATTTAGAGAATATTAATATTACAAATGTGGTAGAAAAGTATATATGCATAGCCAACACGTGTAACAAAACACTGAAAGACTGTAGCAGAGTGAATATATAATTTACAAAAAAAAAAAAAAAATGTCAGTTTAAAGGAGAGAAAATATCGACCAAAACAACATTACAGCTGAGTCAGAGGATGTATGAAGATATATTTCAGAAAGTCATCTTATACGCATTTTATGAGAACGTTTGGTACTGTTCTTCCATCAACCAAAGACGGGCTTCGGAACAACGCATCACAAATGAAGTGTACCATCCTCAGATACGAAAGTCAGATTTCGGGGAACATAGAATGGCATCTCTAACATAAACACGACTGGCTACAGTTACGAGGGCTTCTAACCTTTCTCCTTATGAATATAATAAAAATGTTAATACATTACTAAACTCACGCGCCCATAGTGCTCAAGGAAATTTCGTGGAAATGGAACCACTAACCAAACCACATATCCAGGAAGTAGTAGTGTCACTACTTAGGTTCATGTTTCTAGAAAATATTAAGCGTGTATAGTGATCTAGTCTGAATTATACAGTGTTAGAGGTGCTGGTCACTGACATATGCCGAATATTTTTTATTCTTGCCTCGGCAGTTATGACTGAAGAGAGTGGTACAGGACAGTTGACGTCATCAGCAACTACACAAGTAAATGCAAAATCAACGTCTTTTTAGGAACTACTTTTATAATCATCTTATTCTTCTTCTTCGTACACTCTCAGACGTCTTCTTGAATGTTTTAAAAGAAAGCAGTAGTCAGTCTGAGGCTGTTTGAATCTCCGTAGAGATTTTCCACAAATGTTACTGGTGTCGGCCATATGCGCTTTCTCTGTTCCGCATATGTCGGGCAACTTTAAAGCAGATGTTCGGAAATCATTTTATCAGTGCCACTGTTACATCGATCGATAGTTCCTATCTTTAGCTTGTTGAATAGATGGTATCTCAATCTGTTGTGGCCAGTGTGGAGTCTGAAGATTACCTCTTGTATTCTTCTGTTGAGCTGGTAGAATGCATCATTTTGTGTGTGACATGGATGCTCTACATCCCATTTGTTCCTGTATCTGATTCTGATAAAATTCTTTGCCTCCTCCAAAGTTACGCTTGCATCAGGCTGAGGTAGGTTTCCACCTTCCTTTATCAATCTGTCAGCCTCTTCATTGCTGGTGACGTTACAATGAGATGAGATCCATTAGGTCACAACACTTTTGAATCGTTGACATAGTTAGTGGAGCACTATTCTGAGGTCATCCAGGTCTGTATTATTTTGGCTTTTCAACGTTGCAATTACTGACTATGCATCGGTAAAGAAAGCAACGTGTCTCTCTGTGCTTTCTTCTGTCATTATAACCTCTACTGCAGTTTTAAAGGCCTCTGCTTCTGCTCTGAAGTTACTAGAGAATTGTCCTGTTGCCATTGACAGCTTGTTTTGTGCACCACTACTTGTTTTTTTTATGGTTAAATGCACTAAACGTATTTTGATAAGTTTGAAAGCCTAATCTAAAGCTCATTTGAAAGGTGGTCACTACAAAAGCTATATTTAAAGCACCAATTCACTGACGTGTGTAGTTTAAAAGGACATACTTTTTTTTTAAGCGCATAACCTTTTATCATCCTAAGCTAGCCACTTTAAACACAAAACAGGATTTGTTTTCACAAATTATTATAGTGCAGAAAGAGGAGAATATATGAAGGTTGTGATAATTGGGCTATGCAGACAGTGGGGCAATGGTATTACTTTATGTATTTATTGACTTGTGTGATGTTGCTGACGTGATACATACTTGTATGATGTTGCTGATGTACTAAAGATCTGTGTGATGTTTACTAATGTATTGAAAATATGTGTGATGATCATGGTGTATTAAATATCTGTGTGATGTTGCTGGTGTATTTAAGATCTGTGTGACGTTGGTGGTGTATGAAAGATCTATGTCATATTGTTGATGTATTAAAGAACTGTGTGGTGTTAATAAATATTAGACAAACATAAAGGTATGTTTTCAGGCACTCGTAAGAAATAAAGAAGTAGAACTTTAGACAACAGAAAAACAACAGACGTGAGTGGCTTACCCAGGACTCGAATCCCGGACCTTTCGTGAGACAACACCGCCTAGCTATGCAAGCGAGGATAGTGTATTCGCTTGCATAGCTAGGCGGGGTTGTCGCACGCAAGGTCCTGGGTTCGAGTCCTGGGTAAGCCACTCACGTCTGTTGTTTTTCTGTTGTTTAGTGTTCTACTTCTTTATTTCTTACGAGTGCATGAAAACATACCTTTATGTTTGTCTAATATTTATTTACTGTTTACAGGCCTCGGGTTTCCCTTCCTTGTGTGTGGTGTTAACAGATGTACTATAGATCTGTGTGATGTTGCTGAGGTATTATAGATCTATGTGATGTTACTGGTGTATTATAGCTCTGTGTGATTGTCGCGGATTGCCTTCCTTGATCTGCCGTAGTGGTCCACGAATGGTCTGACAGTTCGAGTAGAAGGATGAGTATTTCAAAGGCAGCAACCTTCGCTTAATATTACTTTTGGCAGTGATATAAATGGAAACGTGATGCTCCTAGTTTAGGGAGTCTCACAGTGTTTCTTTGGATAGCAATTACAAACAAACTGAGTTTTCTCGGTTCTTGTAAAATTGTTATCCCCCGCTCACTTCTGCGAGATAAATAATTTTAGCACGATGTGACACACTTGACTCCTAATTAATGAGACCCCCCCCCCCCCCACCTAAGATAATTCAGCAAATTATTATTAATATGCTAGCTCTGTATAGTATGTATCTAAAATGAGTCATACGGGTGCAGATATGAACTTTCAATCAACCACGTTATCATGTCCAACTAAGGATGTATATTTACACATATAATATATAAAAGTATACAGCATTTATTTATGAAAAGATTTTTGAAGAAAAAAAACACGGTCAAACAGAATGAATGTGATTAAATAAAAGAAAACCGTTCAGTGATGTTATATCTTCGTCAAGTGATGTTACTGTATGATGGGGTTTAAGGAGTTCATTCACTGTGCTGTGTACGTGCACTTAACTGTCCAGGTGGCGACAGTGGGTTGTCAAGTGTAGTTGATGCTGATTCTCGGCGAAGTCTTAGCTGTTCCTTTTCACATCCGGAGTCGAATGGCTTTTGAGATCACGTTCAATGCATTGGTAACTCTTACAAATATTGCCAAGAAGATTAATGATAATGATGATGATGATGATGGTGATGGTGATGATAATAAACATTAAAAGTAAACAAGTTTTCATTCAGAAACCTGTATACCTCGAATGTAGTTCTTGAAGATCTAATATCTCTGTTCTCCCTTGGCTTAGATAAAGACAACATGACCGATCGATCGAGTGATCAATCAATCAATCAGCCATACAGCCTACCTACCTACCTACTTACCTACCTATTTACCTACCTACTTGCCTGCCTATCTATCTATCTATCTATCTATCTATCTATCTATCTATCTATCTATCTATCTATCTATCTATCTATCTATCTATCTATCTATCTATCTATCTATCTATCTATCTATCTATCTATCTGTCTGTCTGTCTATCTATCTATCTATCTATCTATCTATCTATCTATCTATCTATCTATCTATCTATCTATCTATCTATCTATCTATTTATCTATATATCTATATATCTCTATCTATCTCTGTCTATCTATCCATCTATCCATCTATCTATCCATCCATCCATCGATCCATCCATCCATCCATCCGTTCGTCCGTCCGTCCGTCCGTCAGTCAGTCAGTCAGTCAGTCAGTCAGTCAGTCTGTCAGTCTGTCTGTCTGTCTGTCTGTCTGTCTGTCTGTCTGTCTATCTATCCGCTGTCTTTATATGTCTGTCTTTATATATATATATGTCTAATAGCCTATCTACCGTATAAACACAAATTATTCCACAACTATGTTTCACGTGCCAACCAACTTTTCAAACATGTCTATTTTTTACGCATTGGACATCAGTAGACCACATGTAAATGCGCTTGCCCCTCGTGGCAATGATACCGATTTCCGGATCGAAATGTGGCAATGTCATGCTCCCGCTTACCCGGCTGTAAATGAGTACCTGACTCTTGAGCTAGGGAAGGCAAAGGCAGCGAGGAAGGGAACGTGTCACTCCACTTCATAAAGCAGCAACTAGTATGGAGGGGTATCTAACACTTTACTCCCCTAAGACAGTATCTGCTATGGCCTACCTGTACTTTATATATATATATATATATGTTAGGGCTGAGATTGATTAACAAAATGTTAATTGATTCATTGAATTTCTTTAATCGAAAACTAATCGATCATTTCGAACAATTTGAAAAATTATTTAACACATTAACTACCGAATTGAAAAACACACTGTGGCCGAATTAAATTTTTTTACCATTTTCATCCTGTAGGTGTTTGCACAAAGTAAGCTGTAGTTTTCGTAGTTGTTTACAGATTTTTATGAATTACACGTCATTTTAAAGATAAATAAATGTGCTATTACAATAAACACCGGTTGCAACTCTAATAGAGGCTGTTGCTAGTTCACGGGCCTCCGATGTCCGAGGACTTGCAATATTTTCACAGTTATAACTGCTTGTGCCCCATCTCTATCAAAATCACAATTTCAATCAATGTGCACACCGTTTTCACTCTTGTCCTCATCGCTAGATCTATCAGTCAATTGTTGAAACACGTATCTATCCTATTCAGCCGTTAGACGAGATGTACACGCACTTTTTGTAGTCCTATCAATAGTTGCCACGGTAAACAGTTTTACACGATTTGGTAACTAACCCAAAACGCTGAAAAATATGAACATAATATCAATTTTCCAGTGTTCTAGAACAACCATGCTTTGGGAATTTGTTTTCCGGTGGCAACTTAAAATCTCGAACCAGATCAGAAAGTGTTTCAGTACATTTTTCATTCGTTTTATTACTAAAATTAGATTGGCGCTCTGAGCGGCTTGCGGTCCAAATGTGATTATTTTGTGAGCCGCTGATAGCGGCTTGCGGTAGTTAATGTGTTAAAAAATTAATAAATAACACATTTTTTAAAAATCATTAAGGACTTTATTTAATTTACTTGTTGTAAGGCAACGTCATCCTGAAAATATAATGAAAATACTGAACAATTACAAACAATTAATTGATTATTATTGACCATACTTGCCAAATTCCATATCACAAACCTCTAACATAGCTAATGATCTCGCATTTAAGTAAGAAACATAAATAATGCTAAAAAGTGGAATAATCGATTAAATTTGTTTCATCAATTAATTGATACAATTTTTTAAACCAATTAATTAATTGTTGAAGATCCCAGCCCTAATACATATATATACGAAGTGTCACGTAGGGTTTATATTCATTTAATTTCCTACATCTTCTTCCTATTCTTTCACCCGATTTCTCTCTTTTATTATCTCTGTATTTCATTTTTCCTGTATATTTTTCATCCATTCGTTTTTGCGAATATTATTTTCATATAATTCGCAAACTTTACCTGTTTTCATTTCTCTAAAACTGAGAATCGCACCTGGGTGGTATTGCGTACATGTCAGTCGCGCTGGTCGGATGATAGGCGTGAATTTACAGCATTCGCTAGACATTCGTCTGAGGGTCTCTGGCCTGGGGCGTGAAAATTCACCCGAGGGACATGGAAAGTAGACAGAGAGTCTGCATTTCAGTAAACGCATGAGGTTTTTCGTCAGGAAAAACCCGGCTTAGCGTGAAAATCCACTCCGCACTGCAGACGGTGGTCTGAGATTTGCAACTCATGCAAGCCCTCGGCCACTGATGGCTGTTACGTCACGCGATAAGCGGACGAAGGTGTTATACGGACAGGGGAGATAATTTCGCTTGGCGAAATAAGTTTGGGCCCTTTGTCTGATTTTAAGATATTGGCCTAGTTTGAAACTTTAATTTCATTCTCGCTCATAGACTCACAGTAGATAGGTTGCTCGTAAACAGAATAGCTGTTAGCGAAGATCTCAGTTTGTTTCGGCAATTTGTCGAACTTCTAGACTTCCAGAAATATTTTCAGCATTTTTATTCTTAAGTTGTGCGACTACCTGTAATTCTGTGGTTGAGGTAATTAATATGATAGATATATAGATTTTGTGAGTGTTAAAGTGTTTAATCGCTTAATTCATTTTAATCTATTTCTTTAGCGCAGAAGAGAAATAAAGTGGTAGGCTATTATATTTTCTAGGGAAGCATTCAGTGGAAAGCAGAATAAAATTAAAATTTCTAGCTTATAACGGCAATTGTAGCTATTTATGAATTTAATTTAACCGCTAATACTCAGTCGAGTGTATTTTTCTAAACTAACGTATAAACTCTAGAATCGAGCCTCATGAATGGTGACGGAATACGCACGTGTTCCTAATTCATGAGGATTGCTGATTTTTAAATATAACTTACGTCACGGGAAGTTTAAATGATAAGCAAAGCTCTCTGCTTGCAAGTTTAAATGTAAGTTATAACCAGTACAGATTCTGTTTATTATATTATATGTGTTATTTTTCCTCCACACAGTGAAAGTTTTGGGGTGACCCTAACTTTACCAGCACCTAGTAGTAGTTTCCATACTTGTGAAGAAATAGACAGTCCTTATTTTGAACCACGTGGGTTTCTTAAGTACCACTGGTCTAAACAGTGCATATGCAACCCGAGTTAGCCAGAAATACTATATCCCAATAACGGGTTTTCAAAGACTGTAATGATAAATACTGGACCTTGGAGCCAGATCTTAATTTCTTCTAGAAAAAAACTCTACGTAATCTTTCTGCCTGGTGGCGCGAAATACTTCTAGTATTAACTAACATTTCCCGACTATATATATATATATATATATATTTTTGTGGACAAATCTGTGGTGTGACTAAAGTGAATCCTATACTGAGGGAAGGCACCGACCTGACATTCATCATTTCTAGAAACCTACGCTATTGACACTGTGCTCTGCTAACTCCCGCGCCTGGAATAACTGTTAGGTGACTTAATCAGACATTTGAACAAATTTGCACACCCAAGTAGTCGTTCCCGGAGACTCCGAGTTAAATACGTCTTTTGGAACTGGGGACTTCTTGGCAGAAGACTGCATTTTTTTGAGTCTGTGTGAAAATCTAAAATCAGTGTGTTCCAAGAGGCAGCGAGCAAAGTCGTGAGTACCTGTATGAGAGGCCATGGCGGAATGAATGAGTGTACGCTGGTTTGAGTGATATTTTCACTATTATATCTTTGACACCCTGTTGCTGTCCTATTTGTTTTTTTTTCAATCTGCATAATTTGTTGCTAAGGCTAGAGTTCTTGTGTTTTTGTCTTAGGTTAAATCAGATTTTTTTTCAAACTCTGTGCATATAATTACGAGATAAAACAAAGAAAACTCTTAGAATCAAACCCTATGTATCTGTGACTCGGGCGCCATCATCTGTTCTCTTAACGGGGCTGGGCTAAACCTAGAGTTAACACTATAAGGGGGCTATCATCCTTGCAACACTTCCTTGAATTTTTTATGACTATGTGTATATGTATTCTCCTTGATGTACTTTCTTTGATGTTGTGAGCCGATTTTTCCTGATATTAAAATCGCTCTTGAACTTAATAATCGTGTTTGGTCAGCTCGTTCTAGATAATATATATATCATTGTTATAGTTTTCCCACGTCTGTGTGTTTACCTGTCGTCACGTGTATGTGCGTGCCTGTGAGTGATAGAAATATACGTAATATGTATATTGGTGTAGTCTGTCTGACGCTGTAACAACTGTTGTAGAAGATAGGTGAGAGAGAGAAGAATTCTTTTCGCTTTCAGAGACAGCCACTATATCAAAATCTATCATCTCACGTGTGTGGAAATTCTATTACCTTTCACTAACTCTCACTGAGTCTATCACCTATTCAAACCTATTCAGAAGGGACCAAACCTAGTCTTAATTCTCCTATCGAAAATCTACGACAAATGGTCGCTCGTTACCGGGAATTGAACCCAAAATCCTAAGGCGATACGACAAATGGGTTCTCGTCCGTAGGATTTTTGAACTAAGAAGAGGAAGACGAGTACGACAAATGGTGTCTCGTCTACGGTAATTGAACCCAAAATCCTAAGCAACGAGCTACGACAAATCTGGTCTCGTGTAACTGGATTTTGAACTTAAGATTTTTATTCTGTAATAGAGTAAGAGTGTGATGTCTTGTGAGTTGTTATATCTTTAAATAATTTATCCCCTAGACTAACGATCTGTTTACGGGCGTGCTGACCACACAAACTGATACGTTTTTTTTCCACAGCATTAGGAAATAATATACATTTCAGTTACAGGTTGATTGTCGGAATATATGTTAATTACTGATTTTGTAATACTAAACGCTGGTAAAGTTGTGAGTGTATAACATTCACAAGGGTTCTGAAGCAGGAAGGTGTTTGAACTAAAGTTAAGGAGTGCGTTTCGGACTATCCGTCCAGATTAATTGCCTCCCTCACCCTAACTGTCTTCAGGGGTGAACTTTATAGTGGATTTTTAAAAATTAAGGGATTATTTTTCTCTTTAATTTTTGCAATATTCTTTTGCTTTTCCACTGTAGCAACTTATTTTTCAGTTGTAATCTTAACTACCATTTAGTTGGCGTAGTCGTGTTTTGCATTAAGTGCTTTATTGCCGATAATAGCAGCGATAGTTAGATTTTATTTTGGAGGAGGTATCCCAGGGTTAAATATATCATCTTTTGATTTTTTTGGTAATTTTTTTTCTCGCAAGTGGTAGGAACCAGGTTATTCGTTTTCCTATTTTCTGTATCCACGTGTCTCAGTCACTGACATAATATGGCCGAGAGGGCAAAGCTTAGACAACTCCTCAGGGACGAAGCGAGAGAGGAGGGACTGGAAGGAGAGGAAGCGAAAGCTTTTGTCAGGGACGAACTTGAGAGATATGACGCGGAGAGAAAAGCAGCTGAAGCTAAAGAGGAAAAAGAAGAACTAAGGAGGAAAGAAGAAGCAGCCGAAGCTTTGCAGCAGAAGAAAATGGACGAGGAAATGGAAATTCGCAGGATGCAGCATGAGGAAAGAGAGAAGGAAAGACAGCAGGAGGAAAGAGAGAAGGAGACACAGCATTTGGAAAGAGAAAATGAGCAACGACGACAGCATGAGTTGGCTCTTAAAACTCTAGAATTCCAAAGTCGTGGTGCTGCCTCTACCTCCAGCAATGGAGAATCTTCTCCTCATTCCTCCCTAACTGATCCTTCTAACACTCAATCTCTTCAACTCAACGCTATGTCTTTCACTCTTGAGTCTTTCCCTTGTCCAAATGAGAAGATTGACACTTGGCTAGAAAAATTTGAGAAAATTGCAACTCTGTACGGTTTAGAGAGGTCGCGTTGGAACATGAAACTTTCCCAGGCCCTAAAAGGTTCTGCTTATGATGTTTATTCTAAGCTGGAAAGTAGCCAACAAGACGACTATGACTTGTTGAAGAAAGCGTTACTGGAGCGCTTTGAAATGAACGCTCGCAAGTTTTTGCAACTGTTTCGCAACAGCCGGAAAGAGAATTCTGAAACTTTTCACCAGTTCTCATCTCGTCTTAAGGGATATCTAACAAAGTGCCTTGAGCTTTCGCAGCTCCCCTCTACCTATGAAGGTCTTGAGGAACTTGTTCTAACTGAACAAATAAAGAACACTTTGTCTGCTGATACCCGGAGATTTCTCGCTGAGCAGGGGGCAGAAAAAACTTGAAGACATTTTGGAAAAGTCTGAGCGTTATCACAATGCGCTGGCTGAACTACCGGCCACAAAGCGGAAACCGACAGAGGAGCATTTTCGAAAACATAACCTAGAGCAATCTTCTCAGGCTTCTAACCAAAACAACCACAGAGAAACTGGACCTCAAAAACCCCCCTCCTGAAAAATCCAAGTTCTACAAGAACAAGTACCCCAACCACCCCAAACAGCCTGATCAACCCGACCGCCCTACATGGCAGCGCAGCCAGAAAGGACAAGGTGGCAAAGGGAGAACCCCTGAGCACGGGACATATGATCAGACCGAGCACACCGAGCCAAAACGCATCGGATGCTTATTGACAGTCTCGCATGGCGGAATTATTGACAGTGATTCCCAACCTAACTCCGCCTATGCCGGTCCCAAGCCCGGATGAAAAAGGAGGAGGGCGGCCTGCATGACGGCCGTAAGGAGGCAGCTCCTCCAACATGCAAAGGCACAACAGGCCAATCACCTGTTTGCTTTAAATCATGATTACGCGAACTACAAGAGAGAAAACCGGACTGATTCTAAAGGCGACGAACTGGAACGGACTACGAACTACGACTTATGGAACTTGGAACACAAGAAGTATAAATGGGAAGGAAGAGGAGCTGGTGGAAGAGATGAGGAAAGCAAAACTAGAAATCCTGGCTATAACGGAAACGAAGAAAAAAGGACAAGGAGTCATGGATCTCAATGGCAACATGTTGCTCTACAGTGGTGTACCCATATCTGAAAGAGCTAAAGGGGGCGTGGGTTGCATTGTGGCCCAAAATCAAAAAGATAGTATCAAGGGATGGAACTTTGTCTCGGAGCGCATTATGGTTGTAAAACTAAAAGAAGGAGAAACCATAGTCAACCTGGTCATAGTGTATGGGCCAAATGAGGATGAGAGAGCAGAGGTCAAGGAGGAATTCTTCGAGCTGCTTCAAAGGACAGTGGATGACTGCCTAGATGAAGTTATTATGCTCGGAGATTTTAATGCCAGAGTTGGAAATGACCATGCTAGATGGGGTGGAGTTATCGGAAGATATGGAGAAGATACTCTCAATGACAATGGAAAGCGACTCCTTAGATTCTGCAGTGAGCAGAATCTGATCATTACAAACACAAAGTTCCCCCATAAGCGCATACATGCATACACTAGATGTGAACCAACCAAGAATGAGAAGTCAGTGATCGACTATGCCATTGTTCGGAGAAGCTCATTCAGATATGTCCGAGATGCAAGAGTCTGGAGGGGGCCAGAGATTGGAAGTGATCACTACCTGCTAACAATCAAACGAAAAACTGAAAGAGTTGCTCAGCCTAGGAACTGCCCAACATCACGCAAGAAATCAAGTAAACGAGCAGGAGAAATGAGCATTAGGACCTACAAGCTGAGAGAGCCAGAAATTAAGACCAGATATCAGGGGCTTATTGCTACAGCAGTGAGCAACACAGAAGAACGACCTGATGACTTGGAAACCCTCTGGAATAAATTCAAGGAGATCATAAAGACAGCTGCTGCAGAAGCATGCGGTGAAGTCCGATTGGGAACCAGAGAAAGAGGACACCTTGGTGGACAGAGGAAGTCAAAGAGAAAATAAGAGAGAAGAAAATGGCATGGAAACAATACTTAGGAGCTAAAAACACAACAGGACAAATGGAAAAATATAGAGAATATGTGACACTCAGAACAGAAGCAAAGAACAAGGTGCTAGCAGCAAAAACAGAAGTCCTGGGAAGAATTTGGAGAAAAGCTAGAAAAAGATGCACAAGAAAACCAGAAATTGTTCTATAAGACCCTAAAGAACATGAGGAAAGAAAAACAATGCCCTCTCAAATTTATAAAGGACAAGCAAAGCAAATTGCTTACTGCCCCGAAGGAAGTAATGGAAAGATGGAAAGAATATTTCTCAGAACTCCTGGATGGTGAGCATGGTGAAGCATCAGAAATGATAACCACTAGCACAGAAGAGAAAACCAATGATGGTGAAGATTTCATAAAGATGGAAGAACTGAGGGCAGCACTAGAGAAAATCAAGATGGGCAAAGCAGCAGGGCATGATGTATAACACCAGAAATGGTTAAGTACATGGGAGCATCAGGCGACCTATTACTCTTAAGGGTCCTACAGGCAGCATGGTGCAACAAGACCATACCAAAGGATTGGAGATTGCCATCATAACACCAATTTTCAAAAGGGGTGACAATCGACAATGTGGAAACCATAGAGGCATATCCCTTCTCAGTGTCCCTGGTAAAATCTACTCTAGAATCCTAGAGCAGAGACTCCGACGCCTAGCTGAGCCACAATTGGATGAGGTCCAGTGCGGATTCCGAGCAAACCGAAGTACTCAAGACCTAATCTTCACACTCAGACAGCTAAGTGAAAAGGCCCTTGAGTATAAGAGTGAGATCCATCTTTGTTTCATAGATCTGGAAAAGGCGTTTGACAGGGTCCCCTGGAGCAAACTTTGGGACTGTTTGGCAAGGAAGAACATTCCAGCACCTCTGATTCATGCTATACAGAGCTTCTACAAGTCTTGCAGAAATTATGTGAGGACAGCAAACCATAAGTCAGAAGAGTTCAGGACCACCACTGGTGTAGACAAGGTGATATCCTATCACCTTACCTCTTCATACTCCTTATGGACGATGTCATCAAGGCATGTAAGGAGAGAACAAGAAAGTATTCAGTGGGGTACTGGAAGATGAGACAGGTCTATATTTCGGAGCTGGCAGTTGCTGATGATGTTGCCCTGATTGCTAAATCAGAGGCACATCTCCAATCCAACCTGCAAGTCTGGAAGGAAGAGCTGGAGAAGAGAGGGATGGTCATAAGCAGCTCTAAAACAAAAACCATGGTGATATCACGAGAAGAAAGAAAACATCAGATTAAGTTGGGAGAACAGGTCCTGGAGCAGGTCGACCACTTTAAATATCTCGGAGCTATTATAGACCGAAAGGGAGGCATCAAAGAAGAGTTGGCCACTCGAAAAGCAGCGGCTGGGAGACTTTTTCAGGCCATAAATCGTGGATTCCTCAGCAGAAAGAGGTTGGTAAGAAAACGAAGATGGCTGTATACCGCTCCACCTATGTCCCAGTCTTGACATATGGATGCGAGTCGTGGGCAATGACTACAACCCACAAAAGCCAGATCCAAACCTCAGAAATGAGGTATCTGAGGAAAGTGGTTGAAGTAACAAGAAGAGACATGGTCCGCAACCAGACGATCCGTCAAGGCCTAAAATCCCATCCGCTGCAGACCCAAATAGAACAGTCCCAACTAAGATGGTTTGGCCATGTCTGCAGAATGGGAGAAGATCGGCTACCAAGACAAGCATGGGAAACAAAGAGCCAGGGATCCAGACCTCCAGGACGACCCAGAGTCCGCTGGGAGGACAACATTAGACAATCTTTGAAGGACCGAGGACTAGAATGGAACCAGGCCAGGAAGAGACAGCTGATAGAATGGTCTGGCGCTCTCTCTTCCAAACCTCTACACCTCACGGTAGAAGGGGAACGACTAAGTAAGTAAGTAAGATTCCCAACCTGTTGGGGATAGACCTTCAACGCGAGGTATTGTTATTTTGAACGGTTCTCAAACTTCTTGCTTATTTGACACGGGGCTTTCTTACGATTGCATTGTTGCCAGAAACCTGGTTAAACCCGGTCAAGAGACAGGAGAGACCGTCAAACTTTGTGGAGTTCGTAAGAGTGATGCACCTACAGCGCTTCCCATCGCATTGGTGGAGATACACTCTGACTTTGTCAGAGGTGTGATCAAAGCGGCTGTTATGGATGATCCCATCTACCCAGTCATACTTGGCGGGAGATACGTGTGTATTGGGAAACCGGAAGAGCCGATTGTGGCAGCAGTAACTATAAGAGGGCAAACCAAGAAGGAACGGGAGCCTGCGCCAAATTTGTTACCTATGGAACTTAAAGAAGCGCAATACAAGGACCCTACCTTGGCACCCTGCTTTAGGAAACTGCCCATGGCGAAGGAACCAAAACAGCACGGGGACATTTTTTCTGCGGATGGCGTACTTTATCGGAGAACGGGCAAGCCTGACCAAGGTTACAACCAGCTCCTAGTACCGAAACAGTACAGAAGCCAAATCCTAGAAATGGGGCACTCTCTTCCCTTTAGCGGACATATGGGACAGAACGCCACAAACCAACGTATAACCACTCATTATTGGTGGCCAGGAGTAAATACTGATATTATCAGATATGTCAAATCCTGTGCCCAGTGCCAACGTGTGCCACCCAAGCAACGGACACCCCCAGTCCACATGGGTGAAATGCCAATAATGGGAACACCATTCGAACGGGTTGTGATCGACATTTTAGGGCCTTGCGAAAGGACTAAAAGAAGGAACAGGTTTATCCTGACCTTAGTCGATACATGCACTTTATGGGCAGAAGCTATCCCGCTAACATGCGCAGATGCCAAGCATGTCGCAGAAGCCCTCGTGCAGATTTTCACTCGGTTGGGATTCCCTCAGCAAGTGTTGACGGATAATGGATCTCCATACCGAAACCTGTTGATGGATGAGATCATTAAGATCTTGAGGACCCAGCACATCCACACTAAGCCATATACTCCGGCCGGAAATGGGCTCGTGGAACGTGCTAATGGAAACCTCACCATGATGCTAAGTAAGCTGGCACAAGTGAAACCTGAAGATTGGGATCTCTGTATTCCTGCAGCATTATTTGGCTACAGAGAATCTCCTCATACTTCCACAGGATTTCCGCCAGCTACACTCTTATTCGGCAGACCCATTAAGGGCCCGCTTGAAGCCTTACTTCAGTCTCTGACAGACGAGAAGGCTGATGAGACAGTTGTCTCAGCCAGTAAATATTTGTCGGTTTTAAAGGAACGGTTGAAACTAGGGTGGGACCTAGCAACGACTAACTTTAAGCGAGCACGCACCAAGCACGCTAACCGATACAGGAAAGTCGCGGAAGAGAGAGAACTGGAAGCAGGAGAGAAAGTTTTGGTGTTGCTCCCTACCGAGAACAACCAACTGAAGATCGGATGGCAAGGGCCGTTTACCGTCCTGAAAAAGATTTATAAGGCTAACTACCAGATCTCTATTGAAGGAAAGGAGAAGGTTTTCCATTTAAATCTCTTAAAGAGATACTTGGAAAAACCAGTGCCAACCTCCGACCATCTCCTGACGATCGCCAAAACTGACGAAGATGACGATAGTGGCAGGGATATTCCACCGCTATCACAGGAAATCTTTCAAAAATGTCAGAAGCGGCGACGCTCTTTCAAGCGCGCATATGAGACATTCCAGGGGAAGGAAACTTTGAGGAGTGGACTTGAGTAGGAATTGGACAGAGATGGAGGGGGAAGAGGAGAGGGAAGAAGACAGACACCCCGAAGCTACGGTTATAGGAAATTAAACTCCATAACGTAGACATGGAGTGCTTCCATATCTTAAAGGGGGGAGGCTCTGTCACGTAGGGTTTATATTCATTTAATTTCCTACATCTTCTTCCTATTCTTTCACCCGATTTCTCTCTTTTATTATCTCTGTATTTCATTTTTCCTGTATATTTTTCATCCATTCGTTTTTGCGAATATTATTTTCATATAATTCGCAAACTTTACCTGTTTTCCTTTCTCTAAAACTGAGAATCGCACCTGGGTGGTATTGCGTACATGTCAGTCGCGCTGGTCGGATGATAGGCGTGAATTTACAGCATTCGCTAGACATTCGTCTGAGGGTCTCTGGCCTGGGGCGTGAAAATTCACCCGAGGGACATGGAAAGTAGACAGAGAGTCTGCATTTCAGTAAACGCATGAGGTTTTTCGTCAGGAAAAACCCGGCTTAGCGTGAAAATCCACTCCGCACTGCAGACGGTGGTCTGAGATTTGCAACTCATGCAAGCCCTCGGCCACTGATGGCTGTTACGTCACGCGATAAGCGGACGAAGGTGTTATACGGACAGGGGAGATAATTTCGCTTGGCGAAATAAGTTTGGGCCCTTTGTCTGATTTTAAGATATTGGCCTAGTTTGAAACTTTAATTTCATTCTCGCTCATAGACTCACAGTAGATAGGTTGCTCGTAAACAGAATAGCTGTTAGCGAAGATCTCAGTTTGTTTCGGCAATTTGTCGAACTTCTAGACTTCCAGAAATATTTTCAGCATTTTTATTCTTAAGTTGTGCGACTACCTGTAATTCTGTGGTTGAGGTAATTAATATGATAGATATATAGATTTTGTGAGTGTTAAAGTGTTTAATCGCTTAATTCATTATAACGGCAATTGTAGCTATTTATGAATTTAATTTAACCGCTAATACTCAGTCGAGTGTATTTTTCTAAACTAACGTATAAACTCTAGAATCGAGCCTCATGAATGGTGACGGAATACGCACGTGTTCCTAATTCATGAGGATTGCTGATTTTTAAATATAACTTACGTCACGGGAAGTTTAAATGATAAGCAAAGCTCTCTGCTTGCAAGTTTAAATGTAAGTTATAACCAGTACAGATTCTGTTTATTATTATATTATATGTGTTATTTTTCCTCCACACAGTGAAAGTTTTGGGGTGACCCTAACTTTACCAGCACCTAGTAGTAGTTTCCATACTTGTGAAGAAATAGACAGTCCTTATTTTGAACCACGTGGGTTTCTTAAGTACCACTGGTCTAAACAGTGCATATGCAACCCGAGTTAGCCAGAAATACTATATCCCAATAACGGGTTTTCAAAGACTGTAATGATAAATACTGGACCTTGGAGCCAGATCTTAATTTCTTCTAGAAAAACTCTACGTAATCTTTCTGCCTGGTGGCGCGAAATACTTCTAGTATTAACTAACATTTCCCGACTATATATATATATATATATATATATATATATATATATATATATATATATATATATATATATATATATATATATATATATATATATATATATTTTGTGGACAAATCTGTGGTGTGACTAAAGTGAATCCTATACTGAGGGAAGGCACCGACCTGACATTCATCATTTCTAGAAACCTACGCTATTGACACTGTGCTCTGCTAACTCCCGCGCCTGGAATAACTGTTAGGTGACTTAATCAGACATTTGAACAAATTTGCACACCCAAGTAGTCGTTCCCGGAGACTCCGAGTTAAATACGTCTTTTGGAACTGGGGACTTCTTGGCAGAAGACTGCATTTTTTTGAGTCTGTGTGAAAATCTAAAATCAGTGTGTTCCAAGAGGCAGCGAGCAAAGTCGTGAGTACCTGTATGAGAGGCCATGGCGGAATGAATGAGTGTACGCTGGTTTGAGTGATATTTTCACTATTATATCTTTGACACCCTGTTGCTGTCGTATTTGTTTTTTTCAATCTGCATAATTTGTTGCTAAGGCTAGAGTTCTTGTGTTTTTGTCTTAGGTTAAATCAGATTTTTTTCAAACTCTGTGCATATAATTACGAGATAAAACAAAGAAAACTCCTAGAATCAAACCCTATGTATCTGTGACTCGGGCGCCATCATCTGTTCTCTTAACGGGGCTGGGCTAAACCTAGAGTTAACACTATAAGGGGGCTATCATCCTTGCAACACTTCCTTGAATTTTTTATGACTATGTGTATATGTATTCTCCTTGATGTACTTTCTTTGATGTTGTGAGCCGATTTTTCCTGATATTAAAATCGCTCTTGAACTTAATAATCGTGTTTGGTCAGCTCGTTCTAGAAAATATATATATCATTGTTATAGTTTTCCCACGTCTGTGTGTTTACCTGTCGTCACGTGTATGTGCGTGCCTGTGAGTGATAGAAATATACGTAATATGTATATTGGTGTAGTCTGTCTGACGCTGTAACAACTGTTGTAGAAGATAGGTGAGAGAGAGAAGAATTCTTTTCGCTTTCAGAGACAGCCACTATATCAAAATCTATCATCTCACGTGTGTGGAAATTCTATTACCTTTCACTATTTCTCACTGAGTCTATCACCTATTCAAACCTATTCAGAAGGGACCAAACCTAGTCTTAATTCTCCTATCGAAAATCTACGACACGAAGCAGTTTAGATAGACAAGAGATCCGAATAAGAGGCCACACTTAAAATGCAGCTCACAATTAACATTTAATAACAGTCTCTTAATTAAAGATGTTTCAAAATTGTATATAGATTAATCACTATATCCAACGAATGCGAAAAAAAATGAAACAGTAACATAATATGTTTTTTTTTTAAATTATGTTGTAAACATGGTAGGAAATACATAATCTTTTTTTTTTCTTAAATTATGTTGTAAACATGGGAGGAAATGGTGTAGTAAATCTAACTTAAAATCTCCATGATAAAGGGGAGCAAGGGGGGCGTCGACCCTGTCACGGGTTGCTTCCGCTGCTTTGCAGTAGTGGTCCAACAATGGCCAAAACTCAAGAGTATTTAAATGGGTCGTCAAAGGTGACTACCTCCGCGCAAGATAACTCTTGGCAGAGATGTAGATTAGACAGTCCCAACTAAGATGGTTTGGCCATGTCTGCAGAATGGGAGAAGATCGGCTACCACGACAAGCATGGGAAACAAAGAGCCAGGGATCCAGACCCCCAGACGACCCAGAGTCCACTGGGAGGACAACATTAGACAATCTTTGAAGGACCGAGGACTAGAATGGAACCAGGCCAGGAGGAAGACAGCCGATAGGATAGTCTGGCGCTCTCTCTTCCAAACCTCTACACCTCACGGTAGAAGGGGAACGACTAAGTAAGTAAGTTAATCACTATATCCAACGAATGCGAAAAAATGAAACAGTAACAAAGTCTGTTTTTTTTTTTTTAATTATGTTGTAAACAGGGTAGGAAATACATAATCTTTTTTTTTTCTTAAATTATGTTGTAAACATGGGAGGAAATGGTGTAGTAAATCTAACTTAAAATCTCCATGATAAAGTAGCTACTTGTCATCGCGTAACATTTGCCGTCGTCTTTCGGGTAATCGATATTTCTGGTCGACTTGACCACGCCTCCAAGAATGACGGAAATGCGTGAATGACAGGCAATGGTTGGTTGTTGAGATATCGGTTCCGTTATGGCAGCAATGGAAAGGGTGGGAAGTCAATTTGTTCCGTGCCAGCATCCGCCCCTGTATTGATCTGGAGATCAATAAACCTCGTCCTTGTTCTAGCTAACTCCGTTCGCATTGGTCATTTCATCGGGTAATCACCCATCCCCAATTCCGCTCCCGATCTCTTGTTGTTCAATTACAGAGCTTCCCCTCTAGTGAACAACCCGGGCACTCATAGCATCCACCCACGGCTTGTCTTCAAGCACTCTGCCGGGCTCTTGTCACCGGTAGTGCCAGGCCGAGACAGGAATTCCGTGCGGGAAATTGGGCTTCGGTCTTTACGGAAACCAGGCCTCAAACAGGATAATTGTGAGAGGAAGGAGGTAAGGACAGGCAGTGCATACCCAGGGATTTCCCGCGGAAAACCGGTGTAGCAGTCTCTATCGACTCCTCTTCCTCCGTTTTCTTCTGATTTCACCGAAATCCTTTTCTCACTTCCTTAACGTCGGCCAAAAATTGTGTCGTTTGATTTTGTCTTCGATGTTTGATTTCTGACATCTTGCCTCCAGTGATACCGGATCTATCTGATTGATTATTGGAAAAATTTTGCCAACCGTTAATGACAGGCTCACAAGCATAAAAAATCCCTCATCAAAATTGATCTGAAATAATGAGTACGTCTGTAAATAGTAAAAGATATTTTTTTTTTAATTTTTATGAAAGCATAAATTAGTAATATACAAATTTTATCGATCATATTTCCAGGAATATAATTTGAGTGTGTTAAAGATAGACGTAAGAATCTGATTTTATGGTAATACACGCTCCTCGTATGATGAATAAAGAAGTATTTTTATATAACACAAATATCCGACAATATGAAACGCTTATAATTGATTATATTAAATACTTATGTCATTTTCAGAAGAAATTTACATTTCACAGTAGAAAAACTCAACTATATGCGATTGTATTGGGTCATTTATGGAATTAGTTGAAAGTAATAATGAATGTGCAAGTATGTTACTGACGCAAAACTGAATGGAAATATGCTGAGTTACTGATTTTATCATGTTATCTTTCACAGACTGTCATGCTGTAAATTTTGGCATAAACTCGGTACGACTCCGTGTTCTGACTTATTAACAACTACATAATGAAAAAATAATGAGTTTTCTATAACATCTGTTTCGTTTCTAGTAATCCTGACTTAAGTTACTTTGACTAAATTTGTGAATTATTGAGTTTATCGACCAGTGATACCAACTTATTTACAAAGTTTTAATATCAAGACAAAGTTGGAACCTCTGGCAAGAATAAGACACTTTTGACACACAAATATCGAGAATGGTTTAGCAACTACGAGATCTGAACAGGTAATGATTAACAGAAATCCGTGCTCCAAATACCAACACAAGACGGTTAGATAAAATTCAATAAGTGCTCAACTCAAATATTGCAGCTACGGACGAGGACATCTTTCAGGTGTCCAGGTGTATAGAATGCAGAGCCTAATGCAGCAAGACTACTATCGTGCATGCAGCACGTTCTCATCACTTCCAGGAATGATGTTTCCAGGTATAGTACTAAAAATAGAAACTTCTCTATTTCTGTGGCAGTGTTCCAAGTAAAACTGTTGTCGTTGTCTTTAAATTGTGTTGTGCTTCTTAAATTAATGCTTGCTAATTTAGCTTTTTGTATTCGCTCAGTTAGCTAGTTTTTTTCTCCATGAGAATTTTTTTACTTTATTTTACAAGCGTATTTAAAGATAAAGTGTTGCCTCGTTTTGGCCAGGCGCGCCTCGTTCACATTATACACGGGGTCCATCGGTTATATTCGGGCGCTTATCCAAACATTAAAGACCTCCAGGTCTGGTTCACTACTACTAGCGTATACAGATGTCCTTTTACATAATAATTAAAACTGCATTACTTTCATGCAGCTCAGAGCCAAATTTAAAAAATATATATATATAAATTTATAATTCCAGTAATTAAAATAAATATACCTTTAAAATTAAGTGGATGATATTCAACATGAGTGATACGTATATAATATTAAAATATAATATCCTCGGACACATTTGATATTAAACTGAACACAGTAGTAAAGTATTCCTACAGTCTATGTGTCACTCAGTAAAACAGTTGCAAAAAAGATTACATCATTCGAAATGAAATGCTAAAGAAGGATGTTGAGAATACCCTGGACAGAAAAAAAAACCAACAGAGAAGTACTGCACTCACTAAATGTAAAGGACGATTGGCTCCTAAATACCATCGCAATAAGGAAGTTGAAATTTTTTGGTCATATAAAAAGACATAATAGTCTGGAAAAATTAGTGATGGAAGGCATGGTCCCTGGAAAAAGGGGAAGGGGACGACCTAGACGACGGTGGATCCAGGACATCACAGAGAGTCTGAACTTGTCTTTGGATGATGCAGGTCGACTTGCCCAGAATCGTGATGCGTTCAGAGCAGCTGTAATGGAGACAACGTTCTGGAAAGCATACGTCACATGATGATCATGAGTCTATGTGTACACAGTGAATATAATACTAGTGTAAGAAAAAAGGACCCGCGAAGTTTCAGGGATCTCTGAGGAGGCAAAGAAAGAATAGGTTTACTGACCCCTCAGGCATACCGTATGAGGCGACTAATATGAGATTGTGCATGGAAATGGCAACCTCATCATGTAAGCCAAGTTGCTACACAAACGACAACAGCAAGAGTACATCTCTTTTCGAGGGCAGACGTGCTAGGTCTTAGCTGCCTTTAGGGAAGTACCCTAGTTTTATTTTTATATTTATTTAGATTCTTAAGTGTCCTATCTAGCCCTCATTTGATTTCCTTTTCCTGACGAAGTCCTTGTGGCCGCAACATTGGCTATTTTCTTTGTCTTTTGTCCTCGTAAGACGAATCACCTTTTTTCGATTTTTGTTCATTCCCATCCAAGAGTACACGAACGCTTTGATGCAGGTTTTCTGCCAGGTAGTCAGCTGCAGTTGTAACCTCATACGCCATATGGAAAGAAAACATAAAGGAAGGAGAGAAGTCAAAATGTCACATTCAATTTAGCAATTTATTGTGTGTGGTGCCGACCCTGATTTTACATAGTTTAAACTTAACATAAATAGTAATATTTGTCATTTGATCACATGACATTATTTTTTGTTTCCCATCAAATGTAAGCTGCAAAGTATCTCCAACGTTTTTATCATAATTATTAAGATTTTAAATATTTCTTTAATGTAAAATCCATCCCACGTGAAATACTGTTTTCACGCACGCAGACTGGAAATTATATGTATTTAAGTCACGGTGCTCGTTCGCGGTGCGAGTAACCGCTTGTTCGTAAATCGAGCAAGCCATTCGGAAGCTGCCGAAGGGCTGACGAAAACAATACGAGCTGATCACATGACCTCGATCTTTCGTCTATTTTTCGCGACACCTTCCATTGAGCTTTGGACCTCTCGCAAACCCTTCGGCTGCTTTGAGGATTACCTGCATAGCCAACACGAATAGTGTCGGAAATAAGGTACATCCCATCGCAGTTCCAACCTGAATGTCACTTCGATGTGTACCCTCTGTTTGAAAATATGGCAGAGAATCCTGAGAAATACAGCCTCAATTTCTTGTGGAACATGATACATTTCCTGGGCCGGCCATTGCATCTGGTATGAACCTGATCCAGACACATTAGCTAGATCCAACCAGATTACATGGAGATTTGTTCTGTCAGACTTTGCCTTTTGAATTGTTTCCCAGATCATTGTGGAATGCTCTATACACCCTGGGTTAGCTGGGATATCTCCTTTCTGGATGGTAGTGTCAATGTACCCATTCTCCAGGAGGTACGTGGTGAGCCTTTTAGCCATCACTGAGAAGAATATCTTCCCTTCCACATTAAATAGTGGAATTGGCCTGAACTGACTGATGTCTGTGGAATTTTGTTCCTTCGGGATGTAGACACCATTCGTCTTTTTCCCATTGTTTCCTAAAAGCTGGTTTCTCCACGCATTTTTCAGCAAACGCAGCAGCTGTTTGAGAACTTCGGGACATCTCTTATATACAACATAAGGGACATCTCTTATATACAACATAAGGGACATCTCTTATATACAACATAAGGGACACCATAAGGACCTGGAGCTGACTTGCACTGTGCTTTCTGGACAGTGCTTGGTGCTTTCTATTTTTTGCATTGTTGGGGGCTTGGTATTGAATTAAGCTCCTTGCTTACTAGGCTTAGGCCATATAAGGCCTTCATGCTGTTGAGAGGCTTATCTTTGCAACCGTCTGAATAGATAATTCTAAGGTGTTCTCCCAGATCTTCTATCCCGATGTTAAGTGTTGCCGACAGTGGCTGTCGAAACAGTTCTTTGGCAAACCCAAAAGGTTCCCTGAAGGATCTTTCATTATCCTTCCGTGTTTTCCTTCTTTTCCTGCACAACCTTTCTGCTCTGCAAAGAGCATTATGTTGGTCTTTCAGGTGCTCCCAAACTTGTATTATCTCTCCTTTTCTGTGTCCACTGCGTTCTTGAACTGTCTTGGGGCAAGATTCTTCTGCTTCCTGATCTCTTCTATTCTCATTTGTCTTCTACTTTTTTGTGGTGGGTAACTTTTCATTGCCTCCCTGACCCAATATTCTTTGCGATAGTAAAGATGGATATTTGCTCCCGGTTGTTATCCAACTCTTTCGCCAAGGCTTCGTCCAGCATCTCTTTTCCCGTCCAAGAAGTGTGTGAGATCATCATCAGGCAGATCAATTTGAATGTTCTCCGAGCTGTGGACTGAATCCTGGTTGAGGTCTTCTGACGTCTTATCTGTCGAAACTGTGCGCTGTTTATCTAACACTGGTGAGCTCCCATATCTCTTTTTCGTTCTATGGATTTTCGTTCCTCTCTGAGAAGAAAATTTCCTACTACAGGCACATGGAAATTCCAGCCGTTGGTCAGAAGTCCGTGTAAATGGTCTTGTCGATTCCAACAAGTCACCTGTGGATTTATCATTCTTCTCTCCCCCCTCCTCCATTCAGTTAATCATGGAAGTATTTATTTTTTGTGGGTAGCCAAGACAATTAACAAGAAAATAAGATGGTTTTAAAATTTCCTTAGAACGGGGATTTCAAACAAAGTTAAGCCAAGACAATGGACAACACAATATTATGGAAATAATATGGTATCACTAAGCTCAGAATTAGAAGCCGGACATAAGATATAACTAAGTTTCCTAAAAATAGATCATAACTCAGAGAAAAAAAGTCCCGTGTATTTCCCGGGGGTCTCTGGCGAGGTGAAGAAAGAAAACGTTTACTGCGCTCTCATGCAATGTCGTACAAGGCGACTGATATGAGCACCTATTGGTATGCCCGGAGTGCAATGATGTCGATTCTGAGCTGCAAAAGTATGTGACTGCTTGGTGCAGACTTCCTGTGGGACTAGATGTTGTGGTGGCTCCTTGCTCCATATGCAGCGCAAAGGAAGATAATGATGATGAAAAGATGACGTAAATTAAAAATCCCGTGTTCAATGAGCAACATCTTGGACAGAAACAAAAATTGTTATTGTTGATCAAAATCAATGTCATTGTACTCCGGGCAAACCCATAGGGGTATGAATGCTAATGGTTCCTGTTTCACGCTGGTTATATAGACGCCGGATGCATCCTCTCATACGTCCATTCCTGCTGGTCTTTCGCTTAATGCCAAATTCCAGTAGTCATAGCCATTCAAGCGCAGTGCCATTTTCTTATAGACGATCATCAGTTGTCTTCGACCATCTCTCCCTTGTCCATATCCAATGCACCCATTGTGTTCTTGAAGCAAATCTGTCAGCTCTTTCATTGTCGCGTACCCCTGCATGACCAGGACAGTAGATCCACACAAGTCCATGAAGATTCGAGGCTTCTATGGAGGTTTTCCATTCATGCCGTAACTATCCATGTTAGACCTTCCAAAGCATGGACTAAGAGTCCGAAAAAAATTAAATACAATGTAGCAAAATAAGTAGAGAGAAAATACGCAAGGAGAAAATAATTGTGTAGTTCCAAACCATTAATGAGAGCAGCTTTCCAAGAGAACTGCTAGTTTATTTCAATGGTCCAACATGTTTGGAATCAAACGATCAACTACTGCAGAGATTCTGAGCATGTACCAGAGCTCGAGCACCGCGCGAAGGATGGCTGCCGACCAGAAGGGTGGTAACAGTTTGTTGCTGCTCAACAAGACGTCATCAGGCGTGGTGTTCAATGATTGATTTGTCAGTCAACGAGGAAGGACCAAAGAAGAAGAGGAAGAAGATCTACTACTAAGATAAATACTGACGTCTAAATAATTAACTCACAAATTTAAACTGAGAATTATCAAATGTTATACATATTCTTCATAACTGTGTGTTACTGTATTTACAAAGCATAAACCAAATATTTCCTCAAACTTACACTTTAAATCTCTGATTTGCTTCAAGGGGCACCTTGTCCAATTAAGAAACTTTCTACAGTTAAGAATTAACGTCGAGCTGTCTTTCCATCATGCTTCAGGCCGGACTTGCCCCTTAGCATATGTTGAAGAAAAGGGTTTCGTAAAAAAGTACAATAAAAACAACACAAAATAATATTTTGAACATCCGAAACCAGTTTTAATGCATAGGCATTATCCATTTGTGCATGTAATCCTATGCACTTTTTGGCGTTGTCCCATAAAAGAAACGGCAGTCCTTTAATATCAATCAATGTCATTGTAAAAAATTAGTAACTTTTCTAGAATGTTCAGTAACATTTTGATGCGACCTGTCCATAATCAAAAAATGCGACACATCTTTAGAGGACTGGTCCAATGGGCTAATAGCGTCAGAGCTACAAAGTCAGTTTGATCCATTTAATGTAGTTAATATCTGGAGTACCAATCCCAATCTATGAAACACTGGAATAATACTTGACCAGTTCAAACTCACTTCACAGAAAATTGTGGTACCAGTATGCTGGATCCAATAGCAGATTGATGAATTTTTGGTCACACGTGTATTTTCTGTTAGATATGATGTATGTCCAAATCCTTCCAGTTTAGGTACTAAAGCATATAAAAGGAAAATGTTTTGGCCAATTGAAACGAACCCAAAATTTCATCAAGAACTTAGGAAAAGGTGCTAAAAACTGTTCTTCACTTCGATTATTTTCATGAAGTTTTTGGGAAACTTACCGTCTCTGACTTCAAAAGTAACATGAGTTTTGCATCGAAATTGGATAGTTAAAATTGGGTCGAGAAACAGTGAAATTAGGTAAAACTATGAGGAATGCGAAAGATTTCTGCATTGGAACCGAATTTGCTTATAAATTTTGTGCAAAGAAGAATGGCAAAAACTTAGGGAACCTATTCTGGCTCTCTTAATTGTGTGAAAAGGCACTTCAGTTCTGGAGTAAAAGCATCAACTTGACTTGCATGTCCCATTGACTTTAAGGCTTAGCCCAAGGGATTGTTAAGAAAACTTGAAATCTCGTCATGGGCATACGAGAATTGGAGATTCAAGGGGAATTTTTACCTAGGCGATGCAAACTGCCGCTGAAAATTTTAAAGAAACATTTTGGCTTATTTTGAGAAGAAGAAGTATATTTTACTCGATGATGTTGTATAAGTCGATGAACTGCTTATCTGGAAAATCATTGCCATCAGGTAATTACTTCGTCTTCAGCTGCCACAGGTTTTAAAAAGTGTACATTTTGTATCCGCTAATGCCAGTGAAGTCAAACCCGGTGCAACAAGCCAAAAAACCATTCGTTTAAAGAATGTGACATCAGCACAGAAGAGTGCTGGAAAATATTTTCATTTCTTGTGGATGATTGAATGGCTTCGTTCTGCTCGCCACAATCATTGCCGTGCATCATTAGAACTTCTTCGTTTCACTTGCATCTCAGCGGTATGTTTTCTGCGCAAAAATTGTTCTTTACCACCCCAAGCGGTTTGAAGTACACCAAACACTAAATTTCTGTAGCTTGTCCGTGTTTTTTTGATAACATGCCAAGTGTCTTCTTTTTCTTTACCTTGCTATTACGTTTTCAAGAATGTGAACATGCACCATCTTGTGTCTAGCACAAGTGCTTTAAATAAAATCTTTCTTTATTGTTACAAAAGATTAAGATGCGAGAACAGCTGGTAAAAGTAATTCCATTTGGGGAATGCTTCATAATGCGTTTTACTTTAAGTTGATGCAAATAATTTTTTCTTCTTGGCTGATTCAACCAATTACTCGCCTAAGCTTAAAAGATGTTACAAGAATGAAGTCTGCAGTGTTTTATTTTGGCTGACGCATGTGAATGAAAGTGTGGTGGCGTTTTCCAAAAACTTAATTCAAAAGACTGCTTGCTAAAATATTCACACTGGAATCCCTCTCACAAGAAAAATCTCAACAAGGCAGAGTGACACCAAATTCAAAAGGAGTAACTTCTTCTAAAGATTGCATTGATCACAAATTGATGGAATAAATGACCAAAAAGTTGTGGAACATGTTTCAAGCATGCCCGCATTTTCGGACCGTGACAAAGATGATGCACTACATGTGGCTAGAAGTACTTAATGCTTCTAGTGGAAATAAGAAAGCTTTTGTACCCTTTTGTGCAACTTGATTGAACAGAAAGTTAACCAGCTTACATGTTTTTTAGTGACACAAGATGATGAAGACTCCTGATTTCTTTTAAATCCTTGTAACATGTAATTATGAAAAAACCCAAAACTGTTGTTCGACCAAATCCTGAAGAGGTTACCTTAGAAAAATGGCTTGGCGCTAATCGAACAGCGTAAGACCGGGGGATTGCTGTATAGAAGAATGGGGCGCAACTCATGGAAAGAGAAGAAAACAAATAAAGAGGTCATAGTAAACATTAGGTATTACAAGAGAATTAATGAAGGAGATCAAAATTAGCTAAAATATGTTGGCCATGTAAAAAGACATAACAACACCTTACTGAAGACCATAATAAAAGGTAGAGTTGAAGGCAAACGTGCAAAAGGAGTCAGTGCTACGGGAAGATAACATCAAGAGATACGGACATTCACCTTTGGGGTAGCTTCAAGCGCAAAGCAATCTTGGTCTACCCATTTATGTGAAAGTTATATTCAACTTCCATGGAAATTAGCACACTGGAACGTGACAAGCCTAATGTTACGTAAACCCGGTACAACTCATGGAAAAGAAGAAAACAAATAAAGAGGTCATAGTTTGCCGCGAGAGTCAAAAATTAGCAGTGCCATGTTTAACAACACTCTTCCAAACGAACAGGTGTGAAGGCAAACGTGCAAAAGGAGTCAGTGCTACATAATTGAGACTTCACTAGCTCAAGCGCACAAATCAGGTTACCATTGATATCGCAGTGGGTGGGTTACGGGGGGGGAGAGTCCCCAGTGCTTTAACCACTCTTCCAAACGAACACGTGTCACGTGGTTACATAATTGAGACAAACAAGTTACCATTGATATCGCAGTGGGGGGGGGGGGGGGCGGTGAAATGTGAGATACTTCACTAAATTAAATCATAGCTTTATGAGGTGTGGCCCCCATTTGCCTTTCTCATTGTCTTTGCAAATGGTTAAGTACATGGGAGCATCAGGCGACCTGTTACTCTTAAGGGTCCTACAGGCAGCATGGTGCAACAAGACCATACCAAAGGATTGGGAGATCGCCATCATAACTGTAGTGGGTTTGATGGTATTGTATGGTGGTGATATTTCTAAGTGTGATGCATGAGGTCAGCTGTGAAGGCTCCTGAGATAAAATGTAGCTGTGAATTGTCAGAAGGCCCTTCTTGCTACCACTACGACCTCACACCTATCTCTTTTTTACTAATGAATGTGGCTACGTTAAATGTCTAGGGTAATGATATGTAATGTGTTGTGGTAGTTTTTCAGACACACACACAGATATTTACTAAGTCTAATAATATTAATAAAATGTTATAATACACGGAACTAACTCAGTTGTGTAAAATTTTGATAGTAATTTTCTTACATTTATTTGTTCTGGACCAAGGTTTTATTTTGGCCAGAACATATGAAAGGTTTAGAAATTATGAAAAAATGCATGAATATTACATAATAAATGCAAGATGTGTACATATATATGTTACTAGACTAGTTAATATTATTACTGGTGTAGTGGTGTTTGATGGTATTGTATGATGGTGATATTACTAAATGTAATTGTATGAGGCCAGCTGTGAAGGCTCCTGAGATAAAATGTAGTTGTGAATTGTCAGAAGGCCTTTCTTGCTACCACTACGACCTCACACTTAATTTTTTTTTTAAGGAATGTGGCTACGTAAAGTGTCTAGGGTTATGATATGTAGTGTGGTGTAATAGGTTATAGATATACCCACAGATATTTAACAAGACTAATAAGATTAATAAATATTACAACACACTGAACTAACTCAATAGTGTAAAATTTTTTGATAGAATTATATTACATTTATTTTGTTCTGGATCAATTTTTTAGGTTGACCAGAACTTAAAAGGATTTAGAGATTATGAAGAAATGCATGGAATATTATATCATAAATGCAATAGTGTACATATATATGTACTATACTAGTTAGTTTTATTAAAATGTTCTAGTAGTCATCTACTTGGGAGGATAGTTAATGTTTGTGCTGTTGGGGTGGCCTCATCACACCTGTCTATATTGACTACACAGTGTCCAGAAAAATGGTGGGAATTTTTATGGGGGTATTAGTAACTAAACGGTGTTGGTGAATGTCCAGCAGACCAGAGGCTCACTCATCTTGTAGTTGTAGCTCTGGTGCTGAAATCTGGTGGTCCCACCTCTCCGTGCTGGCGGGCAATAATGGTGGTCTCTGTCACAAGTACTGCACAGATACACTCGAGTAAGTCACCAACTGAATAGACACTGCTTGGTTGACAACAGAAACTCACAGCTCTGCAATCAAAGTATGGGCCATGTGTCAAAATCTATTCTCTACCCACGTCTGGACACAACACTGACACAACAACCACATCATACAGACAGGTCAGATCTCTCTGACCAAACAGCACATTTACCATGGTGGGTTTACATCAGATAGATCCTCCCAGACTATAGATTCTGAAAAATATTTATTAGTTTTCTGCCCTAAAAGAGGATAGGTAGTATGTTTCATTATTCTCAACACTTGATCTGTCTTGCCTAACTCTTGCTGGAGTTTATGTACATTGTTGGTCCCTAGACCCTGACTTGGGCGGGGGGTCTAGAGCAAATCCCTACTTGTTTGTAAGGCTAGATTTCGATATGGCAGTATCAAATCACTCGAACATGAAACAATATTCAAAATATATAAAGAAATAATTTCAATCTTACCAGATTATGAATAAATAACACAGAATTGCTAGCAAAACTCAGCTGAGCTGCTGGCTATAGTATGGCGTCCCTAAATTTATTTCACTTTCTTTCATATGGAAATCACCACACTTTAAAATCTGTGTCTATCACTGAACAACTATTGAAGAATGGCCCCACTTTCGCGTCTGAGCGCTAATGATATGATTGTCTGTGGCCAATCACTGCCTAGGTTTATTTGAATTTCAAATTTCCTACACTAAAGTCATTTCAGTCATGCTTCAGTCAAGTATGGATGTTTATCTGTTAGTCTGTCCGTCTCTACTTGTGTTTCTACAAAATGTACTTGATTTTTGAACCAACCTTTCTCTCCCCTCCAAAATTTTGTCGTTAAAAGTTATATTTAGACACAGCTACCACCCAAAAACCCTCTCCTCCATACTAAGTAAATTTGAACACCTGCGTCCCAAGGTCGTGTTTTTTTGTGCAATTAGCGACACTTTTAGATTCAATACAGTCTGTCGATGATGTGAACAACACTGTCTTTTGTCATTATCTTCAATATTATCTATCCGTCTGTAAAATTAAGAACATATTAGTTCACTGCTCAGAATAGGCCATCCGGCCAGCTAATTTTTATATTCCTAACATTAATATTAAGAAAAAAGTACTTTTTAATTTTTGTAATATTCCTAACATCTGCGTTTAGCCGCTGAATTCAAATCAAGGCCTTGGTATCGCGCAAAAGCGTCCAATAAATGACTGTGGCGTAACATATCTATGGTCCCTTCTGTCGAGTTGCTTACTTTTTATGTCAACTTGGGAAACGTGACTTTTCTCCGTTTCCCCCCCAATTGCGTCTCCTTAGCCTTTCTAGTCTCACGCAATCTTTCCAGTCATATTTTTCCTTTTTGATCCTCCGTTCCCCTCCTGTCTAGCAAGTCAATTTTTATGGAGGGTGATGACCCGCGGTCTAGGCGATCATGTACTATTCGCAGCCTACGCATTATGTTTTTATCCTTAAATGTTATCTTTGGAGGTATTTTACCGTTGTATCTCTGTCAATTTCACTACACATCTCCCCACTTGAAAACATGCCTATGGCAAGTTCCAAAACCAGCGATACACATAGGTAAAATTACTCCTCACGTCTGACGCTACTCTAATTTTGATCACAGGGGTGCCGACTGAGGAAATCTGCACCGACATTCAATTTTCCTGGGATATATTGGATACTGAACTGATAAGGTTGAAGCAATAAAGACCACCTCAGCAATCTTGCGTTTTCATGCTTAGCCTGAGACAAGAACACGAGAGGCTGATGGTCCGTCTCCACCACAAAAGTCCTACCATACAGATAGATTTGAAACTTCTTTATTGCCCAGATTAATGCTAAACATTCTTTTTCGCTTGTGGAGTATCCTTGTTCCGCCTTATTCAATTTGCGGCTTGCATAAGCGACTGGTTTCAGTTCCCCATCAGGTGAAGATGATCTTTGCAACAAAGCCCCTCCGAGTCCTACATTACTTGCATCGGTTCTTAAGACAAAGTCCTGTGTCAAATCAGGCAGTTTGAGAATAGGCTTGCTAGTGAGTTTTTCCTTTAACTCTTGGAACGCTAGCTCACATTGTGCAGTCCAAATAATTTTATCTGGAAGTCCCTTGCGAGTCAGATCAGTCAGAGGAGCACAAATAGCGTTAAAATTTTTGATGTATTTCTGATAAAATCCGCATAACGACACGAATGATCGCACGTCCTTTTTTGTTTGTGGCCTAGGTGCTCTCTGCAGTTTTTCCAAGTTCTTAGGATCAGGGGTCATATTACCCTGATATACAGTGTGTCCCAAGAATTCCAACTCTTTGCATCCAATACAACATTTTGTTGGCCTAGCAGTTAAGTTCGCCTCCCGAAGTCTATCAAACAACATCTCCAGAGCTTCAATGTGTTCTTCAAATGTCTCGGTGGCGACGAGAATATCATCCATGAAATTTGTGGTACATGGGTTATTCAGGGGATCCAACAATTTGCGCATCATCCTTGAAAACACACTCGGAGCATTTTTCAGTCCGAATGGTAGCATATTGAATTCATAATGTCCATCCGAAGTGCTAAAAGCCAAATAAGGTCTCACTTCAGGCTTCACTGGGATCTGGTAATAGCCTTTACTAAGATCCACCTTTGAAAAGTATTTTGCCTTGTTCAGTCTGGCAAATAACTGTTTTGTGTCTGGTAATGGATCCACTTGTCCTTCTGTGACAGCATTCAGTTTCCTGTAATCTATGCACAGTCTGTGTTCCCCAGACGGTTTTCTCAACAAAACGACACTAGAACTAAAAGATGATTCACTGTGCGAAATAATCCCCTCCTTCAACAAATACTCTATTTCTTCCTTCAATGCCTTCTCCTTCGCGAACGGAATAGAATAGGCTCTCATACAGATTGGGTTTGAGTCTACCAGTTTCATGTCATACTGTAGCAAATTTGTATGGCCTGGTTTATCTGTTAATACATCTGTATGTTCCTCCAGAACCTGTTGAACTCTCTCCCTCTGGTTTTTAATCAGGTGCTTACTGACTTTTACCTGTGCTGCTGTTTCACAAGGATGTAATGGGTATTCATGTGAGGTGAGTGGTTCTTTTTGCATCGGGTTGCAATAGCCAAGGTCAATAAGGGGGTGCTTTCCTGGAGTGGTCTGTCCAGATACTTCTTTAACAGGTTTACATGATAAACTTTCTCCTTCCCCTTTTTGTCAATTTTATAGTTTGTTCTAGACACCTTCTCTAGAACCGTATATGGACCTTAGCAACCAATTTGTAATTTATTCTGGCTTCCGGGTAGTAGAAGCAGCACCTTCTCTCCGACTGCCAGTTCCCTGTCCTTTGCCTTCCTATTAAAATATGCTGCATGTTTCTTCCTGGCTTGTTTCAAATTATCATTTGCCAGTTTCCATCCAGCTTTCAAACGAGTGGTCAGTTCGTTCACGTATTGATACGATGAGGTAACAGTCTCTTCCGCCTTCTCATCTGTCCAGGTCCTTAATAAAGCTTCTAAAGGACCTTTTATTGGCCTCCCAAATAGCAGAGTTGCGGGAGCCATCCCGGTTGAACTATGTGGTACCTCCCGGTACGCAAACAAGGCGGCGAGCAGGAATTGATCCCACAGATCCGGTTTTTCGTGTGCCAGCTTTCTCAGGATAGAAATGAGAGTCCCGTTGAACCTCTCTACCTGGCCGTTCCCTTGTGGATGGTACGGACTACAATGAAAGTGCCTGGCTTGAAATAGCTTAAAAACTTCTTCCGTTAGTTTCCCCTTGAACTGAGATCCATTATCCGTCAAGATTTGATGCGGGAATCCTAATCGGGTAAATATTGTAAGTAGTGCCTCTGCTACATGTTTTGAATCAATTGATGGCAGGGCTACCGCCTCTCCCCACATAGAACAAGTGTCCACCAGAGTAAGGATGTACTGTTCCTCCTCTTGGTCCGAGTGAGAGGTCCTACAATATCCACTGCAACCCTCTCAAAAGGTGTTCCCACTATGGGCATTTCCCCTAGAGTTGCAGGAGCAGTCCAGTGCTTTGGAGCTACCCTTTGACATTCTGGGCAGGATTGACATATCTTTTTATATCCTCCGTTATCCCTGGCCAGAAGTAATGACAAGCTATACGCTGTCCTGTGGCGCTGATCCCCATGTGACCACTGAAGGGAATCGCATGCCCGAGTTCCATCACTTTATCTCTATATGAAGTGGGAAGAACCAGCTGGTTGTGACCATTTGTTCCAGTTCCGGCCTTCCTGTATAAGAGTTTGTTCTTCATGAAATATTCCCCCTTGCTCGGAGGTGTGTGGCATTTGGGCAATTTTTTAAAACAGGTCTTGAGTGTCCTATCCTCAGCCTGCGCCTTCCTCATCTCCTCTGGATGAGCATTTATAGGTTCACCTTCTTCCTCCTTCTTCTGTGACCTGGTCTGCACTGTCGCCATGATCACAGGTTTCTCGGGATTCCCCAAGAAGACGTATCTACACCCCAATATCAGAGGGTAGATTGGTTCATCTATCACTGCTGCTCTGATTTCTCCTTCCACATAGCGAGTTTTCACCGTTATCGTTGCGATGGGAAGTGTCATGAGTGGTATGTCCTTAGTCGCCCCTTGTATTTCCACTGTTTCTGTGGTATACTGACTTGGGTCCACTAGGCTAGACTTCACAACTGAATCATAATCCAAACCTGTATCATAAAGGCACCTTATGGTGACCCCATTACAAATAACATCCTCACAAACTGGGGGGTGATAAGGTTCCTGTTGTCCCTTAGGATTAACCTTTAATCTTCGCGTCCCCGACTTCATTGCAGCAATGTTTGAAGGTTTCCTTCTACAAAATTCGGTGTTATGGTTATCCTTCTTGCACCATTTACACCATCTTTTTCCTTGGTTCAACGGTTTTCTTTCATTGAACTTTTGGTCATTGAACTGTGAGTTTCTGTCGCGATAGTCATTTCTTGGCCGCTCAAAGTTTGTCCTACCTTTATTTCCCTGCTCTCTATTATCAAATTTATTAAATTGCTGTGGAGCTTTAAAATTGTCTATGTGCTTCTTCTTAGCACCACTTACCTCTGCCTGGGCTGCCTGATACCTCTCAGCAACATTTAAAATTTCCCCCAACTTCTCTGCACCTTGTTCCATGAGAAATTTTCTCATGTCTGGAGCCATGGACTCTCTCAATTGCTCAATCATGATCATTTCTTTAAGATCTTGGGTCTTCCCCAGAGCCGTCCATTTCTCCAAATAGGTTTCTAGTCTAGCAGAGAATTGGTGGTATGTCTCCCCAGACAACAGTTTGGCATTTCTAAATTTCTTACGATAAAATTCACCATTCTTCTCGTACCTTAATAACAAAGCCTGCTTTAACATGTCATAATTGTCTTGGTCTTCCCTGTTCATTTTGGCAAATACTTCATAAGAAGTACCTCTCAATCCCTGTGATAGCTTTAAGCTCCACCTCTCTCTCTCTAACCCATATGTAGTAGCTAATAACTCAAAACGTCCTAGGTACCCCTCTATGTCATCGTCTTTTTCAACAAAATGGTCTAAATGAAACCCCATAGCTGAGTTTGAGGCTCCCAGACTAGGCATAGCATCTGAGGCAAAAGGGCTGGCACCATTTTCAGGAGCCGGGCCTTGTAATTCCAGCTCCCTTAGTCGTAATTCGTGCTCCCTCTGCAACCTTCTATCTTCTGCCTCCCTTTCGGCAGTCAACCTTTTTTCTTCTGCCTCCCTTTCGGCCTTTTTATCTTCTGCCTCCCTTTCGGCCTTTTTATCTTCTGCCTCCCTTTCGGCCTTTTTATCTTCTGCCTCCCTTTGCTGTCGTTTTTCTTCTGCCTCAATCTGCAGCCTCTTAATTTCTCTATCAGCCTCTAACCTCTTCTCTTCAGCTAACCTCCTTTCTTCCCGTTCAATATATTTATCACATTCAGCCGTTACGTATTGAATTAAAATTTGACCATCCATTCCCATCTCCTTCGCGGTGAGCACAGCAGCTGATCTAAATTTTGCCAGCTCCGCCATACTTTTTAGACAATATAATAATATACAAGCTAAATCTCTAACCAGTAAATACACTAAGTACTTCTTATGACTATAGTCTAACTAATTCTAACTAACCAGTTAACTAATTAATTATTACTGGCTGTGAAGATTCACCAACTTTTATCTACAGGGACACTTTTAATTTTAAAGGGAATTTTACAATTTATTTCCCTACTTTTATTTCTCCCACCAGGAGATCCTAATATTACTGTTGGGCTAATTATCCCTGGACAAGACCCCAATTTATGTTGTGGTGTTTGATGGTATTGTATGATGGTGATATTACTAAATGTAATTGTATGAGGCCAGCTGTGAAGGCTCCTGAGATAAAATGTAGTTGTGAATTGTCAGAAGGCCTTTCTTGCTACCACTACGACCTCACACTTAATTTTTTTTTTAAGGAATGTGGCTACGTAAAGTGTCTAGGGTTATGATATGTAGTGTGGTGTAATAGGTTATAGATATACCCACAGATATTTAACAAGACTAATAAGATTAATAAATATTACAACACACTGAACTAACTCAATAGTGTAAAATTTTTTGATAGAATTATATTACATTTATTTTGTTCTGGATCAATTTTTTAGGTTGACCAGAACTTAAAAAGGATTTAGAGATTATGAAGAAATGCATGGAATATTATATCATAAATGCAATAGTTTACATATATATGTACTATACTAGTTAGTTTTATTAAAATGTTCTAGTAGTCATCTACTTGGGAGGATAGTTAATGTTTGTGCTGTTGGGGTGGCCTCATCACACCTGTCTATATTGACTACACAGTGTCCAGAAAATGGTGGGAATTTTTATGGGGGTATTAGTAACTAAACGGTGTTGGTGAATGTCCAGCAGACCAGAGGCTCACTCATCTTGTAGTTGTAGCTCTGGTGCTGAAATCTGGTGGTCCCACCTCTCCGTGCTGGCGGGCAATAATGGTGGTCTCTGTCACAAGTACTGCACAGATACACTCGAGTAAGTCACCAACTGAATAGACACTGCTTGGTTGACAACAGAAACTCACAGCTCTGCAATCAAAGTATGGGCCATGTGTCAAAATCTATTCTCTACCCACGTCTGGACACAACACTGACACAACAACCACATCATACAGACAGGTCAGATCTCTCTGACCAAACAGCACATTTACCATGGTGGGTTTACATCAGATAGATCCTCCCAGACTATAGATTCTGAAAAATATTTATTAGTTTTCTGCCCTAAAAGAGGATAGGTAGTATGTTTCATTATTCTCAACACTTGATCTGTCTTGCCTAACTCTTGCTGGAGTTTATGTACATTGTTGGTCCCTAGACCCTGACTTGGGCGGGGGGTCTAGAGCAAATCCCTACTTGTTTGTAAGGCTAGATTTCGATATGGCAGTATCAAATCACTCGAACATGAAACAATATTCAAAATATATAAAGAAATAATTTCAATCTTACCAGATTATGAATAAATAACACAGAATTGCTAGCAAAACTCAGCTGAGCTGCTGGCTATAGTATGGCGTCCCTAAATTTATTTCACTTTCTTTCATATGGAAATCACCACACTTTAAAATCTGTGTCTATCACTGAACAACTATTGAAGAATGGCCCCACTTTCGCGTCTGAGCGCTAATGATATGATTGTCTGTGGCCAATCACTGCCTAGGTTTATTTGAATTTCAAATTTCCTACACTAAAGTCATTTCAGTCATGCTTCAGTCAAGTATGGATGTTTATCTGTTAGTCTGTCCGTCTCTACTTGTGTTTCTACAAAATGTACTTGATTTTTGAACCAACCTTTCTCTCCCCTCCAAAATTTTGTCGTTAAAAGTTATATTTAGACACAGCTACCACCCAAAAACCCTCTCCTCCATACTAAGTAAATTTGAACACCTGCGTCCCAAGGTCGTGTTTTTTTGTGCAATTAGCGACACTTTTAGATTCAATACAGTCTGTCGATGATGTGAACAACACTGTCTTTTGTCATTATCTTCAATATTATCTATCCGTCTGTAAAATTAAGAACATATTAGTTCACTGCTCAGAATAGGCCATCCGGCCAGCTAATTTTTATATTCCTAACATTAATATTAAGAAAAAAGTACTTTTTAATTTTTGTAATATTCCTAACATCTGCGTTTAGCCGCTGAATTCAAATCAAGGCCTTGGTATCGCGCAAAAGCGTCCAATAAATGACTGTGGCGTAACATATCTATGGTCCCTTCTGTCGAGTTGCTTACTTTTTATGTCAACTTGGGAAACGTGACTTTTCTCCGTTTCCCCCCCCCCAATTGCGTCTCCTTAGCCTTTCTAGTCTCACGCAATCTTTCCAGTCATATTTTTCCTTTTTGATCCTCCGTTCCCCTCCTGTCTAGCAAGTCAATTTTTATGGAGGGTGATGACCCGCGGTCTAGGCGATCATGTACTATTCGCAGCCTACGCATTATGTTTTTATCCTTAAATGTTATCTTTGGAGGTATTTTACCGTTGTATCTCTGTCAATTTCACTACAACTGGTTATAGTAGTAATCTATTGTGGGAGAACTTTTAATGGATGTGCTGTTGGGGTGGCCTCATCACTCCCTGTCTATGGCGATTACACATTGTCCAGTTAATTGATGGAATTTGTATGGGTGTGTTAGGAAATAAGTTGAGTTGGTGAACTCTCAGCAGACCAGGCGCTCACGTAACTTGAAGGTGTAGCTCTGGTGCTGAGATCTGGTGGCCCCACCTCTCCGTGCTTGGGGGCAATATCAGAAGTCTGGTGGCCCCACCTCTCCGTGCTTGGGGGCAATATCAGAAATATGGTGGCCCCACCTCTCCGTGCTTGGGGGCAATATCAGAAGTCTGGTGGCCCCACCTCTCCGTGCTTGGGGGCTATAATAGGCTGCTCTGACCAAATATTACTGCACGGGTCCACTCTGGTAAAATTCAACAACTCATTTGACACCGCATTGGTGCCAACTGAAACTCACAGCTCTGCAATCAAAGTATTAGTCATGTGTCAGAATTCCATCCTCTAACCATTTCTGGACACAACACTACACAACAACAACACCACATAGACGGGTCAGATCTTTCTGACCAAACAACACATCTTACCAAGTTGGTTTCACATAGGATAAGTTCTCCCAGACTACAGATTCTGAAATATGTTCATTAGTTTCCTGCCATAGAATAGGATAGGTGATATGTTTCACTGATCTCAACACTTGATCTGTCCTTCCTAATCCTTGCTGGAGTTTATGTATTTTATTTGTCTCTAGACCCTGAACTGGGGCGGGGGGTCTAGAGCGAACCCTTATTTGTTGTAAGGAACAGATTATGCTATTGCAGTATCAAATCACTCGAACCTTAAACAAATATTAAAATGTACAAAGAAATAATTTCAGTCTTACCAGAATTATGAATATAGTACACAGTTAAATAAATGCTAGCAAAACTCAGCTGAGCTGCTGGCCTTATGATGGCGTCCCTCTAAATACTTCAATAGCTTCTGGGAATTACACCACTTAATAAGTCACTGTGTCTACAAGGACAGCTAATACTGAATGGCACAAAATGCGCGTCTGAGCGCCGATAATATCTTCATCTAGGGCCAATCACTGCCTTTTCTTTTTTCAAATTCAAATATCCTACCAAAAGTCATTTCAGTCAGACCTCAGTCAAGTATGCCTTATTGTCTGTTGGTCCGTCCGTCTCTACTTGCGTTTCACAAAAAAAAACACACTTGTTTTTTGAACCAACCCTGCCTTCCCCTACACAATTTCGCATTTAAAGTTATTTTTAGCCACAATTCACCATCCCACCCCGTCTCTTCATTCCACTAGATTTTAGCACTTGCGTCTTCAAGGCCACAACTTTTTTGAAAATTAGTGACAGGTTTTATCTCAATGCAGACGTTCGCCGATATGAACAACACAGTCTTTTGTCAATATCTTTCTTATTATCTGTCCGTCTGTATAAATGAAAGCATATTATTTCACTGCTCAAGATGGGCCATCCGGCCAGCTAGGTTTTATATTCCTAACATTATTATTAAGAAAAGTTATTTTTCAAATATTTTCTAGAATTTTCTGGAATGCGCTCATCACTGCATTCAAATAAACGGGCTAAGTTATCGCAAAAGCGTCCAATAAATGACTGTGGCGTATAATATCCAAGGTCCCTTTTACCGATTTCTTTACTTTATGTCAACTTGGGGGACGTGACTTTTTCCTCCTTTCCCCACCACTTGCGCCTTTTAGCATTGCTAGTTTCAAGCACGCGTTCAGTCAGATTTTTCCTTTTGATCTCCGTTCCGTTTTGCCTTCAAGTCTAACAATTTAATTTCCATGGCGGGTGATGACCCGCGCGTGGGCGATCATGTATTCTAGCAGCTTACGCATTAGTTTTTATCCCTACGTTGTATCATTGGAGATATTTTAACGTTGTATCATTGTTAATTTTGTGACACATCTCCATACTTGAAAACATGCCTAAGGCAAGTTCTAAAACCAGTGATACACATAGATAAAATCTCTCCTTACGCCTGCCATTACTCTAATTTTGATCACAGGGGTGCCGACTGAGGAAATCTGCACCGACATTCAATTTGCCTGGGATATATTGGATACTAAACTGATAAGGTTGAAGCAATAAAGACCACCTCAGTCAGAGGAGCACAAATAGAGTTAAAATCTTTGATATATTTTTGATAAAATCCGCATAACGACACGAATGATCGCACATCCTTTTTTGTTTGTGGTCTAGGTGCTCTCTGCAGTTTTTCCAAGTTCTTGGGATCAGGGGTCATGCTACCCTGATATACAGTGTGTCCCAAGAATTCCAACTCTTTGCATCCAATGCAACATTTTGTTGGCCTAGCAGTCAAGTTCGCCTCCCTAAGCCTATTAAATAACATTTCTAGAGCTTCAATGTGTTCTTCAAATGTCTCTGTGGCGACGAAAAGTATTTTGCCTTGTTTAATCTGGCAAATAACTGTTTTGTGTCTGGTAATGGATCCACTTGTCCTTCTGTGACAGCATTCAGTTTCCTGTAATCTATGCACAGTCTGTGTTCCCCAGACGGTTTTCTCAACAATACGACACTAGAGCTAAAAGATGATTCACTGTGTGAAATAATCCCCTCCTTCAACAAATAATCTATTTCTTCCTTCAATGCCTTCTCCTTCGCGAACGGAATAGAATAGGCTCTCATACAGATTGGGTTTGAGTCTACCAGTTTCATGTCATACTGTAGCAAATTTGTATGGCCTGGTTTATCTGTTAATACATCTGTATGTTCCTCCAGAACCTGTTGAACTCTCTCCCTCTGGTTTTAGTCAGGTGCTTACTGACTTTTACCTGTGCTGCTGTTTCACAAGGATGTAATGGGTATTCATGTGAGGTGAGTGGTTCCTTTTTTATTTGAGTTGCGATAGCAAAGGTCAGTAAGGGGGTGCTTTCCTGGAGTGGTCTGTCCAGATACTTCTTTAACAGGTTTACATGATAAACTTTCTCCTTCCCCCTATTGTCAATTTTATAGTTTGTTCTAGACACCTTCTCTAGAACCGTATATGGACCTTGCCATCCAATTTGTAATTTATTCTGGCTCCCGGGTAGTAGAAGCAGCACCTTCTCTCCCACTGCCAGTTCTCTGTCCTTTGCCTTCCTATTAAAATATGCTGCATGTTTCTTCCTGGCTTGTTTCAAATTATCATTTGCCAGTTTCCATCCAGCTTTTAAACGAGTGGTCAGTTCGCTCACGTATTGATAAGATGAGGTAACAGTCTCTTCCGCCTTCTCATCTGTCCAGGTCCTTAATAGGGCTACATATGGACCTTTAATTTATCGTACGTATTTTTCATGGAACCCGTCGGGTCCCTTCCATTAGAAGCCCTATAGTGAGGACTTTTCTTCCTAGAATCATCACTCACAAATCGACCACTACCAATTTTTTTTCTTGGGTTTATCTCCCCACTTTAGATTGCTTATGAGAGATCTTCGCTCTCTTTTCTGTTCTTCCAGTTTATATAAGTCTGACCGAGGGATTGTCATCTTATCCTGGGTAAAATTTCTTCTTTGTACTCTTCGCATAGTGGCCATGTTAATCCATTCAAGTGAAGACTGGGTGTGAAAAGGGGGCTCCCATTGCACTTTGTCTCCTTGAGTATCATTAGTTTTCCTTCCAGGCCTAATTTTGCCCCGTGGCGTTTCTAGGTCCTGCACATATTTTCCCTTTGTGGGTGTTCCCTCATGAAATATGCCACATGCTTCTACAAAGTTTTCAATATCGACATTTACGTCGGGCCAATAGTATTTGCGAGCAACTTTTTGGCAGATGGTACCGACTTTTTCATGGTCCCCATCTTTTCCAACATGTAAGCTCCTTATTAAATTTGCCCTATATATCTTGGGAAGAACCAACTGTCCGTGACCAGTGGATCTAGTTCCTGTCTTCCTATATAGCAATCTGTTCTTCATAAAATATTCCCCCTTGCTCGGAGGTGTGTGGCATTTGGGCAATTTTTTAAAACATGGCTTGAGTGTCCTATCCTCAGCCTGCGCCTTCCTCATCTCCTCTGGATGAGCATTTATAGGTTCACCTTCTTCCTCCTTCTTCTGTGACCTGGTCTGCACTGTCGCCATGATGACAGGTCTCTCGGGATTCCCCAAGAAGACGTATCTACACCCCAATATCAGAGGGTAGATTGGTTCATCTATCACTGCTGCTCTGATTTCTCCTTCCACATAGCGAGTTTTCACCGTTATCCTTGCGATGGGAAGTGTCATGAGTGGTATGTCCTTAGTTGCCCCTTGTATTTCCACTGTTTCTGTGGTATACTGACTTGGGTCCACTAAGCTAGACTTCACAACTGAATCATAATCCAAACCTGTATCATAAAGGCACCTTATGGTGACCCCATTACAAATAACATCCTCACAAACTGGGGGGTGATAAGGTTCCTGCTGTCCCTTAGGATTAACCTTTAATCTTTGAGTACCCGACTTCATTGCAGCAATGTTTGAAGGTTTCCTTCTACAAAATTCGGTGTTATGGTTATCTTTCTTGCACCATTTACACCATCTTTTTCCTTGGTTAAACGGTTTTCTTTCATTGGATTTTTGGTCATTGAACTGTGAGTTTCTGTCTCGGTAGTCATTTCTTGGCCGTTCAAAGTTTGTCCTACCTTTATTTCCCTGCTCTCTATTATCAAATTTATTAAATTGCTGTGGAGCTTTAAAATTGTCTATGTGCTTCTTTTTAGCACCACTTACCTCTGCCTGGGCTGCCTGATACCTTTCAGTGACATTTAAAACCTCTCCCAATTTCTCTGCACCTTGTTCCATGAGAAATTTTCTCATGTCTGGAGCCATGGACTCTCTCAATTGCTCAATCATGATCATTTCTTTAAGATCTTGGGTCTTCCCCAGAGCAGTCCATTTCTCCAAATAGGTTTCCAGTCTGGCAGAGAATTGGTGGTATGTCTCCCCAGACAACAGTTTGGCATTTCTAAATTTCTTACGATAACATTCCCCATTTTTTTTCGTACCTCAATAACAAAGCCTGCTTTAACATGTCATAATTCTCCTGGTCTTCTCTGTTCATTTTTGCGAAGACTTCGTAAGAAGTACCTCTCAGTCCCTGTGATAGCTTTAACTTCCACCTCTCTAAATGAAACCCCATAGCTGAGTTTGAGGCTCCCAGACTGGGCGTAGCATCTGAGGCAAAAGGGCTGGCACCATTTTCAGGAACCTGGCCTTGTAGCTCCAGCTCCCTGAGTCGTAATTCGTGCTCCCTTTGCAACCTTCTATCTTCTGCCTCCCTTTCGGCAGTCAACCTTTTATCTTCTGCCTCCCTTTGCTGTCGTTTTTCTTCTGCCTCAATCTGCAGCCTCTTAATTTCTTTGTCAGCGTCTAACCTCTTCTCTTCAGCTAACCTTTCAGACTCTAATTTTCTTTCAGCCTCTTTTTCTAATCTTCTTTCTTCCCGTTCAATATACTTATCACATTCAGCCGTTACATATTGAATTAAAATCTGACCATCCATTCCCATCTCCTTTGCCGTCAGCACAGCAGCTGATCTAAATTTTGCCAGCTCCGCTATACTTTTTAAACAAATCTAGCAATGTGCAAAATAAAATTTCCAACCACTAAAGTGCTTCTAATTACTCTAATCTAAAATAACTCTAATTAATTAATTAACTACCACTGGCTGTGAAGATTCACCAACTTTTATTTTCAGAGACACTTTTAATTTTAAGGGACACTTTTAATTTTTAATATGTGTTGCCCTAATCTTATTCTCCCCCAGGAGATTGTAATATACTTAATGGGCTAATTATCCCGGGACAAAGAGACCCCAATATTTGTAGTGGGTTTGATGGTATTGTATGGTGGTGATATTTCTAAGTGTGATGCATGAGGTCAGCTGTGAAGGCTCCTGAGATAAAATGTAGCTGTGAATTGTCAGAAGGCCCTTCTTGCTACCACTACGACCTCACACCTATCTCTTTTTTACTAATGAATGTGGCTACGTTAAATGTCTAGGGTAATGATATGTAATGTGTTGTGGTAGTTTTTCAGACACACACACAGATATTTACTAAGTCTAATAATATTAATAAAATGTTATAATACACGGAACTAACTCAGTTGTGTAAAATTTTGATAGTAATTTTCTTACATTTATTTGTTCTGGACCAAGGTTTTATTTTGGCCAGAACATATGAAAGGTTTAGAAATTATGAAAAAATGCATGAATATTACATAATAAATGCAAGATGTGTACATATATATGTTACTAGACTAGTTAATATTATTACTGTTTATAGTAGTAATCTATTGTGGGAGAACTTTTAATGGATGTGCTGTTGGGGTGGCCTCATCACTCCCTGTCTATGGCGATTACACATTGTCCAGTTAATTGATGGAATTTTTATGGGTGTGTTAGGAAATAAGTTGAGTTGGTGAACTCTCAGCAGACCAGGCGCTCACGTAACTTGAAGGTGTAGCTCTGGTGCTGAGATCTGGTGGCCCCACCTCTCCGTGCTTGGGGGCAATATCAGAAGTCTGGTGGCCCCACCTCTCCGTGCTTGGGGGCAATATCAGAAATATGGTGGCCCCACCTCTCCGTGCTTGGGGCAATATCAGAAGTCTGGTGGCCCCACCTCTCCGTGCTTGGGGGCTATAATAGGCTGCTCTGACCAAATATTACTGCACGGGTCCACTCTGGTAAAATTCAACAACTCATTTGACACCGCATTGGTGCCAACTGAAACTCACAGCTCTGCAATCAAAGTATTAGTCATGTGTCAGAATTCCATCCTCTAACCATTTCTGGACACAACACTACACAACAACAACACCACATAGACGGGTCAGATCTTTCTGACCAAACAACACATCTTACCAAGTTGGTTTCACATAGGATAAGTTCTCCCAGACTACAGATTCTGAAATATGTTCATTAGTTTCCTGCCATAAAATAGGATAGGTGATATGTTTCACTGATCTCAACACTTGATCTGTCCTTCCTAATCCTTGCTGGAGTTTATGTATTTTATTTGTCTCTAGACCCTGAACTGGGGCGGGGGGTCTAGAGCGAACCCTTATTTGTTGTAAGGAACAGATTATGCTATTGCAGTATCAAATCACTCGAACCTTAAACAAATATTAAAATGTACAAAGAAATAATTTCAGTCTTACCAGAATTATGAATATAGTACACAGTTAAATAAATGCTAGCAAAACTCAGCTGAGCTGCTGGCCTTATGATGGCGTCCCTCTAAATACTTCAATAGCTTCTGGGAATTACACCACTTAATAAGTCACTGTGTCTACAAGGACAGCTAATACTGAATGGCACAAAATGCGCGTCTGAGCGCCGATAATATCTTCATCTAGGGCCAATCACTGCCTTTTCTTTTTTCAAATTCAAATATCCTACCAAAAGTCATTTCAGTCAGACCTCAGTCAAGTATGCCTTATTGTCTGTTGGTCCGTCCGTCTCTACTTGCGTTTCACAAAAAAACACACTTGTTTTTTGAACCAACCCTGCCTTCCCCTACACAATTTCGCATTTAAAGTTATTTTTAGTCACAATTCACCATCCCACCCCGTCTCTTCATTCCACTAGATTTTAGCACTTGCGTCTTCAAGGCCACAACTTTTTTGAAAATTAGTGACAGGTTTTATCTCAATGCAGACGTTCGCCGATATGAACAACACAGTCTTTTGTCAATATCTTTCTTATTATCTGTCCGTCTGTATAAATGAAAGCATATTATTTCACTGCTCAAGATGGGCCATCCGGCCAGCTAGGATTTATGTTCCTAACATTATTATTAAGAAAAGTTATTTTTCAAATATTTTCTAGAATTTTCTGGAATGCGCTCATCACTGCATTCAAATAAACGGGCTAAGTTATCGCAAAAGCGTCCAATAAATGACTGTGGCGTATAATATCCAAGGTCCCTTTTGCCGATTTCTTTACTTTATGTCAACTTGGGGGACGTGACTTTTTCCTCCTTTCCCCACCACTTGCGCCTTTTAGCATTGCTAGTTTCAAGCACGCGTTCAGTCAGATTTTTCCTTTTGATCTCCGTTCCGTTTTGCCTTCAAGTCTAACAATTTAATTTCCATGGCGGGTGATGACCCGCGGCGTGGGCGATCATGTATTCTAGCAGCTTACGCATTAGTTTTTATCCCTACGTTGTATCATTGGAGATATTTTAACGTTGCATCATTGTTAATTTTGTGACAATAACACCAATTTTCAAAAAGGGTGACAATCGACAGTGTGGAAACCATAGAGGCATATCCCTTCCCAGTGTCCCTGGAAAAATCTACTCTAGAATCCTAGAGCAGAGACTCCGACGCCTAGCTGAGCCACAATTGGATGAGGTCCAGTGCGGATTCCGAGCAAACCGAAGTACTCAAGACCTAATCTTCACACTCAGACAGCTGAGTGAAAAGGCCCTTGAGTATAAGAGTGAGATCCATCTTTGTTTCATAGATCTGGAAAAGGCGTTTGACAGGGTCCCTTGGAACAAACTTTGGGACTGTTTGGCAAGGAAGAATATTCCAGCACCTCTGATTCATGCTATACAGAGCTTCTACAAGTCTTGCAGAAATTATGTGAGGACAGCAAACCATAAGTCAGAAGAGTTCAGGACCACCACTGGTGTAAGACAAGGTGATATCCTATCACCTTACCTCTTCATACTCCTTATGGACGATGTCATCAAGGCATGTAAGGAGAGAACAAGAAAGTATTCAGTGGGGTACTGGAAGATGAGACAGGTCTATATTTCAGAGCTGGCATTTGCTGATGATGTTGCCCTGATTGCTAAATCAGAGGCACATCTCCAATCCAACCTGCAAGTCTGGAAGGAAGAGCTGGAGAAGAGAGGGATGATCATAAGCAGCTCTAAAACAAAATCCATGGTGATATCACGAGAAGAAAGAAGACATCAGATTAAGCTGGGAGAACAGGTCCTGGAGCAGGTCGACCACTTTAAATACCTCGGAGCTATTATAGACCGAAAGGGAGGCATCAAAGAAGAGTTGGCCACTCGAAAAGCAGCAGCTGGGAGACTTTTTCAGGCCATAAATCGAGGATGCCTCAGCAAGAGAGAGGTTGGTAAGAAAACGAAGATGGCTGTATACCGCTCCACCTATGTCCCAGTCTTGACATATGGATGCGAGTCATGGGCAATGACTACAACCCATAAAAGCCAGATCCAAACCTCAGAAATGAGATATCTGAGGAAGGTGGTTGAAGTAACAAGAAGAGACATGGTACGCAACCAGACGATACGTCAAGGCCTAAAATGCCACCCCCTACAGACCCAAGTAGAACAGTCCCAACTAAGATGGTTTGGCCATGTCTGCAGAATGGGAGAAGATCGGCTACCACGACAAGCATGGGAAACAAGAGCCAAGGATCCAGACCCCGAGGACGACCCAGAGTCCGCTGGGAGGACAACATTAGACAATCTTTGAAGGACCGAGGACTAGAATGGAACCAGGCCAGGAGGAAGACAGCCGATAGAATAGTCTGGCGCTCTCTCTTCCAAACCTCTACACCTCACCGTAGAAGGGGAAAGACTAAGTAAGTAAGTAAGTATTGTCTTTGCTTTTCTTAACTAATGCTTAATCAAATACCCATGTACTGTAAGACTGGAGCTCGAAGCTAATAGGTTTTGAACTCGGTAACTTTTCCAGGTGAAGCAAGCGCTCCAGCCACACTACACTCGAAAAAGTATTTACATCAGAGAAAAATACTATTATAGTAATAATATGAATAAAAACTAATTTATTTCTCAGATGCGTATTCTGCCTCTATTTTAATTGTGCTCAAAAATCTAGGGACCAGTTTCTCGACGATCACGTTTACTTTCCGTTTGTAAAAATTTGGTACCATTATTGTAACCCCTTGCCGCGCCGTTAAATCTTGCAGGTTTGGTAAAAATGTGTCATGTCAGTAAGATCTCGGGTTGCGAACGAGTTCCGTTTTTAAGGGCGCTCGTAATCCGATTTTGCAACTAAGTCGAAATTTGCACACCCATTAAATGTGCAGAAGTGTCTGCCACTAAACCATCGGCAAATATAATGAATTATGTCATTTATTTTTACTCAACAAAACAAAATGCCTAAATGTTATTAATAATTAAAAAATGTAGTAAAATACAGTGAATTGCAAAACACAAACAATTCTAAATAAAAAAAATCCAGTATCTTGGTACCTCTACCCTACTACTGATACAAGTGAACGAGAGCACGCCCCTACGCCTTAAAGCAGCTGTTTGGTAACTCAGTAGCTGTCGGAGTCTACTTTAGGAACTGTGAGCTCTCTAAAGATCTACACTGAGACATGTATGTCTGTTTTCAGGTTTCAGATTATCTGGAATTCGGAATAGGTCCAGCGTCCAACTGACAGAGTGGTTAGAGCGTTGGTCTGTCGCGGTAAACGTGCCGAGTTCGAATCACGATATCGACATGCTCCAGTCTACCTAGCTGTAAATGGGTACCTGACTTTGCTCCTGAGATAGGGAAGGAAAAAGGCAGCGAGGTAGGGATCTTGTCACCCCAACTCTCAGTGTTGGACCTAGTATAGGTGATGCGTGATGCCATATGATGATGGATGGTATCCGCATGTCTGGTTTTGTGTGGTGTGCAGATGTGTTCAGTCAAAACAATGTTCATACAAAAATAACAGGGCAATCCACATAGGACGTCAGTAAACTCACGACGTATAAAGTCAATGATTCTTGTAACAGCCGTTGACGTTTTTCTTCATTATTTATTGTGGACGCCACAGTGACAAAATGGTTACGCGAATATGTAGACACATCAAACAGTCATTATCACAGCAACATTCAATACAGCAATAGACGGTAGACAGCATTACAATGATGAGTCAGATGCATGTTATATTTCAAAGTGCTGTAAATGTAGTCAGGTGAAAAACTCCATCCCTTTCTATAACAGCCAGGAGATAACCAGATATATGAGATCAGTTCACTCTCCTTAGTCTGACTTCAGCAAGACAGACACGTCTGCCGAAGTATAAATAATGTCCTCAAAAATATCCTCTAGATAATAAAGGTTTTTCAAACCTAGTTCATTTAACAAAGTAGCAAGTAATGGTCCTTGGAACCTGCATCAACCGATGCAGCACAATACAGCGACATGTGAGCTAGGAAAACATCTCGTGACGACGACTTTCGAAGACAGGCTATGAACCAGAAATCGTTCACGACCAAAAATCGATAGAGTTAATGAAAATGTTAATTTACCTTGCCTTCCGGAAATACACAGAAATATTATGCCTCCCGGCATGTGCAAATACACTAGAGGTATTATCTCGAATAAACGAAATATCCATAAGAGGACTCTCACATTCCTGACAGAACAAAAAAAGCGGAGATCCCCTCTTCAACGAGGCATCTCTTTCGCCATTCCAAATCGCTCACTCCACTAGTGGTGGGCGGAAACCGATCGACCAAGAAGCAAGACAAGTCATGCGCAGTCCAGCGCAAAATGACCACAGCTCAAACTTAACTGCATTCGATACCAACGCGAGAAGACAAATGCTTACCGAGAAAAGTGACTATAAATTTCAAGCAGTTGTTGCCCTTGCGTTATAAAATAGATATTGTAATAAAATGATGTTGCGAGAATTTAAATGGGTACCTGACTTTGCTCCTGAGATAGGGAAGGAAAAAGGCAGCGAGGTAGGGATCTTGTCACCCCAACTCTCAGTGTTGGACCTAGTATAGGTAAGTTTGTAGCACTTCACTTCCCTACGTCAGTATCTGCTTTGGGACTATCTTTACCTGCCTATAAGTAGCGTTCATCTCTGCGCACGATGTGCTTCCTGTAATCCCATCAGCAGAGCTATGGAAAATTATACTTAAATATTTCACAAAATGTTAACTTCAGTTCAAAGAAAAGATATCATTCTATCTTATTAATTTCACAAATAACGTGAATTTTAGTCAGCTAACTTCCGGGTTTTCACTAAGAATGCGGCGTAAGTACCTTCAAATCTGAGGAACACCGCGCTTTTAAGTGCCGGTGGAAGAGAGCGGGTCCGAAATTTACCAAGGTTAAACCTTCTATTTTTCCCCCTTGAGATCTACCACATGATACTTCGGGATATAACGGTAGATCAAGACGGCCGGTATGCGTCCCCAATCATCTGTAGCCGCTTGCGAAGCACAGGCGATTTTTTTCAGGTTTAAGACGACTAAACGACAATTTAGCAGACGACATAGAACGACAATTGTTAGTATCAATTAGGTTTTAATTTTAAATAAAAGTATGCAGTGAGGTTACTGCAGTACAGGCAGATCGTTGTGACCCGCTGTGTGTCAAGTTATTAATAGATAGGTCGACTAAGCGATTGAAAAAGTTTGAATCAGCAGTGGTTCTCAAAAGATATAGGAAAGGTCCATAACTAAGTATTATGATAGTAACTACAATAAGTTTAGAAGCATTCATACGCACTTGAAATTGTAAAATAATACAGTCAGCAAGAATTGAATAAAATAGAATGTCTGTCAACAGAGAGAGCAGCACATGAGAACGGTTACCAAAAAGTAGAAATATAAAAATGAAAATCACATTAATCAGAGAGAGAAATCATGAATCAGAGAGAAGGCATCATGTAGAGATCAGCTAGAGACAGCAGTGCCAGTAGCAAGTAGGAAGCAGAGCAACATTTTAGACACCAAACTTCAAAAATTTTAGTGATGGAAAAATAAGAAAAAGATCTAACCAACACTCTTAAACAGCAAATCTTCAACATCAAGCACTGCGTCTTCATTTCAAGTTTTCCTACAAAGGAGAGGTAACAAGTATCTATCAACTGTTCAAAAAAAAAGAAACGCATAGCTATCCGAGGGCGCGTTTTTATGAGTTTGTAAGTAATATTTGGTGCTAGGGTATATACAAACCAGCCTCAAATGTTCTTTACAGTGTCAAATGCACGTGTTGACCTGAATTGCGTTCGTTTTTGTAATCGTTACGACGCAGTGGTCAGTAGTGTTTATGACGCATTTTTGACCACAGCTCATGTTGCGCGCTCGTGAAAGCAACAAAATTTGGGGTGAACACTATTCACTGACTACGCAACTGAAACCCTATAAAAGGATAACGCTACACACACAAAATTCAGTTCATTTTCAAGCAGACATTTAGGGCGTCTCTATCGATAAATTTAAGGAACATTGCTATTGGCCGACTGCTTGCAGGCGAAAGTCAAAGTCGGGTTGCCAGGCATCTAAACGTGCATCAGAGTACCATCAGTCGACTTTGGCACTGGTTTCAAGCTACTGGCTCAGTTGAAGACCGGCATCGCAGTGGACGACCCAGAGTGACAACAGCAGCGGAGGATCGCTTTATTCGGCTTCGTCACCTCAGAGACAGGTTTACAACAGCTTCCTCAACTGCCCAGTCATTGCCTGCAGGACGTCATGTGTCTGATCAAACTGTCCGGAATAGACTGCATGACGCTGGACTTTGGGCACAACGACCTCACCGAGGACCTGTCCTTACGCGCCGCCATCGCCAAAATCGACTTCTTTGGGCCAACCAGCATCATCCCTGGGCAGCTGACAATCAATTGAGACGTGTCTGGTTTAGTGACGATTTTTTCTTTTTGTTGCCGCGTCATGATAGACGGCGTAGGGTCTACCGTAGGCGAAATGAACGTTTTGCCCAAAATTGCGTTGATGAAGCTCCGCCGCACGGTGGTGGAGTTGCAATGGTGTGGGGAATGATCAGTTACAACGGAAGGAGTCAATTGGTGCACATTGAAGGAGGCTTGAATGCGCAACGATACGTCAATGAAATTCTTCGACCCCATGTCCTTCCACTTTTGGCTGCCCAAAGGTCTGTGTTTCAACAGGACAACGCCAGACCCCATTGTGCACGGTTGACCACGCAGTTCCTGACTGCCAACAACATTCTCACCCTTCCCTGGCCATCCCTGTCTCCAGACATGAGTCCGATTGAGCACCTGTGGGATGAGCTGCATAGACGTGTTTGTCGCCGAGACGTGATCTGTTCCAGGCACTCCAGGAAGAGTGAGCAGCCATCCCACAGGCCCACATCAGACGTCTGATCGCATCCATGCCCAGGAGATGCCAGTCGCTGATCGATGCAAGAAGAGGCCACACACCATACTAACGGGAAAGCCCGTACGCCAAAAAACTCTCGTCACCCAGATGCAAAACAACTGTCAATTGATTGGTTGAACCCTAAGGTATTCTTGTGTGCAATTTGAACAATTAACTCATTAAATTAAAAAAGTTATTGAGTGTCAAAATTATGGCTATGTGTGTGCCTTCAGTAGCTATGCGTTTCTTTTTTTGAACAGTATATATATATATATATATATATATATATATATATATATATATATATATATATCTATATATATATATATATATATATATATATATATATAGATATATATATATATATATATATATATATATATATATATATATATAATTAGTTGTGCCTGCTCAAACATAATGCTGAAAAAACATTTAAAAATCTAGTGAAAGACTTATGTTCGTGTGGTCACAGTTTCGCTGATAACGTAGACCTTCACGTCAGAAGAAAGATAACATTACAGCTCTGCCTAAAAGAGTAAGTTCGCCAGCTTATCAAATCTTAAAGAGATCTTATAAATTGTTGATGCCAAAGATATCGAATAGAGGAGAACCACTGTAATTACATTTTTCTGAAGTTGATAGCGCAAGAAAGTTAATCGTCGCAAATAACTTGGTGTAGACGATCGAATAAGAAAGAACGACAAGACTGACTTACATCTTAGGAGAAATAATCCAACAATGTATTGCACTGTTGTGAATTTGCAAACATTGTGAAAACGAAAAACTGGAAGAAATTGTTGAAAGGAATTTTAAGCCAAATAAATATATAAACGACAAATGGACTTCGTAAAAAAAAAAAATTATACGTATTTTTGTCGTGACGACAAAGAAATAAATGTCGTCAAGTTTCATCGTTGTTGACAGTGTTGGTGAACGTTTGTGTTTGTGATGATCTTCTACATTGAACAACTCCGCCATCATGTGGTGCTTAGAAAAGAACCTGGAAAATGAGGTTTCCCATTGCCTCAAACACATATGGCCATAACCATCTCAGGTTTTAACCTGACACCATCTGTACTACCACAAAACAGCACGATTACACCAGTAAGACAAATAACCAGATAGACTGCACCATTTGAACATATTGTTGAAAGAATAAATTCGTTAACAAAGACTTCCACCTGACACACTAACAAACACACCTGACTGACAAATCTTCCATTCTATTAACACAGCTAGACAATTAAAACAACAGACTACGCGGCCACACATCCCTATCAAGCCCAGTTCTTCTAGTTCTTAAGTAACGACCGAACCTCCTTTACAAATGAAAAAAAATGATATGAAATGTAATCTAACTTAACAATTAATTGCTCTTACGGGATTGTTCGTTTCAGCGGGTTGGCGTAAATTGAAACGGCCGTAACTGGAAACCTTGCTGCATTCAAAAATGCTGAAAAAATGGCTGTTTGGACCTTCTGCTCTGACAAATAAATCTATTACTAAATTAAGAAAATAAGACTGGTTAGACAATAACAATTGTGTACTATAGAAATATCATTAACAGAACAAGCTTAGACAAATAATAAATTATATCTCAGTATACAGACGGAATGGCTATATCACAATACAAACAGAAAGTTATTTCATAATACAGACAGAAAGGTTACTTAATTATGCAAACAGAAAGGTAATTTAATAATACACACAGAAAGGTTATTTCATAATACAGACAGACAGGTTATTTAATTATACAAACAGAAAGGTTATTTAATAATACAAATAGAAAGGATATTTCATAATACAGACAGAAAGGTTATTTCATAATACAGACAGAAAGGCTAACTCAAAATACAAACAGAAAGGTTATTTAATAATACAAACAGAAAGGTTATTTCATAATACAGACAGAAATGCTATCTCAAAATAAAAACAAAAAGGCTATCTCATAATTCAAACAGAAAGGCTTTGTCACAAAATAAACAGAAAGGTCATCTCATTACACAAACATAAATGTTATCTCATTACACAAACAGAAAGGTTATCTCATTACAAATAACAGAAAGGTTATCTCATAACTCAAACAGAAAGGTCATCTCATGACACAAACAAAAAGGCTATCTCATAATTCAAATAGAAAGGCTATATCATAATACAAACAGAAAGGTTATCTCGTAATTCAAATAGAAAGGTTATCCCATTACACAAACAGAAAGGCTATCTCCTAATTCAAACGGAAAGGCTATCTCATAATACAAACAGAAAGGTAATACTCATAACACAAACAGAAAGGTTATCTCATAACACAAACAGAAAGGTTATCTCATAACGCAAACAGAAAAGTTATCTCATAATTGAAACAGAAAGACTATCTCATAATTCAAACAGAAAGGTTTTCTCATGACATAAACAGAAAGGCTATCTCATAATTCAAACAGAAAGGTTATCTCATGACACAAAAAGGCTATCTCATAATTCAAACAGAAAGGCCATCTCATAATTCAAACAAAAAATGTTATCGCACAATGCAAACAGAAAGGTTATCTCATGACACAAGTAAAAAGGCGATCTCGTAATTGAAAAAGAAAGGTTATCTCATAATTAAAACAGAACGATTATCTCATGACACAAACAAAAAGGTTATCTCATAATTCAAAAAGAAAGGCTTTCTCATAATTCAAACAGAAAGGTTATAATACAAACAAAAAGGCTATCTCATAATTCAAACAGAAAGGTTACAATACAAACGAAAAGGCTATCTCATAATTCAAACAGAAAGGTTACAATACAAACAAAAAGGCTATCTGAGACGGACAAACAGTGTACGATACAAAAAACAATACGATTATTTCAGATATAAAGAAGCATTGCTGTGTAGCCAATAACAACACACAACTCAGACAGACTAGGTTTCTACCATAGCAACGTGACTTGCACTACACAGTCATCAGCCACGTGACTTGCTCTACACAGCAATCAGCAACATGGGTAGCACAGCCAAACTCTTTTATTTCACCACATCAACATTTCGTCCGTTGCCATAGCAATCCCCGCTTCCGTCTTCCGTTTCCGCTCTTCCGTTTCCGTAGGATCAAAATAGAAATGAGATGCTAGGAACAGGAGGGAACATTTTTAGCAAAGTTATGGACTGGGATATGGTTGAATGTGTATGACTGTGATTGTGTTAAAACTTGGGCAATAGTTGGTGGTTCCCACTGACACAAATGTCAGTTCTGAAGGAAAAAGGAGAGACACCTCGCCATTACTGCGAGCCAGTGACCAAATGCTCGGCGAATGTCAAGGTAACAAGTTTAGAGCAGGAATTTCGGGAAAGACAACGACATTATTAAAACGTTGGAGAAATATTTTATTTTATTTTTTCTTTTGCGTGGTGTTCCGGGAAGCTATACCATATAAATGCGCAAGAGACGGCTTTCTGTAACTGTGGTTCTGTGTTGATTTGACCAATTAAAATATATGGAAGACCATCAGAAACAGTTTTTCTTCACTCTATGGAGTTATTCGGACGAGTAATTCTGACGAGTTATTCTTTAGAGATTTTCTACAGGATACTGTGAGATACGTGTAAGTTCCTCATTCGTTAAGGGTGGAAATAATATTCATGGTCACGCTGGTCAAACAAAAGTTTTTATTATTTTTTTAATTCTTGTGCATATTTGTTTGTTTGCTTGCTTTTTTTAATTTTTTTAAATTTTGGTTCTTGAGGTTATTGAAAATAAAATTGCATGAAGTATTACGTAAAAACATTACAGCAACAACAAACTAGACATGAAGAAGAGAGTGTCAGGAAACGAGAAAATCTAAATAATAAACAAATTAAATTCCGTATCCAAATTTCTAAGGCTCAAAAAAGTGTGGTCATGTTAAACGGTCTTTTGTTAATAAGTGATATAAGCTGTATCATTTTTAATCAATGCTTCCTAATAAAGCTTACTTTGTCCTATGCTTTTATTGGAAATTCACGCTTCAAAAGATTGTGAGTTTAAAAAATTCTGTTAGAACAGTGATTTCCAACGCTTCTAAACATTGTGCTCACTTCAGTGCTAGTCTGTGTGTGAGTGTACGAGTGCTGGTCGTACGTTACGCTTACATGAGAGCCGGGATTATTGTGAGTTTACGTGAGTGAGGGGCTAATTTAGATTTAACTTATGTGCCGGTCAGATTTGAAACTTCATTAACAAAGGCAATTATTGTGTCAGACTCTGAGTCCATGCTTTCAAAAAGTCCAAAATGAATGGCTTCGGCATGAATGCATCAGTTCCATAGACGCCTCGAATCTTCAGGAACTTGTTTGGATCTACTCACCTGGTATTGCAGGAGTAAGCAGCAGTGAGAGAGCTGACAGACTAGCTACAAGAGCAGCCACAGTGGGCGCATTGGATATGAATAAGGGAGAGATACAAAGGACAATTAATGATCGTCTCTTATAGAATGACACTGCAATCGATGAATCACCAAGGCTAAGATTACATGACTTTTACATAAAACGTAAGACTAGAGCCAGGATGGATGTATGAGAGGATGCATCCGTCGTATATACAACCAGCGCGCAAAAGGAACGATTAGCATTCAAACTCTTCGACATTTGCCGAGGGAGACTGAGCACCTATGGGTTTGCCCAGAGTGCAATGAGGTCGATTCTGAACAACAATAACAATAGCGAGTCTCACTGAGAATTTACGTTGATGGTCCCACTGTCAGTTTACGTGAGTGCTGGTCGCACTGTCAGTTTACATCAGTATGGTTCTTACTGTGAGTTTACGTGAGTGAGGGGCTTACTTAGATTTAACGTACGTGTGGGTCCCATTGAGAATTTACGTAGCTAGTCTCACTATCAGATTACGTGAGTGCGGGTCATATTTGAGAACTAGTCTCTTTGGTGAGTTTACGTGAGCGAGGAGCATATTGTGAACTTATGTGTTTTCACTGGTTTTACTAGAGCAGCAGTACACTGAAACAGGCCGCAAGGCCTTTTCTATTTGGACATGCACCCTAATATAACCAATGGACCCTGAGTCTAGGTTGAACCTGGCGCGCCTCGCCAAAACAAGGCAACATTTTATTTAAAAGAAAAAATAAACAGATACAACTAGAACAGTGATTTTTAAACGATTTTAAAGCTGTTAGTTTTCGTGAGTACGGGTCTGATTGTGCGTTTAGGTGAGTGCTGATCTCACACTGAGTTTGCCGGAGTGCTTATTTCACCAAAGCGATGATCTTCAACAGGTGGAGATATATACCACTCATAGTATGCAGTGCTACCTGGTAGTTCGTGATGATGTTTGAAATTATAGTTTTTGCCCCGAGCTTTAAGCGAGTTGCAAATATAAGTGCGCATTAAAAATATTATTTAACAAAAAACCAACGCATTGTAGATAAAAATGTGTTTTAAAATGTAGTCTTAGACATGAAAAGTGTGTTGTTTAAAGCCGAATCAATGCTTAGTCTGAAGAAGGGAAATTTCAAGCGAGATCAGATTTAATGAATGTTGCGTCGTAGCGGCTAAGAGGTATAGCGACCTACGCTAATTTCTAAAGGTACCGGGTTCGCTCCCAGTACAGGGAATATAATTGATGGAAATTTTTTCTGAACCAATGTTTCTTAATGATATCGTGTCTAATTAGTTGTTTCTTTGTTAAGTTTATTTTAATGTAAACTATTGATTGGCGTTAAACTTTATACGTTATAAAACAGGTTGGATCTGCATATTAGTCGTACTTTCATGTGTCCTTATTTGTAAATGTCTTATTTGTATTTCGTGGTACATGGTGATTTTATATTTGTATTTCGTGGTAATTTTATATTTGTATTTCGTGGTACATGGTGATTTTATATTTATATTTCGTGGCACATTATGATTTTATATTTGTATTTCGTGGATTTTATATTTGTTTCAGTAATTAGCCAATTCGTTACATTTGAACTTAACTGCTGTAAATCAGGCGATAACTGGAGTTTGTTAACTATATTTTCAAATTTTAATATCCATTGAAAGTTTCGCAACGTCCATATTTTAATTAATACTATTTTATTAGTAATTGTTCTTTGAATCAATAAGTAAAAGCGGTGTTACTTCCTAATGTATGCATGTGTAATTACATTTCCACCATCACCAATCTCGGAGCAACCAAAAGGACAAGCACACCATCATAGCTGGCAGACGCTGGAGTTGGGTTGGCCACTGCCTCAGCAAAGACCCTGATAACATCACAAAAACAGCAATGTTATGGACCCATGAAGGAAAATGAAGGAAAGAGAGCCCAACCAAAAACAACTTGGCGGAGAACTGTGGAGGCCGAGATACAAAGAATGAACCAGAGCTGGGGCACTGCAGGATGGATGTCCGCTGACCGAGCAAAGTTGAAGCAGTTTGTTGCTGCCTTACAAGACGCCACCAGGTGTGATGGTCACTGGCTGCTTTGACAGTCGGCGGCTAAGAATCAAAGAAGATATTTCCACAGCTGGAGTTTTTGTTAATTTGTTATTTATAGTTTCTAGTTATTATTATATATATATATATATATATATATATATATATATATATATATATATATATATATATATATATATATATATATATATATATATATATATATATATATATATATATATATATATATATATATATATATATATATATATATATATATAATAATAATAATATAGTTTCTAGTAAGTTGCCACATATAGAGAGTATGCAGGCAAACGCAATAATAGGCAATGCATGAAAACAGTTCATCAAGAAAATTATATTAAGATGTTATTGGTTTTTTTTACAGTTCTCTACCTTGTTTTTGAGCGTCTGATTGACAGAGTGGTTAGAGCGCTAGTCTGTCTCGGCAAAGGTGCCAGGTTCGATTCACGGTATTATCAAGCTCCAGTCTACACAGTTGTAAATTGGTACCTGACTTTGCTCTTGAGTTAGAGAAGGAAAAGGCAGCGAAAAAGGGAACTAGTCACCCCCACCTTTCGATGCTGGACCTAGTATAGTGAAGTCTCTAACACTTCACTCCCCTACGGCAGTATCTGTTATGGGACCTTTTTTTTTTACCTTGTTTTTTTATGTTAAATACGACCACGACTGATTACCTGATCAACCATTACCGCAGCAAATCCAGCACCACCACCCTTAATCTTGTACAACGAATACTAATGATTGTTGTTGTTGTTCGTCCATCAAAGGTGATGAAGACCACTCTGTTCATCCAATTATTAAGAACAGGTTAAGTTAGTCTGTGGGTACGAAAATGACTGATGAGCCCGATGCGGGCCTGGAAAGATCTTGGACAGTATGGGCAGGGAATGTTCGCTTCATGTGAAGGTTCTATTTCACCGGCTTTTCTAGCCTGTCTCCGCTGTTCAGCTGCTGCTTTTCTAAATGTCTCACATGCCGCTGCACCTTTAACGAAGAGATGTGCGCCAAGCGGTTCGGTCTTGCGCAGCAGCTTCCCAAGTGTCAGGGTTTATGTCAAAGGTTTTTAATGAAGTCTTGAGCGTGTCTTTAAAGCGCTTCTTTTGGCCACCATGGGAGCGTTTACCTTTTTGCAATTCAACATAAAAGAGTATTTTTGGCATCCGATGGTCTGGCATGCGGACTACGTGACCTGCCCAACGAATCTGTGACTGCATCAGAACAGTATCGATGCTAGGGATACCAGCTCTGTCAAGAACGACGGTATATGGGATCTTGTTTTGCCATTTGATGTTCATAACCTTTCTGAGACAGACTGTATGGAAGGGGTTAAGCTTCTTTACGTGGCGTCTGTATACAGTCCATGTTTCACATGCATACAGCAGCACTGGAAGCACCGCAGCTCTGTACACCTTCAGCTTTGTCTGTAGACTAATGCCACTTCGATGCCAAACGTTGGTGTATAGTCTGCCAAATGTGCTGCTGGCTTTGGAGATCCTGGTGTTCACCTCATCATCAATGGCGACGTTCTGGGATAGTGTGCTACCAAGGTATGTGAACCTGTTCACAACTTTCAGTTTCTCACCATTAACCTTGATGATTAGCTCAGTATAAACCATGCCAGGAGCTGGTTGGTACATGATTTCTGTTTTCTCCGTGCTGATGGTAAGCCCAAAGTTGAAACAGGCTTCGGAGAATCTATCCATGCTACTCTGCAGATCAGCCTCTGAGACAGCATTGAGGGCACAATCGTCAGCAAACAGAAGATCTCTGATGGTGTGTGATGTGACCTTGGTTTTTGCTTGAAGCCCCCTGAGGTTAAACAATTTACCGTCAATGCTACATCTGATGTCGATTCTTATGTCCCCGTCTCTGAAAGCATCAGTCAGCATGGCAGAGAACATGATACTGAATAGAGTCGGTGCAAGTACTAACCCTTGTTTAACTCTATTTGAGACGGGGAAGGGCTCCGATAGCTCTCCGTTTTCCTAAACTCTAGCCTGCATTCCATCATGCAGGTGCTGCACTACTGAGATAAATTTCTTTCGGCAGCCGTATTTTGCCATGATCTTCCATAGACCCTCTCTACTGACCGTGTCAAACGCCTTTGTCAAGTCGATGAAAGCTGTGTACAAGTCACAGTGTTGTTCTTGGCATTTATTTTGTAGCTGTCTTGCAGCGAACACCATATCGGTGGTTGCGCGTTCTTTCCAGAATCCACACTGACTTTCAGGTAGAAGACCTTCGTCAAGATGAGCTGTAAGGCGATTCATAAGGATTCTGGCGAATATCTTCCCTGCGATTAATAGTAGAGAGATGCCTCGATGGTTATTACAGGCTTGGTGATTGCCTTTTCGTTTATACAGATGTATAATTGACGCATCTTTGAGATCTTGTGGGATGCTTTCACTCTGCCACATTTGTTGAAAGATCATGCGAAGTTTCTCAGAACTGTACCACCATTTTTATAGACCTCAACAGGAATTGAATCGGGGCCAAGCGCTTTTCCACTAGAAAGTTGACGAATCGCTTTTTGAGTTTCCTCCAGAGTTGGTATATATCGTCTAATGCTTCATTTATAGAAAATTGGGGCAGGCGATTGATGGCTTCGTCGTTAATAGATGATGGCTGGTTCAGAATATTTTTAAAATGTTCAACCCAGCGTTGGAGAATTTTTTCCTTGTCTGTGACTAGTGTTTTTCCATCTGCATTAAGGAGGGGGAATGATCCTGAAGATGTTGGACCATAGACCGCTTTGAGTGCATGGTAAAAGTTTTTCATGTCATGGCTGTCAGCAAAGCCTTTCATGCTTTATTACTCAGCCATGAGTCCCGCATCTGACGTAGTTTGCTGATACTACCACTGTTGCTACATTACTGTGTATGCTGCAGCAATAGTTATGGCATTACCACAATGATACTACTACATCAGCATTACATTGAAATGATATGACAAGGTCACCAGTATTGAAGGTATGACAAGAACCATTCGGGTGCTACATGTAGAACAACAGACAGACGAGAAGAAGACGCTGATGACGGATAAAACACTCACACAGGAAGCCGTTGATAGCATTACATGCCAGTTTTTATTCTGGAATCCGCAGGATAAGAGAGATAGGGGGGGGGGGAGACTGGAAAAACTCACACAGAAGAGACCTGGAGACAGATATGAGAGGAGTGAAGAAGATATGGATTGACCTTGAGCGGATGACATATAACAGGAAAACATTGTACGAATTTGTTGAACTCTTATGCTCTTTTGTGAGCTGAATGATTAACATGACAACAGAACTACTACTGCATTATTAGGAGCTGAATGATTAGCATAACAACAGAACTACTACTGTATTATTAGGAGCTGAATGATTAGCATGACTACAGAACTACTACTGTATTATTAGGAGCCGAATGATTAGCATGACAACAGAACTACTACTGTATTATAAGGAGCTGAATGATTAGCATGACAACAGAACTACTACTGTATTATAAGGAGCTGAATGATTAGCATGACTACAGAACTACTACTGCATTATTAGGAGCCGAATGATTGGCATGACAACAGAACTACTACTGCATTATTAGGAGCCGAATGATTAGCATGACAACAGAACTACTACTGCATTATTAGGAGCTGAATGATTAGCATGACAACATAACTACTACTGTATTATTAGGAGCTGAATGATTAGCATCACCACAGAACTGCTACTGTATTATTAGGAGCTGAATGATTAGCATGACAACAGAACTACTACTGCATTATTAGGAGCTGAATGATTAGCATGACAACAGAACTACTACTGTATTATTAGGAGCTGAATGATTAGCATCACCACAGAACTGCTACTGTATTATTAGGAGCTGAATGATTAGCATGACAACAGAACTACTACTGCATTATTAGGAGCTGAATGATTAGCATGACAACAGAACTACTACTGCATTGTTATTAACTTTTATTGTTATGAGTCCCGTGCGTTTTATTAAGGCCCTATAGATTAATAAGACATAGAAGAATTAAACTTGTATTAAATGTTCTTAATTTTCTTTTCACAGACGCTAGTTACAGCAAGAATGCTTGGTCTCCACAGCAGCACAGCTCACAGACCCAAGGTAAGTGTAGTATACCACATGTTGAAAACCGTCTCTCTGTTGTACTTCTGGACCTGGGGGTTTACATCAGGGGTTCTCAGCCATTTTTTGCTCATGGCCATCTTATGAGCTTTATTTACGTCATAGTAGTTGTTAGCCAGAAAAAGGTATTTTATCAGAAATATAGCACTTACTATGGTCCTCTAGAAATATAGCACTTACTATGGTCCTCTAGAAACATAGCACTTACTATGGTCCTCTAGAAATATAGCACTTACTATTTTTCTTCTTCTTCTTCCGTCCTTAGCCAACGACCGGCAAAGCAGTCAGTGGCCATTACGCCTAGTGGCGTCTTAAGGGCAACAGCGAATGGATTTTCTTTGCCGTTGTTCCCATCACGCCTAATGGCGTCTTTAGGGCAACGACAAATCAATCCGTTTGTCGTTGTTTCCGTAATCAAAGTGACTGGCAAACGGGTGATCAGCCCGTTGGTAGCACTTACTATGGTCCTCTAGAAATATAGCACTTACTATGGTCCTCTAGAAATATAGCACTTACTATGGTCCTCTAGAAATAAGCAATGACCCACGCTGATAACCACTGGTTAAGATGACGGAGAGCAGTTTCATACCCTTACTTCCGGTTCTATAACTTAAAAAGAAAATATATCACTTCTTCTGGACTCTTAAAAACTTGCCAAGACAGGTCTTATGAATGACGAGTGCGTTAAAGTACAATTTTACAGTTTTATTATCAGGTCAATGCACGGTTTTCTACTGTTGGCCCCAGCTTTCGTAAAGTTGGTAAATACAGTAATGCTCAATGTCCTTTTCAACATTGGAACATACACTCTTAATGTTCAAAATTCCGCTAGGACAAAAGATATATACAAGGTAACGCAGCACAGTAGAATATTAGTTAACGGATATCACAAAACAGAAGGGCGAAAGCAATACTACCAGTTAAACGAGTACATTACCGATTTTCCGGGAACTGATGTCTAGCACCGCTTTTAATCCGGACACGATTACGAGAAGGCAGTTTAAATTCCCGCGACCACACTGTTTCCTGGATTAACACGGATACCGTTGTTCGCTAATTTAGATTGTTTACGCTGCAGTTTTTGATAGGGATTCATTGCAATTGTGTTATTATTAACTACGTTACTTAAATTTTCCCAGTGGCACATGTTACTTAAATTTTTAAGGTGGCATATGTTACTTAAGTTTACCCTGTAGCATTTGTTACTTAAATTTTTCCTTTGGTATATGTTACTTAAATTTATCCCGTGGCATATGTTACTTAAATTTTCAAGGTGGCATATGTTACTTAAACTTTCACGGTGGCATATGTTACTTAAATTTTCCCAGTGGCACATGTTACTTAAATTTACCCTGTGGCATATGTTACTTAAATTTACCCTTTGGCATAAGTTACTTAAATTTATCCTGTGGCGTAAGTTACTTAAATTTACCCTGGGGTATATGTTACTTAAATTTACCCTGTGGCATATGTTACTTAAATTTACCCTTTGGCATAAGTTAATTAAATGTAACTTTGGGCATATGTTACTTAAATTACATTTGACGTATGTTACTTAACCCTGTGGCATATGCTACTTAAATTTACCATGTGGCACATGTTACTTAAATTTACCCTGTGGTATGTGCTACTTAAATTTATCTTGTGGCAAATGATACTTAAAATTACCCTGTGGCATATGCTACCTAAATTTACCCTGTGTCATATATTACTTAAATTTACCCTGTAGCATATGCTACTTAAATTTACCCTGTGGCACATGCTACTTAAATTTACCCTGTGGCATATGTTACTTAAATTTACCCAAGGCATGGATTCTAAGAAAGATGCACGTGTAAGTGGTGGTATCAAGCGTAAACACCAGCCTACATTGATACAAGATAAGGTAGAGCTGTTGAAAATAAAAATTGGATCCCGGTGTTCCATCAGGAAAGTGTCTGGTATCTTTTGGTATTGGTGCGTCAACTGTTTAATAATGTAAAGGGACACAATATTTACGAAGGGAGAGAATATTGAGATTCTATACAGACAGTGACTCTAACAATCAAATGAGTCTTATAACAACTGTGAAAGATGGTAATTGTCCTGAGCATTATCCAGATATGATGGCATGGTTTTGACAACGTCGGAGTGATCGAATGGAATTGTGGTATTGTTAATAGACAGGCTCAGAAGTAGAAAAGTGTGTTTATTATGAGGGTTAGCGTCAAAACGGTGATGTACCTGTATTAATGAGAGCCGTGGTAGCGCAATGGTTAGTGCACTGGCTTCCTAGCTCAGTGGTCCATGGTTCGATCCCCAGTTGAGGTGGGATTATTTAGACCGCAAACAGCTCCGGGGTCGACCCAGCCTCATGAATTGGGTACCAGAGAAACTCTGGACAGGTTAAAGGCAGCCGGCGTGATGTTGACCACATCATCCCTAGCGTGCCGTATGGACGATAATACGGTCCTAACACCATATTCCCAATATTCCTCAATGGGCGTGTAACTGGATCCATTACCTTTACACTTGTATTACAAATACTTGCTTTCCGCGAGAAGTGCAGTCAGCGCAATCCAGATAACCCTGTCTTACCAAAAACAGTTCATGATGACAACTACTTGCAAATAATTCAGCAGTGGTCTATCCGACCTGGGATCCACATTATATATTAATTTGAAATAACATTTCTTCTATTCTGTCGGGAATGTTCCCATAAATCATCAGAAACTCCCTAAAACTAACGAGCCATATTTCCGGACTTCCCAACAGCTTCTAATGACCGAGTTAACAGTGTCATTTGAATCAATATTGGATTAGCAACTGTATATGAAATCAATAAACAATGAGCAAGTCACGGTTTTCAATCACGATTAGTGTGGAGCAAAACTGATAACTGTAGAAGTACAGGCAAAGATCACCGCACTGGACTAACGGACAAAAGTCATGACTGTAGAAGTACAGACAACAGCCATAGCTGTAGAAGTACAGACAACAGTCATAGCTGTACAAGTACAGACAACAGTCACAGCTGTAGAAACACAGACAAAGTTCATAGCTGTAGAAGTGCAGACAACAGAAATAGCTGTAGAAGTAATGACAAATGTCATTTCTGCAGAAGTACTGACAAAAGTCATAGCTGTAGAAGTACAGACAACAGTCATAGCTGTAGAAGTACAGACAAAAGTCATAGCTGTAGAAGTACAGATAAAATTCATTTCTTTAGAAGTGCAGACAACAGTCATAGATGTAGAAGTACAAAAAACAGTCATAGCTGTAGATGTATAGACAAAAGTCATAGCTGTAGATGTACAGACAAAAATCATTGGTGTAGAAGTACAGACAAATATAATTTCTGTAGAAGTACAAACGTCACAGCTGTAGAAGTTCAGACAAAAGTCATAGCTGTAAAAGTACAGACAAACGTCATAGCTGTAGAAGTACAGACAAAAGTCATAGCTGTAGACGTACAGACAAACGTCATTGCTGTAGGATTAAAGACAAAAGTCATAGCTGTAGAAGTACAGACAAACGTCATAGCTGTAGAAGTACAGACAAAGGTCATAGATGTAGAAGTACAGACAAAAGTCATAGCTGTAGAAGTACACACAAAGGTCATAGCTCATCACTTTGACATATATGCCTGACATTTCTTATCATAAATCACAACAGAGAAAACCTGATGATAAGAAACTATACGAACCTGGTGACTGGAAACTATACAAACCTGATGATAGGAAACTATACAAACCTGATGATAGGAAACTATACAAACCTGATGATAGGAAACTATACAAACTTGATGATAAGATATTCTATAAATTAGATGATAGGAGACTCTATAAACCTAATGATAGGAAAATATACAACCCTAATGATAGAATATTCTATAAATCCGAGGAAAGAAAATTCTATAAACCTGATGATAGAATATTCTATAAATCCTATGACAGGGAACTCTATAAATCTAATGATAGGAAATCTATAAACCTAATGATAGGATATTCTATAACTGTGATGATAGGAAAATCTATACACATGATGATTGGAAACTCTATAAAGCTGATGATAGGAGCTTCAATAAACTTGATAGGAAAATCTATAAACCTCATGTTAGGAAACTATTAACCTGATGATAGGAGACTCTACAAACCTTATTGTAAAACCAAGAAAAGAGAATGATAAACAGAATGTTTAACACTTCGTTATGCCACATAGTTTTGTTAAAACATTAAATAATAAACACTCATTGTTTTTATGTACTTATTTCCCTTTATGCTGCCCATAATTTGATTAAAATTATTTGTTTTTATGTACTTATTTCCCTTTATGCTGCCCCTAATTTGATTAAAATTATTTGTTTTTATGTACTTATTTCCCTTCATGCTGCCCCTAATTTGATTAAAATTATTTGTTTTTATGTACTTATTTCCCTTTATGCTGTCCCTAATTTGATTAAAATTATTTGTTTTTATGTAGTCCCATGTGGTTACCAGGGGTATCTTGGGATGAAAAAAGAAAACAAATATTCTATTCCCTCAGGAATGTATTGAATGGAGGTGAATAAAGATTAATAATAGGGTTTGCATGGGGCTGGTAACCTCATCATGAGGGTTTGCATGGGGCTGGTAACCTCATCATGAACAACAAATAGTTACGGTAACCACTGCTGTAACAGTTTGTGCATAGCAAGGAGACCATCAGGAGTGGCGGTACCATGCTCCATAAGGAGCCAAAACGGAGATAATGATGATGATGTTTATTGACCTTTTGACTCCTGCTCAAGGCAACCATGTCTTAATGATTTTGTTCTGTCCGTTAGATGCCGCTTTCCCAAAGCTGGCCTTGTCTGGACCACCACCGACTGTGCCTAAACGTAGGTCCCTTGTGTATGCGTGTATGTGGATTTTTTTTAAAGTTTCCAGTCTTTTTATATGTTGATTACCATCTTCTTTCAACTCTTCAATAAGTATAGTCCTTCAACATATGTATGTCAAGTGTCATTGTCCTGTACCATCAGCTCCAGGCCACCAGGCGTAATAAAAAGCTGGAAATAGTATGGTGTCCTAGATTGTGGATAGGGGATTAAGATAGATTCTGGTCCCGCCTGAATAGAACTGAAAAAGGGTGGTAACTCAGTGAGAGATAAGGTAAAGAAATAGATGTCACGAGTGAAATGGTGAAAAAAGGTAGAGTCTGTCCCTGGATTGAGAAGATATTCTAGTCCAGCCTATCTTACGACTGAAATTTGTTTATCAAACAGTTTACCTTTCTGCATATATTAACATGTATACTATAACCACTCACATACACACACACACAGATAAGTGACGACAACTTGACGCACAAACGTGAACACTATAGTAATGGTGTAGGGATATTGGGCCAAGCTGACCAACACTGGTAATTAAGTTTTTTATGTTAAGTTTATTTATCATAAAGAAAACTCCACAACATACAGTATCAAATATCAAAATATAAAAAATCATGGGTTACACGAATAATAAAGAAATAGACACATAAGTGCAATTCCCTCTGTTGAGACAAGATCTCGTTAGATGAAGTTATTAACCCCCAAAAGGTCAAAATATTAACACTATGGTATAGAATTTGACTATACTGTAAAGAACAGAGTTGCTAATAAATCTATCCTGGAATTTAAAAAACAGTATTAATAAACATTAAGTAAAGGAGGAAAACAAAATGAGTACAATGCTTATACAATAGAAGAATTATTCATTCCTTCTTTCTCTCGCTTCAGACAAACTGTGGCCACATTTTCAGTCTCTCTTACCTAAGTTGATCAATCATCTGGAACATATTTCCATGGTACACGCAGCAAATCCAGTGTTGGGTTCGTTTTGGCAAAGTAAGCCCCAGCTCCTCCAAGTTTGATTACAATGATGTTATTTGGGGAACGCTTACTTCGTTACTGTTAATTGGATCTGTGTAGTTCACATCAATTAGTCCAGGTAGGGAAATACTTAAGAGAGCTAGTGTTCACAGTGTCACTAGCTTGTAATTCCAATACTTTAAGAGAATGTCAGGTATGTAAATCTCTAGGGATAAAATTCCTCGCCACAACACAGTGGTCGGTATTCGGGAAATGTTAATGTTCATAGTTTCGCCACAACGGGCTGAATGTACATGAAAAATGGGAAAAGGATCTGGATAGCTATAGGTCCAGTTACAATTATTCTTATTCTTATATGGATGTACTCTCTCTCTCTCTCTCTCTCTCACTCTCTCTCTGTGAAACCAGAGGGCCAAACAGGTCAACCTTGAAGACCCGCTATTTGCATAAGAATGTTTGTTTGGCATCTATTAGATCCCGTTTTCTCAGATTTAGATTAAGACTGCTGGTAGGTTTGGTTTGTGACCCGTACGCAACACAGAAATTTTAAACTATCTCCATCGAAATCTAAAGTAATTCCACTAGTACAATGGTCTAGAATTCGAAGCTAGATGTTCCGAAAATTCTGTGGCTACTCCATAAATGATTTAAAATGCTGGGGTATATATATATATATGAATCGGTCTGAAATTTTCTAGTCAGTGCGAGATTTCACGTCTCTGCTAGTATTTTGGGAAAATATGCGGTCGATTCCTGAATGAAAGCTTATTTTCACGCTTTCGCCGACCGTATAAATCTTCGCTAGCGAGAATTGTCTTTTGATCTCGTCCGCACCACTGTAGCTGATTACTGCCCCTGGGGATCACGAACGCCCGTATGTGGGGAGAGGGGGGGAAATAACTGTGATTATCTCCCCTTTCTTGCATTCGCTTAATTCCCCCTGACAACTGTACTACCGAAAGTACGATTTTTGACTTATCGCCACATGGTTCTACCACCAGACGATTCATTCTCTCTACGCGCGTTAATTGTCTGTTCTTTCACTATTCCACGATTTGCCCAATCGCACGCGTGATAATACAGTTTACGGCTCTACTCGCTGGCTGTTTACCTGTCCCATCGTGGACTAGTTAATAAGTCTTGTATGACCACATTCCTAATGCTTGTAAGACATGGAGAAACGAAAAACATTGGCGTGGCTATAATTATGAGTTTGACAGATATTAGAAGTACAGGAGTTCTGCGTTGACAAACCGTGCATATTAATAAGAAAGCAAGGTGGGAGCCAGGTGGGAGCAAAGGCGTGCGGATACATGTAATATATATTTACATAACTCTGTCACATATGGTTAAGTCTTTAAAACTTCACTACGCTACGAAAGTTTCTGCTATTATGGCAACCTTAACCTTTAACTTTTTTTAAAAACTATTGCAGAATAGTGGAAGAAAATGTGGAAATACGCGAGGTTAGGCGTTACTCATTGACTTATGATGACATCAGCAAAAAAAAAAAAACGAAATCATAGAGACATTATAATTACCTTTATCCAAAAATGTGCGACAATAATTTATGTTAATTTGTGATAATTCTTTGATTCCCTGCTGTTGTTACTACCAAGAAGAAAATGACATACTATCTGCTATAATGTAAACCGGAAGAGATATGATCTAAAAAAAAACATTAACGATCCCGGCACGGATATTACAACGGAAAAGGTGCTCAGTATGGATTTCCGAGTGACACTCCAAATGATAGAAAAACAAAAGGTTTATCGGTAGAATAAAGAACAACACATGAACAGGGAAAATTAAATCTATACCTGTCCATGCGTTTGGTCTCATTGCTTTTGAGGCCCATCACCTGCGACCCTTTCATTGCGAGTAGCAAGCTCTCCCCGATGGCAGTGGATAGACAATAATAGCGTGATAACAAAATTTGACTGGTAAAAGTTCATAAAGGTATTAGTGTGATTCGCTTCAGTAGCTAGGCGGTAGTGCCGTTCGGAAGGTCCTGGGTTGGATTCTCCGTTAAGCCTCTCACTTCTGTAGTTTTTCTGTTATCTAGTCTTCTACTTCTTTATTTCTCACGAGTTCCTGAAACATACCTTTAGATATGTATCATTTACTTATTTACTGTGGGAGCCGCGCTGGTGTAATGGCTACAACGTTGTACTGGCGACCAGGTGTTCATGGTTCAAACCCGGCCGTCGGCGTTTGAAGAAATGTTTACGGCCGGAAATTTGACTGAATAACCTGAACGGCTCCTGCACATAAATCCCGTGTGGATGGGAAGGAGCGAAGCTCCTGACCGGGTTGGAAGGAAAGTCCACTGACCCCCCAGCCTCGCAATGACATGTCATTGGGCCGAAAGAGCTGGAAAGCTCGAGTGCCGCTGGTTATAAAAAAAAAAAAAAAACTTATTTACTGTTTACGGGTCTCAAGTGTCCCCTCTTTATGTGTTTAAATGTTTAAAGAAAATTTAGAACATGCAGATAGTGTTTATACACCTTAACAAAAAGGGTTAATAAATAAAAGGAATACAAAACATTAATTTTATTTGAATGTAGTTTCACAGATATCCAATATTAAATAATCAAACAAGACAAGAAAAGCAACATATTATTTGCAGTTGATTATACTTGATAATATTTGTTTACTGCTTAATTTGTTGTTTGTTTCTGTTGCCTTTTACGGTATAATAATTGTGCTATTGGTGTTTTCAGTGGTTGACTTGTTGGAAACCTTTTTTTTTTTTGCTGTATCTACCTATATATCTATCGACCTATCTAACTATCTACCTACTAATCTATCTATTTACCTACCAAGCTGTCTGTTAGGCGGTCCGTCCGTTCATCTATCTGTCTGTCTGTTGTTTGACGTCTGTCTGTTTTCAGTGTGTCTGTTTATCCGTATTTCTATCCATCTGTATTCAAGTTTGTCTCTCTGCCTGTCTAAAATCTACTCTCTTTTCTAACTACCTATCTATTCATCCATTCATTCATACATCCATCCATTCATCCATCCATCCATTCATCCATCCATCTATTCATCCATCCATCCATCCATTCATACATCCATCCATTCATTCATTCATTCATACATTCATTAATTCATCCATCTATTTTTTTTTATCTCTATGGACACATTTCATTTACTCTTAACTTCTCCACAACTAAATTATCACTTATTACATTTCTTCCTTCTTTCGCCTAACAAATATCTGAATATTTTGTATATTTCCCAGCGTACTCACCATCATTTACCGCAGTGGGCAAGTCAGGTCTTGAGACTGGTATGCACAGTCCCCAGTGGAGAGCAAGTCAAGGTAGGCTTAGCATCACTTTGACATATATACTTGACATTTCTTATCATAAATAATTAGAAAGAAAATTTGATGAAAGGAACTTTAAGAGCCCGACGATAGGAAAGTTTATGAACCTGATTTTATTAAACTCAATACATAATTATAAGAAAATCTATAAACCTGATGATAGGAAACTCTACAAACATGATGATCAGAAACGCTATTAACTTGATGATAGGAATTTCTGTAAATTAGGAACGTTTATAAACCTGATGATAGGAAACTCTTTAAACTTGATGATAGGAAACTCTATGTTGTTATTGATCCAGCAGCGCTTGGGCTCTCGCCCTTCGGCCCAGGAAATTCTATAAACATGATGATCAGAAACGCTATTAACTTGATGTTAGGAAATTCTGTAAATTAGGAACGTTTATAAACCTGAGGATAGGAAACTATATAAACCTGATGACATGAAACTATATAAAGCTCATGACAGACAGTCTATAAATCTGATGACCAGGAAACATTATAAACCTGATGTCAGGAAACTCAATAAACCTGATAATAGGAAACTCTATAAACCTGACGATAAGAAACTCTATTAACCTGATTATATGAATGAATATAAACACGATTATAGGAAACTCTATAAACCTGATGATAGAAAACTATTTAAACATCATTAAAACAGAAAACAATCTGATCATCAGACGGGGTGACCGTCAGACATGTGCATCGTTCTTTTTACCTCCTATCAAGAAGTGTCAACTTGCCTTGGTACGCATTTTAAAATATGTGTTTAACAATTAAAAATAAACTTTCTATTACTCCGTCTCAGAATCATTATTTAAGGCAGTATCAACCTGAGCAACTAAATCGAGCGAATTACTGCAAATGTAACAAACTCCGTTCTTTATTCATACACACCGGAACTACAAATGAAAAAATTCAAGAAATTGTGCCCAGAAACCAACAAAGGCCCTTATTAAGGATGGGAACAAAATGGCCGTTGTTTCAACACCCGCTCAATTGAGTTCCCTGCATGACAAAAATGCGGCATGAAAAAGATTACAACTTAGGTGGGGAAAATATGGAAACATTTTTGTCACAGAGGTATATAGAAATTCTAAAGATTAATGCGTGCTATTTTAAGCGTCGTGCAATTTCGTGCAATAGTCAGAAGTGCATGACTTTTACGTAATTTCAAGACTGTAACTTTTGTAGGAAAAACTTTACGACAGAAGGACGCATATGGAAATTCTTATATACAATCATTAGTGACAGAAGATTGGGGAAGATTGTTCTTGCCGGATATAAATACTTTTGTTATTTAGATTCAGAAAGTTGAAGAAACAAAGATTTATTAATTGCGCTACTTTCACTTCAGTAAAAATTTGTCAAACTAATTCAGTCATTTATTGGACGCTTTTGCGCGATACCAAGCCTTGATTTGAATTCAGCGGCAAAACGCAGATGTTTGGAATATTACAAAATTTAAAAAGTACTTTTTTCTTAATATTAATGTTAGGAATATAAAAATTAGCTGGCCGGATGGCCCATTCTGAGCAGTGAACTAATATGTTCTTAATTTTACAAACGGATAGATAATATTGAAGATAATGACAAAAGACAGTGTTGTTCACATCATCGACAGACTGTATTGAATCTAAAAGTGTCGCTATTTGCACAAAAAAACACGACCTCGAGACGCAGGTGTTCAAATCTACTTAGTATGGAAGAGAAGGGATTTTGTGGTGGCTGTGTCTAAAAATAACTTTTAACGACAAAATTTTGGAGGGGAGAGAAAGGTTGGTTCAAAAATCAGATTGAAATTATTTCTTTATATGTTTTGAATATTGTTTAATGTTCGAGTGATTTGATACTGCCATATCAAAATCTAGCCTTACAAACAAGTAGGGATTTGCTCTAGACCCCCCGCCCTAGTCAGGGTCTAGGGACCAACAATGTACATAAACTCCAGCAAGGGTTAGGCAAGACAGATCAAGTGTTGAGAATAATGAAACATATTACCTATCCTCTTTTAGGGCAGAAAACTAATAAATATTTTTCAGAATCTATAGTCTGGGAGGATCTATCTGATGTAAAACCACCATGGTAAATGTGCTGTTTGGTCAGAGAGATCTGACCTGTCTGTATGATGTGGTTGTTGTGTCAGTGTTGTGTCCAGACGTGGGTAGAGAATAGATTTTGACACATGGCCCATACTTTGATTGCAGAGCTGTGAGTTTCTGTTGTCAACAAAGCAGTGTCTATTCAGTTGGTGACTTTACTCGAGTGTATCTGTGCAGTACTTGTGACAGAGACCACCATTATTGCCCGCCAGCACGGAGAGGTGGGACCACCAGATTTCAGCACCAGAGCTACAACTACAAGATGAGTGAGCCTCTGGTCTGCTGGACATTCACCAACGCTTTGTAGTTACTAATACCCCCATAAAAATTCCCACCATTTTCTGGACACTGTGTAGTCAATATAGACAGGTGTGATGAGGCCACCCCCAACAGCACAAACATTAACTATCCTCCCAAGTAGATGACTACTAGAACATTTTAATAAAACTAACTAGTATAGTACATATATATGTACACTATTGCATTTATGATATAATATTCCATGCATTTCTTTCATAATCTCTAAATCCTTTTAAGTTCTGGTCAATCTAAAAAATTGATCCAGAACAAAATAAATGTAATATAATTCTATCAAAAAATTTTACACACGTGAGTTAGTTCAGTGTATTTTAACATTTATTAATATTATTAGTCTTGTTAAATATCTGTGGGTATATCTATAACCTATTACACCACACTACATATCATAACCCTAGACACTTTACGTAGCTACATTCATTAAAAAAAAAAAAAATAGTGTGAGGTCGTAGTGGTAGCAAGAAAGGCCTTCTGACAATTCACAACTACATCTTATCTCAGGAGCCTTCACAGCTGGCCTCATACAATTACATTTAGTAATATCACCATCATACAATACCATCAAACACCACTACAGGAGGACATCAGACAAGAAACAAGTAACAGAAGTGAAAGGCTCAGTGGGTAATCGAACCACGGACAATCTGAACGGCGCCATCGGCTTGCTGCTAGAGTGAATCGTGAAAGCTCACAGCCAGTTAAGCACCCCCTCCCATAAAACGTATTTCCTCAGTGGCCGTGGTCATTTTTTCATGACAGTATACGCAGCTATGGAAAATAGGACCCTCGAACGACCCAATCGCAGCTCGGATTGTCCCTGGTTGTCACGAGAGGGTTGATTGTTATAGAAATTATAAAGTATCCTGGCCACAAAGTTGTATCAGATGATACCAAGATAGTGCCAGATAAGAGACTGGTCTTACAAGTAATACCCCCTTCTCTGAAAAGAGTAAGGGTGTATGGACATCAAAGGTAGGATCAAGCTGTATAAGTTCCTAGAGAAGATGGTAATGTATTACTCTAAGTTCCTAATTGCTCCTCTCAAGATCCTCCTCTGTTTATATTATTAGATCTGCTAGGGGTATTAACTAACTATCTACCATCAAGAACTGTAACTTAACTTAAATAATTTAAGTAAGTCTGCTGGTAAATATTTACAATTTATTTTTTTTTACAGGTTTTTCTTTTCTTGTGTGAAAATCTTTCACCGAACTTAAAATTTAATTACAAGGGGAATTAAGTCTATAAGTCTTGGGCCTGACCACGAAGGACACGTCACAGAGAGCTGAAATTTTGTATAGTGTTTATTCCATTTCAATATAGCCACTGTCTGAATTGACACACTTCTGCCATCTCTGCTTGACCTTGAAAAGACCTTGGGAGTAGAACACCCTATTTTTCAAACTAAACCAGTCATCACATGCCAGTATAACCTCTTCAACGCTGTCAAAATGATTTCCTTTTAGCTGTTTTTTTTTTAAGATTTGGGAATAGAAAAAAGTCTGATTGAGCCAAATTTGGAGAATATGGTGGGTGTGTGGAAGAATTTCAATATTCAAATCGTTGGTTGCTAGCTGCACAAGCCGTGCTTTGTGAGAGGGCGCGTTGTCTTGAAGCAAAGGAAGATTTTGAGTGCGAGTTATCCCTCGTTTCCTGGTCACAACCTTTCTTAGTTTGGTGAGAAGATTTGCATTAGTACTGTCCATTAACTGTGTTGCCACGAGGCAGATAATCTTTCAAAAGGACACCTTTGCCGTATTTTCCATTGCATGCTGGCAATTTTGGATTCGGGGTCATAATGGTATACCCAAGTCTCATCTACCAACGGGCTGATCACCCGTTTGCCAGTCACTTCGATTACGGAAACAACAGCAAATGGATTGAATTGCCATTGCCCTAAAGACGCCAATAGGCATGATGGGAAACAATGGCAAAGAAAACCTATCTGCTGTTGCCCTAAGACGCCACTAGGCGTAATGGCTACTGACTGCTTTGACGGTCGGCGGCTAAGGACGGAAGAAGAAGAAGTCTCATCTACTGTCACCATGGTCTCCAAAAAATTTTTTGACTGACACTTTTTGAGCAACTGTTGACAGAAATTTACCCTCGTTTGCTTCTGTTCACGTGTCAACAGTCGCGGAACCCAGCGTGCACACACTTTTCTCATGTTCAGTCTGTTGTGTAAAATTCTATAAACTGTTCTTTCATTTAGTTTTACTCTACTAGCTATCTCCACAATTGTCATTTTTCGATCCTGGTCAATGATTTTCTTCACTCTTCTTGCATTTTCATCGTTGCACTCTGAGGCTGGTCTACCAGATCTTGGCAGATCAGCAACATTTGAGCGGCCGCACTTAAACTGTTGACACCAGTTTTTTACCCAAGTATATGAAGGACAAGACTCACGAAACACTGGTTCCATCTCCCTGTGTATTTCTGTAGGTGTTTTTCCCGGAAACATCAGAAATTTTATCACAGCTCTGGCTTCCTTCTTTTCCATTGTTTTGTCAAATCTTTGGAGCATCAGATCCGGTCAATAGGGTACATTGCGCCGTGCACCGTAGCGGGAAAACCCATTGAAGAAACAAACGCGTATTTCACACATTCATTGCAAAGATGATGAACTTTAAATGTGCCAAGTTTCATCTTCCTCCTCTGACTCCTTCATGGTCATGCCCAAGACTTATGTCAATCCCCTTGTACAACAGTAAATAAATAAAATCACTTGTAAAATGGTTAAAAGTATCTAAAGTCTTTAAAATTTTAAGAAAGTTCTTCTCTCTTGGTTGAACTCACTCTGGTTGTAGAATATCTATATCTTAATAACACTTTTATTTCCCTGTCATTGAATTTTAGGCTATCACTGGCTATAACTATGCCCAACAAGATGTCATCATTAGATATGTCTTTCTTAGAATCGAGGTTTTAATGGGTACTCTGAACAGTAGCCATGTTTGGCCACTTATCTGGTGAATTGAAGCCTGTCCCACTCCTGACATGGAAGGAAAGGTCAAATGAAATTCCTCCAGGCAGTAGGCACTGGGTGACTGTCCCTCTGAAGTCAAAGGGCGCTCGCACCACTAGTTCCTTTCAGTAGTGGCTGACTCTTTAAAGTGTACTTGGATGACAGGATATAACCTGAAACATATTTGATTAACCACTATATTGTCTATCACTATCCCTCTAGTATAGAGGTAGGAGATGAGAGACAAATTTTAGACAGTGTGCCAGTAGACACACAGGGCATAATATATCAGTAATAACACAATCCAGTTCACTGTGAATACAATTTTTCTCCAAATAGAGCCATTTGTCATGTTGTCTATGTGGTTTAGTGCCTTTTGATCACGTTATCTTCAAGCAGATTTATTACAAGGCCATAATAAGCCTACATATTAGTAGTGTTTTTGCTCTAGTTGTGTATATCTGTGTTTTCATGCATTCTGGAGCAATAATCGCGTGTGTTATCTGTGTGGCGCAGATTAATGCGCGTAAGCGCGCAGTAAATTGAGTGGTTAGGCCAGGGCCTATAAAAGGGGTAGCAAGTGGCGAAACTGGGATTGTTGAGACAGCCGCCCAGTGAGAACAGACGAAGAAGACACACAAGAGCCAAGCTGTAAATGCCTTGAGCACTGCACGGGTCTTGGGTGTGAGGTACCCCTAGCGCTTCTGTCACAAGTGGCGTCGTCGGCAGGATTGACAGACAGCACGCAGTGAAGCAACTCTTCAGCAATCAGAGCAGCAACAGCCGAAACAGTAGAACACCCAGTTCAGTGCAAGGCGAGGGACGGGATCATCCAGTTTGTCAAGATTTCTAGTCAACTCTACTAGCAACAAGATGGCGGCACGCAACACACGCGCTGCTGGTAGAACTGATAACGAAGATGTGGCTGAGGTGGATGACCCTGTAGTAGGGCTAAATCGTCAACCAGAACGAGTGCAGTACATCGTGGTACCTACTCACAAGAGGGTGCGGTGCTTTGGGGAGCGCACGGGTCCTACGGCCGAGGAATATGTCAGAGAGGTGAGAGCTGCCTGGAGAGTAGGGATGATGAGTAAAGAGGACCAGGCGGATGTTATTCTTGACAGTGTGACCCCAAGTGTCCGAAGGGAGCTGAGGATTCAGGCTGATGACGATGACCCAGAAGCAATGCTACATTCCATTCTTAGGGTGTATGGGGAGCGTCGGAGCATCCCAGAAGTAATGGCCGCGTTCTACTCTACCCGGCAAGGTGCAAGGGAGTCTCTTTGGGAATTCTCCCATCGCATTCACGAGGTGTTTGAAAGTGCTGTAAGGGCACAAAAGCAGAACAACGTCACTCCTTTGGCGCCATCCTTTCTTCGTGACCAGTTTGCTGCTTGTCTGAGAGATGACCTACTAAGAAAGCTTGCAAAGGAAATGATCATCAAGGAGCCAACAGCATCGTTCACGTCGGTGAGGGACTATGCCCTACGGTTTTTGGAGACTGAGCCCACTTCTGGGGCTGGTGTTGCCAGTGTCGAAGCAGCTTCGGGGGCTGGTGTTGCCAGTGTTGAAGTGGCAAGAACAGAGACTGTGTCAGATACGCATGCATTAAACGCAGAAGTAGAGCGGCTGAGAGCACAGGTGGCTCAATTAGAGGCTAAAATTGATGCGATGTCTCAGGAGCAGGGGAGACGTACCAGGACAGTTCGTTGTTTAAGATGCAGAGAACTAGGCCACGTACAGAATCGATGTCCACAAAGCATTAAACTAGACCCCTCTGCGGCTGGGAGTCAGGTTACAGAAGGGGAGCAGAATGGCTCAAAGATAAAGATGGTTGGTGGTCGACCGGAGTGTGAGGTGCTTATTGCAGGGAAGAAAGTCAAAGGCGGCCAGGGATGTAAGGGTAGCAGGAGGCGACCCAGGTCACCGAGGAAGCCTAGGAAAATAAGATGCTTCAACTGTGGAGACCTTTCGAACCACATGGCAGCCAAGTGTCCCCAGGGCCCGCTTCCTAAGCGATGTTTCCATTGTAGGTCCCCGGACCATTTGATATCGGTTTGCCCATCAAAGAGCGCCCTCTCTAAGCGTACCAACACATCTACATTGCCGTCACAGTGCAAGCCAAGAGATGGCCGTGGCAACTGTCACCACAAGGGCGCCAGGAAAAGTGGTCGGCATTTAGAGGAGGAGACTCATCTAAAACTCGTTGAAGGACACGTTTCCAGGCTACGAGGGGCGCACGTAAGAGCAGAGCCACCGTTGCAGAGTTTTGCAGCAGTCCGGAAAGAGAGATGTGACAAGCTGTCGTGTTCTACTCCACTACAGGTCGGAGAATTGGTGAAGAAGAGAATGCACGACGCTGAGAGATCCGAGATTCGTGATATGTGGTCAGAAGACGAGTACGTTGTAGTTCGTGCTCCCACAATGACAGGAGGTCCATATATCATCCAACGAATGGACAGAGCGAGTCCGAGCATTAGAGTAACCAGCAATGACCTGAGACGAAGTGAAGGAAAAGGTGATCCTCCAGATTTGGAGAATACGACTGGGGAGCCTGATTTAGTGTAGTTGTCGGGACGACAACAAAATCAGGCGGGGAATATGTGACAGCGCCATCTTGAGGTCTGTCGTTCTAGGCGCTGGCCCCATCTGGTCAGTCATATTGTCTATGTGGTTTAGTGCCTTTTGATCACGTTATCTTCAAGCCGATTTATTACAAGGCCAGAATAAGCCTACGAATTAGTTGTGTTTTTGCTCTAGTTGTGTAAATCTGTGTTTTCATGCATTCTGGAGCAATAATCGCGTGTGTTATCTGTGTGGCGCAGATTAATCCGCGTAGCGCGCAGTAAATTGAGTGGTTAGACCAGGGCTTATAAAAAGGGGTAGCAAGCGGCGAAACCGGTCTATGTTTGAGAGAGCCGCCCAGTGAGAACAGACTAAGAAGACACACAAGAGCCAAGCTGTAAATGCCTTGAGCACGTGAGTTAATTTAAATTAGCATTAGTTTTCTAGGATTCTGAAATTATATCGTTGTGGCTATTTTAATGTTTAATGGGATAGATAGATAGATAGATAGATGTGAGAGTTTAAGAGCAATTATTTCATTCTTCAGAAAGGCTATTCCACTGGAAATTTAGATAAGATTAACGATCGCAAGATAGTAGCCTCGTGGTGATAAAAGGCGGCGATAGCGAGTCTGATTAAACACGCTCCGCGTGGTAAACCTATAATATGTTATGCCGAGCGGCACGTTGTGTATTTAGTCCCAGTTTGGCTTAAGTCGAGAATAATTATATTGTATTCTTTATGTAAGAGTAATTTAGTGTATTTCACGTTTATTGATAATTCTACTGTATATTTAATGGGTTACTGTGAGGTGAGAATATGTATTTAGATTTCTGGAGAGCGCGAGGCCACTCCTTTGTTGAGACATGTGTTTCTCTGGCTGCTCCCGGCGGAGCATGGGAACACCAATGTGACTGGTGTCTATCACAAGCCGACATGAAGCATTTATATGCTATGGCAGTGATTTGTTTCGGTAACGATGTGTTTCATGTGATGAGATTCCCAGTCTCGTCAGGGGTCATAGACGACACGCTTGTGGCCAGGCGCACCAGTCGTCACTTACGACATGTTCAGAGTGCGGGAACGAGTATTGATGTGGGTCGGTTGAGAGGTAGTAGTTAATTCTCATTATTGAGATTATTTGTTGTACATGTATTGAAGAATATTATTTTATGTCCAGTTGATTATTATTGTTGTGTGAACAATGGTTTGTGAGAGCACGTGGGCGTACCAGATGTATATTTCTCTTCTCCGCTCCTGAGGGAGCATGGGGCCACCGGTGTGGTTTGCCTCAGCATGAAGCATTCAGATGCTCTTGCAGTAGTGGTTTCGGTAGCAACATATGTTACCCGGTGCGATTGCCAGCCTCATGCACAACACCATACTAGTCGCATTGGACGACACGCATGAGTGTGTGAGATAGTTGATGATGTCAGGTGGGCGCATGTTTTCTGTATGGTAAGTGTTATTATCCATGCTATTGATGTTCACTTAGACGTTGTTTTATTTATTATTTTTCAGACAGTCTATGAACACTGACTGGGTGTTTGTTGGATTGTTTGTTTGGTGTTCGGTTCTGTTCGGTAGAATTAAATGTTGATCTGCATAAGGCTTTGGGTTGCTTGAATTGTTAAGTCTGCTGCTGAGAGGGTTGCAAGCAACCAATAATTGCAACCCCTGTCAAACGATCCTTTATAAATTTTCTTGGTGCACGGGTCTTGGGTGTGAGGTACCCCTAGCGCCCCTGTCACATATATATATATATATATATATATATATATATATATATATATATATATATATATATATATATATATATATATTCTTTCTTACCCTCAAGTACTTACAGTCGAGCTGTTAATGGTCACACAGTCTGCTCTCAGATGCGAAAGGCAAAGAAGTCTCTCTCTGACAGAACTGGCGCTTCTCGCTGTATTAAAAATGTTTATGGCCTGCTTTCGAAAGAGGGCACGTACTATATATAGGCCAAGGCCGAACGACAGAAGGAGCTTACTGCTAAAGTGTGTTTGCGTTCCGAAATGCTGGCATACATTTGTCCAGCTGTTCATATATGAAAAACTAGTAATCTACATATCCTCCTTATTCCTGGGCCGATTTCCTTCATCTTAGGCTTAAATTACGCCCTGTATTATTCTTTCTTTTCTAGATAATTGTCTTTTATTATTATACTACCATCTTTTCCTAGGCGTAGCCTAAACAGCAAAATTTTTGACTTGCCTGATGTCTCGATGCAATCCACTCAAGATTTCTCCATTCCTATATTACTTCCCGTGGAAATTTTTGCACACTTAATTAACTGAACATTCCTTTTAGTGAATTCTTGACCTCTGCCATGCTGTACTTTGCTCCTAAGTCTGTAGCTTACCTCCAATTGAAACAAGGTTACACAGATTTGAGCTCGCCATTGTTAGGCTAGTACGTTTGTAAACACTACACGTGAAGGTGCGATTCCATTGGTTCGTCTATCATACAGTTTTCATAAAGTATGGCGTACTATTTGGTCAGAATGACGTGTTGTGAATCAGACTTCACGACACTGGTACTATTCCAGTGTGAGCCTATGACCCTCTGTTTCTGTACTGTTGTTTAGTTGTGACAGGGGGAGGGGGATTCTGTGTCACTGCACCAAGTCAAGTCTTGTGTGACCGGGTGAGAAAGGGATAAATAAAACGTTCTGTAACAGGGTGAATTTTGTAGCAGTATCTTTGTCAATATTCTTCTGTTGTGTTACTGGCGAACCAGAGATGGTGATTACAGATATGAATTGTAATATAACCCAGGTGTTCTTAGGATACTCGTACTGTTTTTATGATGTAAGCTGTATGATCGTAGTATTCTTATCTCGATTACCTGATGTAAACAAAGGTCACTTGCTACTGACGCTCAGGAAATAAGATCAAGCTGGTATAAAATATAAATGAATACCTTTATTTAATGTCTACACACTCTGATAACTTCAAACGGGTTCATAAGTACATGTTCTTGTGTGGTATACAAACCATTCATTCCATGAACTATCACACAGCAAATCGGACTTACAAGATGGTAACAACCTAAAAACTGCCGCTCTCGTCCCTTGCTCAAAAACAACTCACTCACTCTTCCAAAACAAAACAATGACTTCCATTCTAACTTGTCTCAATTCTAACCCCACGTTTTGATGACGTCATTACATTAACACTATGACTGAATTACTCATAGGATTTTGTGGCTAGTGTTATTTACTAACTAGACACGCTCAAATACTTTAGTGTTAAATCTTGCTTAAGTATTCTTACCTAACTCTAATAAGTGGCAGCACGTTAGTGCTAATCCCACGTAGTAGTCCATACTGTCACATAATGTCTTCCAGCTTCCATCTCGCCACAGCCTGGTGTTACCTACATATGTTTATTTATACTAGACATTTTAATGTGACATAGCATTTCTAAAATAATTCGACCATGTAAAAAGACATGATACCTTAATGAAGACCATAATAGAAGGAAGAGTTAAAGGCAAATGTGCTTTTTATTTTTGTTTGCTTGTTTTACCTTCTTGTTGCGAGGCACGTCCTTTCAACCTAGACTTAAGTCACTTGGTTATATCAGAGCTCAATTTACCATTCAAATATAAGTGAACTATGTTAAACTAAAGCGATGTGTTGATAAACTCTAAGCCCTGAAAAGGACGACTAGCATCTATCAGCTAGCATGAAAAAGCCCTGAAAACGACAGCTAGCCCGATCAGCGTTGATAGATACTCCGTTCCGAAAATGACTAACATTATCCATCTGCTAGCCTGAAGCCCTGAAAAGGACGCACTAAAAAGGACTCGATAGCTATGTCAACGCTGTATGTACTTCCTTAGTGTTCATCGAACACCGGTTGTAGTGAACTCTTAAGCAATCTAAACAGATTGCTAGCCCGTCCAGCGTTGATAGATACTAAGTCCTGAAAAGGACTAACATTAGCCATCTGCTAGCATAAAGCCCTGAAAAGGACTTGTCCAGAAAAGGACTCGCTAGCTACGCCAACGTTGGAAACAGAAAGAAAACCCGAACAAACGTGTAAGAGGAAGACAGCGCTATAAGTGGCGAAGACAGCATCAAGAGATGGACAGGAAAGAGTCTCTGAGAGTGCACCATCAAGCCAAGAGAAGCCACTACGTCTGACCTTCGATGTGGAGATGGCACCTGATGATGATTAATTTATTTATTTACTACTCACAGGGCTAGGGTTTCCTTCGTTATTTATTTCTATGTTCACTCATCCTGAAATAAGAACCATGCTGGTCATATGTTCAATCTTATCCCCTCAGATAACCGAAAAGCTATAATCAAAACACCGTTAACCTGTTTAATCTCAGGATTCGCTATTTTATCGATCAGTTCCCCCCCCCCCCCCCCCCCCCCCCCCCCCCCCCCCCCGCGCTGATCTGTGCCGTCAGTTTCCTCACGTGCTCTGTTTGGAGAAAATCTCTCTCCAGGCGTCGCTCACCACCCTCCGATCTTCTCACAGCACGTTTTCTATTAGCAGACATTTGATGTGTTCTCGCCCTCGGAACGGTATAGGGCAGAGGTTTTCAAACTGTGCGTCGCAGCTCCCAGGGGCGTCGCGGCCCTCGGCTAAGGGCGTCGCGGTGGCTTGGAAAAAGTGTTGGGCTCGAAATTATGAGCCAAGGTCCATCAATAAATATTGATCTTCGTAAGACGACATGTTTGCGCCGAGGTATTATTACATGTACCAATACGTGTCATTAGGTACTAGAAGTTATTGACAAATGCACCATAAAACTCCGGAGCAGGTCTATGGTATCAGATGTAAAATATGCACATTCAGAAGTCATTAATATCTTTTTGGGTACAATTGCTTATATATAATATATAGTATAGAGAGGAGCCGCGGTGATTTATGCACAGGTCAAGGGAGCCGCGGACCAAAAAAGTTTGAAAACCTCTGGATACTATAAGGTAATTAAAAAGTTACTCCCTATTTTCAACTTTTTTATATTCACACAAGTGTCTATTGGATAATTACGAAACAATTATTAACTCACTTGAGATTTAATTAATAAGTTTTAGTTTTCTTTTTGGAAACAAAATAAAAAAAAAAAATTTAATTGGTTATTAAAATGATATTACAAGAGAGAACAAAAATCTCTACCCGCTCTGAGGTCACGTGTTGAACGTGCCTGATATCACGTAATGAGGTGTAATGTTATGTGACATCGTTTTTAATCAATAAAATAGCAATTAATTCTATTTATTTTGATGTTTGTTTCATATAAATTAGTTGTTAAGAGTGAAAAACTAATGCATTTAAAATATAGGTAGTGACTTTGTGATAACCCTGTAAAACAGCCGCCAACTCTCAGGAGGTGCCAGCATTCGGAGCTTGCTTTCTGGCACATAGTAATCGATGAGCTCACTAGTATATCATAGGGCTAAGCCATCACGGTTACGTAGTCGATTTTCTGGCTTTGCAAACAGGGGCAACATTTTTTTTCATACCCTTACTTTCGCTAGACATGACGTAGAGATTAAGACTTTCAGGCACTGAATCTGGTTGTAGGAGATCTATAGCTGGTCAAGAATGAACATCTGAATGTCAAGTAGCAAGTAGCTAAGGTGTCTAAAGATGATGTGTGCATATATATATATATATATATATATATATATATATATATATATATATATATATATATATATATATATATATATATATATATATATATATATATATATATATATATATATATATATATATATATATATATATATATATATATATATATATGTGTGTGTTTGTGTATGTGAAAAAAAGTCAAAAATATATTTTCAAGAAAAATAAACAGAATTTTAAAAAAAGGCCTTGATCTAACAAAATGTTCGCAGAATTCAAGAAGAGCCACAATTAGTTTACCTGAAATCAATGAATGCTTACGTGAAGTCAATGAGGAGTTAGTTAATGTCAAGGAGTGGATAACTATGAATTGTTACTAAAGCAATTTGTTCAATTCTTGTTTTGTAACGGGTTATAATGGCAATGTACTATTATATCAGTGATTTGTGTCAATCGATTTTCTGTTTTTATCTTAGATGTTCAGACTAAAAATAACGATTCCAAGTAGTAATAGCAGTTTTTAATAACTTAAAAGAATTATATTTTTCTAATTTAAATTTTGACTGTTGTGGATGTATATTGCAACTATTTGTTCTTTACGATGATGAAGGTGTATTACTGGAACGCATATTGTAAATTGACTAGTGTCACAGTGTGTTTTGTAGCCGCCGAGAAGTAAATGCTGCTTTGGGAGCATAATTTTGGTTATGAGTATTGAACGATGAGATATATATAGCCATGAGCGGGACGGAGCAAACGTCATGTAGTTTGTGGTTATAAGTGCGAGGGGACGGTGCGCCCCGGGCGAAAGCCAGGAAAAGGGTGCCGTCTGACAATATTATGGGTTCTTGTGCGTTTATTCACCGGTTAAATCAAATTCTGGAAATTTATTACCAAAACTGAGAACCGTACTTTTTCTTGACTGAAAAATGCTGATTTCACATTGTGATTTGGGAGGCAAGTTAAAAAAAAAAAGCGTGTCTCTTGCATTCATAGTTGACACGCTTACGACAGACCCGCCCTCACCCCCCCCCCACCCCCCCCCCCCCCCCCGTATTTTTAAAAAAAAGTTTATAAACCAATAGAACGGAATTGAATCAGTTCTACAAGTTAACGGTACAAAGGAAACAAGGGAAATCGCTGCCGTTGCCTTCTCTAACTCAAGATCAGAGTCAGGCACCCTTTTACAGCTGGTTTGACTGATGCGTGAAACATGTTCCCTTCCTCGCTGCCGTTGCCTTCTCTAACTCAGGATCAGAGTCAGGTACCCATTTACAGCTGGTTATGGAGTGTTAGAGACTTCACCATACTAGGTCCAGCATCGAGAGGAGGGGAGACCAGTTTCCTTCCTCGCTGTCTTTTCCTTCCCTAACTCAAAGTTAAGTACCCATTTATAGCTAGGTAGATCCCATCTCTCGATGCTGGACCTAGTATGGTGAAGTCTCTAACACTCCATAACAGCTGTAAATGGGTACCTTACTCTGATCCTGAGTTAGAGAAGGCAACGGCAGCGAGAAAGGGAACAGGTGTCACGCATCAGTCTAACCAGCTGTAAAAGGGTACCTGCCTCTTATCTTGAGTTAGAGAAGGCAACGGCAGCGAGAAAGGGAACAGGTGTCACGCATCAGTCTAACCAGCTGTAAAAGGGTACCTGCCTCTGATCTTGAGTTAGAGAAGGCAACGGCAGCGAGGAAGGGAACAGGCCACCCCACCTCATAAAGCTGGGACCCAGTACCTCGAAGTCTATAACACTTCACTCCCCTACGGCAGAATGTGCTACGTGACTACAACCTTACGAACGGCAGGCGTGTTTTTAAAAAAATTCTAAGCAACGGGGGAGGGGGGGAGAGGACAATGACACTTTTTCAGTCAAGAAAGAGTACGGTGATCGGTTTGGGTAATAAATATCCACAATTTGATTTAACCGGTGAATAAACGCACAAGAACCATTTAGTACTTAATATTAAAAATATACTTGCATGTTTGTTTCTTTATGGGGGAGGGTGCCAAAGCTAGAATCCGCCCCGGGTGCCTAATACTTTTGGGACGCCTCTGGTGGTTAGTTTGGTGGTTAGTCCTGGGTTTTTATAGGACTGACGATGTCTATTATGCTGCGGCGGCGACGTCCAGTAGGTTTTTGATTCTCATATTGTGTGAGCATTTAGTTGACGTAGATAGCAAGGTTAATTTATCTCCACGCTGGATGTAGTGAGTTGTGGTAAGTTTTGGCCATGTGGCTTGATTAGCATTTTGCCAATGCACAGTCCTGATTTTGATTGTGGCAGTCATTATGAAGTTCATTCACGCCATTTTGCGGCCATGTTGTGCTGTAATAATTAAATGGATTGAAACTAGTGGAGTTTCCCCTTCATTTATGACTGCGTTTTTCGTGTAGTCTCACAGCGTTGTTTGAGTCCCTGTCTCTGTCCTGTGCTGTAAATCCATTTAGTTCAACGCCTAATTGTTTACCCTTTTATATACTGCGTCAACTAGCATACGTGTCATCTTCTTCTTCTTCTTCTTCCGTCCTTAGCCACTGACCGACAAAGCAGTCTGTGGCCAATACGCCTAGTGGCGTCTTAGGGCAACAAGAAATTATTTGTTGTTCCATTACGCCGAGCGGTGTTTATTGGTACAACAAAAATTAATTGTTGTTTCCGTAATCAGAGTGGCTGGCAAGCGGGTGATCAGCCCACTGTGCTATTCGGGTCATCTAGTCATTTATAATTACAACTAAAGAACGTGCGCTGTTTCTCTTCCTAGACAGTATGTGTGTCAGTCATGTATTTGATGCCACAACCACTTCAAACGTTACAGTATGTGTTTTATTTCAGGGTCTAGGAACGTATTCATTTCTAAAATATGTTTTTGGGTCTCATTAGAATCTTTGTTGCATTTCGTCCTCTTGTGTTTAAATCAGTATTACAAGACAAAACTCCTTTCATTTTTGGACATGTCCCCTTATATAACCAACGGACATTGTGTTGTTGTTGTTGATTTTAAGACCTTGTACAAACCATGTGATTTAGTTCTGCGCATGGGATATCCGGTTCAACCCCATATGGGTTATAATTTAGATATATAGTGTTCCAGAAATGGGACGCGTCACGCAAAAAACGGGAAAAATTTCTTTTTAAAAATTGCGTTAACATTAAGTCCCAGGATGAGAAGAGATATCTGGATTCGATTTCCGGTACAATCGTTCTGTTTTAAAATGATTTGTTTATGAGCTTTTGCTGGCATTGTTTTTAATTAGACTGTTTTAATGTATCTTCTATACGCTTATAACAAATCTAAATACCCAGCGTGCACTTTCTTATTCTAATAAGATTTGTTAACCTTTTTTCTCAGGTTCCGGTCAGATTCAGCTCTGGCAGTTTCTTTTGGAGCTCCTCTCAGACTCAGCCAATGTTGGATATATCTCGTGGGAGGGCACGAACGGCGAGTTTAAGCTGGTAGACCCGGATGAGGTGGCTAGGAGATGGGGTGAGCGTAAGTCTAAGCCAAACATGAACTACGACAAACTGAGCCGGGCCTTGAGATATTACTACGACAAAAACATCATGACCAAAGTTCATGGCAAGCGGTACGCCTACAAATTTGACTTTGCCGGGCTTGCACAAGCCATGCAGCCGTCCTCGACAGACCCGTCAGCTTACAAATACCAGCAAGACTACCTGGTGTCCTCCTACCAGTACCACCATCACCATGCACACAACCAGAAACTAAATTACCTGAATCCTCACTCACCTCTTGCCAACTCTATCCCACCTGGTCTGTTCCCACCACCCACTAGCTACTGGCCAAGAAGTCCGGGTTCGAACCTTTATCACAACATTCCTAACCACCATATGCCTCCTCATCCAGGTCACATGGCGCCACCACTAGGACCCTACTATCCCTACGACAGATGGGAGGCTTGACGAACAGCCTTCATGAAATAACAGTTTCGGAAACTTGGTGTGTCGTGAACTTGAATACCGACCGGCGCTGCATCAAGCTGTTGTCTGCTCTGTCTGGATCTACCCGATTGGTGAAGCGTGCAAAGAACAGTACAAGATGAACCGGTCTGTAAGTTTTGCTGTAGCCGCCACAAAAGAACAGACAAAGAAATAACAATGAATGGTATCGTCATGCAATGATTATCTGTATTCTTGTCCGTTAATGGCGGAAACTGTTATCTCAAATATAGAGCCTTGTTATGTTAGCGATTCCAATCAAAAATCGATTAAAGAATATAAAAGCGTCAGTCTAAAATGGAGCGGTGGAGTAGCAATGTATGACCAACTTTGCATCTGTTTCATGCATTGATCCAGACAATAAAACACGACATAAGTATAAATATGAGAATGTATTAATTTATTAAGCGACGATACATTTCTTGTGTGTTTACTTGAACGCCATCTTGATGACTTAAGAGCCTTCTTTGCAAATTAACAGCTTTGTCTTATTTAGCTTTCTTTTCAAAAAGTCAATCTGCTGATACAATGTATATTCTCTTAAGTGTCATTTTAACAACTCGAGTTCTGCGTGACTTGTATCTTTTATGGTTCGATGTTATAAATACTGTTAACTCATAGCAGAATTGTTTTGTTTTTTTAATCAATGAATGCCGAAAGTACACCAACTCCTTCATCCATCACTCAATGCTCGTTTTCCATACGTGAGAACAACACACTTTTTTGTCTCAATCCTTATCTTTTATCAATCATATAAACTAGCATCAAGAGCACCTATTGAAGGTGCATTGGATATGGACAAGGGAGAGAGATCCTGAGGAAAATTGATTATCCCCTATTAGAGAATGACACTGCAATAGGTTAAGATTGCTGAAGTTTGGCATTAGGCGTAAGACTGGCAGGGATGAACGTATGAGAGGATGCATCTTGATGGATGGTATATACAACCAGCGCGCAACAGGAACAATTAGCTTTCATACACTTCGACATTTTCTGAGGGAGACTGAGCACCTATGGGTTTGCCCATCGAGAAGTTATGTCGATTCTAATCAGCAAAAACAATAACAGTCATACATTGTAGATTTACTTCACATTTCAGAGCTGTGTTCTTCAGCAGGTTTTTGACTCACTTCTATTTCCAAGATGAGTCAATAGTACAGAACATGTCATTAAGACACTTGAGCTACTGAGACTTTGCTAAGGGTTTGTATGTGACCATTATGTTCTTCTGTGCAAATAATTTCTAAATAGGGACATAAAAAAGTATGCGCACAGGCATTAATAATTCATATATACTATTACAATGACACTGCAAGGAAATGAGTTAGATACTGTCATAGAATGCACAGTGAAAGAGCAAGCATGACAGCAACGAATGCATGAAGACCAAAGGCTCTAAGACAAAACCATGGGCGGTACAATTACACCTGAAGCGACACGGACAGTTAGCACCGACAGGAGATCATAGCAATGTGCTGTCTGTTCTAGTATATGCTCGTAGCGTAGTGAATGGCACGGAGTAACGTATGGTGTTTATGTCTTGATATATATATATTCTCCTTTGGTCAGAAATGACTGATAAGGAAGATCATATATATATATATATATATATATATATATATATATATATATATATATATATATATATATATATATATATATATATATATATATATATATATATATATATATATTTGTAATGTGGAAGGCTCTTGAGCTCTTTTATGATGGCATTGCTGTCTGGAGCATGGATCGTTTTATGATAACACTGAGATACTGGAGCCACCACTCCAGACAATACCATTGTTTCGCAGCTAACCTTTAACCTTAGTATATAACAATAAATGAGGAGGCTTCTGTAAAACTGATAACGAAACAAACATATAAAGTAAAAAAATCAAATGTTATCAAATCAGTTTTACAAGTTAACGCTACACAGGAAACATGGGACGTTTCGGGTTTCACCCTTCGTCAGCCACAGTTACAAACAGGTGACAAGGACAAGAATTACATACAGGTCAAAGAAATATACTACAAACACATACGATGATGAGAAACGTATACAAAAAAAGCGATACAAGCAGACGAAAAAGTAAACAACACAGGTGATAAGTGAAAAAAGAACAATAATAACGCAAGAAAATCGCAAAACCAGAAAGAAATATCGAAACAAGAAAGTAAATAATCAACGAAACGCAAAAGGAATTAACAAAACTGCTAAAACCAGGCCTGATCTAAGTAGATATATCCGTGGAATAAAAGACAAGAGCGCTAGTCTAGTAACGTACATGGAATTTTTTTTTTTAATGTAACACTTTTGCCTCGTTTTGGCGAGGCGCGTACCGTTCAACCTAGTCGGTTATATTAGGGCGCATGTCCAAATATAAAAGACTTTTAGGTCTGAGACATTAATTAGGAATGTACATGGAAGAGACGTATAAGATAGCGGCAATTAAAAAGACAAAAGGATACGAAACGAAACAATACTATAAAAATTATAAAAAAATAGATCGGAAAATCAACAACCGAAGAAATTTTTTTTTCTTTCTTTATTTCTTCCGTTGTTGATTTCCCGATCTAACTTTATAGATAAGGACTTAGATCAGGGCTAGTTTTAGCAGTTTTGTCATATATATTGTTGTTGTTGTTGTTATATTTATATATATATATATATATATATATATATATATATATATATATATATATATATATATATATATATATATATATAATTACTTACTTAGTCGTTCCCCTTCTACCGTGAGGTGGAGAGGTTAGGAAGAGAGAGCGCCAGACTATCCCATCGGCTGGCTTCCTCCCGGCCCGGTTCCACTCCAGTCCTCGGTCCTTCAAAGATTGTCTAATGCTGCCCTCCCAGCGGACTCCGGGTCGTCCTGGAGGTCTGGATCCCTGGCTCTTTGTTTCCCATGCTTGTCGTGGTAGCCGATCTTCTCCCATTCTGCAGACATGGCCAAACCATCTTAGTTGGGACTGTTCTACTTGGGTCTGCAGGGGGTGGGATTTAAGGCCTTGACGTATCGTCTGGTTGCGGACCATGTCTCTTCTTGTTACTTCAACCACCTTCCTAAGATACCTCATTTCTGAGGTTTGGATCTGGCTTTTGTGGGTTGTAGTCATTGCCTATGACTCGTATCTATATGTCAAGAATGGGATATATGTGGAGCGGTATACAGCCATCTTCGTTTTCTTACCAACCTCTCTCTTGCTGAGGAATCCTCGATTTATGGCCTTAAAAAGTCTCCCAGCTGCTGTTTTTCGAGTGGCCAACTCTTCTTTATATATATAAGATTGGCTGTGGTAGGTACTAGACGTGACAAACACACAGATTTGCTAACGACAATTTTAATATTATATTCCCAGTTTTAACTTCGTATCCCGTGTTCTGTATGCCAGATATTAGGTTATAAAGAAGCCTGCCAAAGAATGCATGATCACTTTAAAAAAGAAATCAGAAACAAGCAATGCGAAGAACGTATTCCAGATATCAAATACTAGCATGTAACTGTTACTGGCTAATGTACACTGGGTCAACAAACAAAATAGAAAATAAGTCACACCATGTCAAACATTTTGACAAATTGTTTCTGGTTTTAACATGATTCATCCACGCGACGAACAAAATCCAAGCGTAAATAAGTGAAAAAAGGATGTGCTTGTCGTAAATTTATTTAATGAAACGATTTTTATTAATGAAAATTATGCTCAAAATTTCCTGGGTCCCGTTTATCTTTTTCCCGGAACTCGATACACAACTAAATTCATAACATTTCCGGGAAAATTTTTCGCAGAAATTCCCGAACCAGAAACCCTACTAAATACAAAAGGCCCGACACTATGTGCGCATTGAGCCCACGTTGGTGACATCATTATATAAGCAATAAGCCAAGTACATCAGAAAAAGGATAATTTCATAAAACATTTTAACGCCGGATGTAAATAAATAAACAAAGAACACATAAAGGTATGTTAACATATCTTTGTGTGTTGTTTGTTTATTTATTTACTGTTTACAGGCCTCGGGTTTCCCCTCCTTATTTGTTTATAACGCCGGATGTACCAGCATTCTTGTGTAGTAAGAAGTGTCCCTCATTCTCGGTATAGAGTGAGTGATCTGAACGCATGAATATTGGTTGTAATTCTGCTTCGTGTACTTTCTTGATCAATTTTTCCTTTGAAGTCAAAATATAAATGGCAGTGACATTTTAGTATTTATTTGAATGAAATAATATTTAAACATTAAAAAAAATAAAAGCTTATAACAAATATTACGTCGTGTATTTCGTTATGTTTACCTGTTGGTATTAAGCATGTTGTTGTTGTTGTTGTGTAACTACGGCTGCTGAGCTTCTTGCTCTTTGGCAGCCAATGCCAAGTTAAAGACTCCTTGGTTTTTTCTCTACACTGTAGATCTGGGCTTTTCCTGTGGCTTTTCTGCCATTCCGAAACCTGTTGAGTTGAAGTCATGAACTCTAGTTTCTCCAGCTTGGCTTGCGTTTAAAGGATCGTTACATATGGTCCCAAGCTAGGAGTAAGAAGTGTGTGGCATAATGTGCATTCCCCGCGATCCAAGGGGGATCGCCAACTATGCAGAACTAAAATGCTTTATTAAGCATATACAATTGGTTATAATTTTAATGTAGTATTTTCATATCAGAGAATGTAGTACGCGGAGATATTGTTATCAGTAACAAAATTGTGTTTACGTTAACAGCTCTGATTGCGATGAATGTAAACTCACATTGACAATAGCACATTACATATCTCAAGAGAAAATAACAAAATTCAAAGCGTGGTTTCCTCAGTTCGAATAGTTTTGCTTGTAAGAGTTGGATGTGTAGATTCCGAATTTCGAGGCACTGGGCCACATGCCTAAAGAAACATTGCAAATTACGCCGCTTGATGATGACCATTCGTGGAAAAGCTCTTCGGAGATGCAAATAGCCTCAAGCTGACTACTGCTTTCTTTGAAAATATTCAAGTAGACGTCTGAGAGTGTACGAACAAGAAGAATTTCGACAGAGCAAAGCTCATGTACAGTATAACGACAGCAGAAATAAAATTCACAAGAAAAAGGTTAACATAGAGGACAGTGAGTATGAACATGTACAGTTTACGGAACAAAGATAATGCATAGTACTCTGAGATAATAAATGCTAAATTCTGAAACAAAATTTGGTATAATATATGGGATATGAAAAATAGAAATAAGAAACAAAACCAACCGGCACTGACCACGATAAGTATGGAAATAGATAGTTTAAGAAAGGGATAAACTACAGGGATAAAAGTACAGTACACACTGAGTATAGAAACAGACTGCTTTAGGAAGGAACAAACTAGTACATAGTGTACAACGTGTGTAGAAATAGCTTAAGGAAACTAGCACAAGGTACACAAGGAGTATGGAAATAGGTTTTTTTCAGTAATAAAAGGTAATTGTGACGTCCAATTTTATCTTGGTATTAGTTAATATTGGTCAAGCGAATCTAGGATAATAATAGTTCAACTGTTAAATGGTAACGAACACAGAAACTTGTGAAATAATTGTCGACCTGTTGACGATTCTTGACAATTTATTTACATGTCCCATAACATATGGAGCCGCGGTAGCATAGTGGTTAGTGCACTGGCTTCCTAGCGCAGTAGTCTATGGTTCGATCCCCAGATGAGGCGGACATTTTTTAGGCCACAAACGGCTCCTGGGTCGACCCAGCCCCAAGTGGGTACCAGAGGAACTCTGGGAAGGTTAAGGCGGCCGGCGTGATGCCGACCACATCACCGCTAGTGTGCCGACGGTCAAGATAACATGGGCCTAACACCATATTCCCAATATACTTCAATGGGCGTGTAACGGGTTCCTTTACCTTTTTTTTTACAACATATGGCTCCATATGATAATCATAATCGTTAGATGCTCTTGCTCATCCAGGCCAACCACAACGGGCGATCAAAATTCATGCCTACAACTATGGCAGTAATGTTGCTTTCGTCACCAATAGTACCGTCTATCTGGTACAAGTCCGCGATATAATTATATGGTACTCAAGCGTACATTATCGACACGATACTTTCTTGGTCGGTAAATGAATCTCTGTCATACATATGCGTAAACACCTCCCTAGTATGCAGACACACTGGCGGACATAAGAACATCAGCAGGGACATACATGAAACGCAGCCATTACGGCTGGATACACTTCCAAATGTCAACTGTAGTTACTCTGCACGCGCGTCTGCGTAATTAATTTTATTTGACGTCATTTCAATCTAGCGACGTTCCTGTTGAGCACCGCGATGGTTCACAATGATGTACACATTGCGGTGCGCAAAAAGAGGCGTAACATTAATGTTCTCGAATGTCTACATATACCAGAGTACTACATGATCTAGTTCTGGGTTGACCAACACTGTCGTCAATCGCCAAAAACTAAAAATATTCAGCAAATATTTCTGCGATTGTCAAATTTCGTACTTAATTTTTTTTTTCATTCTTGTCAGTTTGAAAAAAAAAACAGAAAATATTTCATCACTTGCATCTGAAGCAGTTCTACCTATCTAGTCAAAATGGACACGTTTTGAATAAACTTATTCAAACTGTGTGTTATCTTTTAAATTGTTGATTGCCAAATTTTACACGTTTTGAATAAGCATTCAAACTGTATGTTATCTTTTAAATTTTCGGTTGTAAAATTTCGAGCTTATTTTATTTTTCATTATATTTTTTTGTTTTTCAGATGGAAATAAAAATTCATCACTTGCATCTGAAGCAGTTCTAACTATCTAGTTAACATTTACACACTTTGAATAAACCTATTCAAACCGTGCGTTATCTTTAATATGTTCGATTGAACATGTCAATTTATCAAATGTTGCATGGTGTGGCGAATTCGCCACATCTGTGGCTAATTTCAAAAATAGCTTGCCCACCTTTGATATAACTGCGTCAACAGACCTGGCCAAGGTTGACAGCAAAACGCACCATTTACAAATACCCACTTCCTGAGAGGCCCCCTGTATTTTCAGGGGGTCTCTCGTCAGACAAAGAAAAAAGCTCAATAAACCTGATAATAGTAAACTCTATAAACCTGACGATACGAAACTATATATACCTGATGGTATGAATCTATATAAACACGATTATAGGAAACTATAAACCTGATGATAGAAAACTATTTAAACATCATTAAAACAGAAAACAATCTGATCATCAGACGGGGTCACCGTCAGACATGTGCATCGTTCTTTTTACCTCCTATCAAGGAGTGTCAACTTGCCTTGGTACTCATTTTTAAAAATATGTTTACAAATTAAAAATAAACTTTCTATTACTCCGTCTCAGAATCATTATTGAAGTCAATATCGACTGAGCAGCTAAATTGGGCGAGTTACTGCAAATGTAACAATGGTGTTAGGAATACTGCTTCCTTATGCATGTCGTAAAGGACGATTAATTTGAGGCTCTGTATGGGGGATGTCAGTCTCATCATATAAAACACATTGCTATATAAACTACTGCTGCTAGAGCATAGGAATGCTTAGTACTGGCTTCTCGCAAAGAGACCAGTACACCGTAAACTATTCTTCTGTATTGTTGCATTAATTATTATTCAATCAATCTATCAATAGGCCTACCTTTAGCTCCCTGAGGAGCATAGGCCTTCAACAAACACGTGCCAAGTCTTCCTGTCCTGTGCCATCCGCTTAAGTTCTTTCGATGTTTTCCTCATCATTTTCACCTCTGTATCCAGCTCTCTTCTCCATGTGTTTTTGGGTCTACCTCTGCCTCTTTCCCTGTGGATTCCTGAACAAGGACTGCCTTGTAATATCAACAGGTTTCCTCAATGTGTGTCCTATCCATCACCAGCGTCTTCTTCTCAACTCTTGTCCCACTTGTTGGGGGCCTCTCTTCGAGAATTTTCATTTTCTCTTGCATCTGTTTATGGTTATGGAACAGAAGAGCCAAGTCATCTGCAAAATCCAGATCATCCAGCTGTTTAGTCGGATTAATTATCATTATTAAAAGATGTAAACACTCCTCGCACATTTCAACACACTGTGATAAAACATACTTTCATACACAGTTCTATAGCACAGAAACATCTTAGATCGTTACAAATATTTTTTCTTTAAAGTATATCTACTCATACTCGTACACATCCTTACATTCTAAACAAATGACAGCGTTACATATTTCTAAAAGGCAGGGACGTGGTTACATTCTCACATAAATATTATCATATAATCGAGATATAGGGATGGTTATGAAAATTATTTACATAGAAAAACATTTTCTGCATGGAACGAGGGGAAGAAAAAAATAAAGGTTAAATAACATAAGGTCTTACTAGAACAAAGATGACTGCCTACGTTACGGCCGCACGGCTTTCGTCATGGACAAAATAATGAAACTAGACGAAGAAATCTAGAACTAAGTAAAATATCAAACAAAGATAAACATTTTACGACCCGAAATTGAAGTCGCTGGTGATACTCTTGTGAGAACTCGAATAAAAGGGAGGAGTAAAGATGGTTTGGTTTGATTTGTAAAGACCATCTTCATTGAACACGAACGATTCCTATCTCCTCCCTTAGATCACACAAGGAAGATCTCAGCACAGTGCACGATATCCATACCACCGGAGAAGATCGCAATGTGTGTATACAGGAATCACACATTCTATAAATATTTTTGTGGTGGGTGGGTTAACTAATTTTTTAATGTTGCCAGGCAGCAGCCACTAATGTATTTTCTTTAAGATTTACAACTGCTGACGAATTTTTCATGTACGCAGCTTGCTCACGGGACCTCCAATTTTTTTCGCCCTTATCCAAGAAAGCTAGACATCCGATCTCACTACCCAGGAGATCAGGGGGAAATATGACATCATTAGGACCCCTGGTCCTAATAAAATTGTCCATCAATTATATTCCCTGTACTAGGATCGAACCCGCTACCTTTAGAATTAGAGGCGAACGCCATACACTTTAGTCATTCCGGCCCCCAGGAGTAAAAATAAAAGTGAAAATAAATAAAAACAAGATCCGTAAAGGGGAGAAACAGAAGAAAAACCAATATTAAACGCGGGAACAATACTAGTAAACTTTATTTCTTTCTAACAAAATAAGATCCTGACAAAAATAGAAAGCCACCATTAAACACTCACTATCTGAGGAGCAAAAACTAGGACAGTGTATTCTGGGCGCTCACCCAGTCATCGCACTAATGTTATCTCATCGATCTTTTTTTAGCTGCCACTCTGGTTGGTTCTAGAAGTGGGCGTTCTGACCAATGGCGATCGTGATATGATTTTTTTCTGGTTGAGCTAAAATTATAGGTGTTTCAAGTAGTATTTAACGTGCTTATTTTACCTTCCTACTACCTACCTACCTTTCTACCTGCCTGCGTGCCTGCCTATCTATTTGTCTGTCTGTTCCTCTATCTCTCTGTCTGTCTGTCTGTCTTTACATCCATCCATCTGTCCACCTACCTACCTACCCATCTATCTATCTACCCATCTATCTATCTACCCATGTATCTACCCATCTACCGATCTACCGTTCGAACTGTCTGTCTGTCTATTCCAAACGACCTAAAGAACACGCTTAGTCCATGTTCATTCAATCACAGACTTTTCAAATACATCATGAGTGCAGATTATATGCCACCCTAATTTAGTTATGTTCCTAAATAATTAAATAACATCATATGTAGGTTTTAAAGATAATTTTTCCCTGTTTAGTATTAATAACGTACTGTAAATGTGTGTAACTGTTATTGTACTGTTGCAATGTTCGGATTTTATTTTATTGTATTATATTTTGTTATTTTATTGTTTAAGTAATATTTACATGTGAGAATAAATGGATTCAGTATGGAAGACGAGAGAAAGGAAGGGTAGAATGTTAGACGGGCCTGCGTGCCCAATTCTAAATCCTTTGAAAATAAAGTTCGTTCGTTCGATCGTTCGTTCTCTCTCTCTCTCTCTCTCTCTCTCTCTCTCTCTCTCTCTGCCTGTCTATCCATCCATCCATCCATCCATCCATCCATCCTTCAGTCCATCCACCTATCTACCTACCTATCTACCTATTTAACAACCTACCCGCTTGCCTACTTACCAACCTATCTACCTATCTACATATCTGTCTCTCTATCCGTTCATCTGTCCGTGTCTTTGCCTGTATATCTGTTAGTCTGTTTGCCTGTTGCCACTTACATTCGTTCTCTACAATCTAAAAGCTGACCCTACAACAATGACCCCCAACCAACCGTAAAGTAAACCAGGGAGAATACCCGGCAGAAATTATCCATAAGTTTTTCTTCTCCCTTCTCACATTGTTTTCTTTTTTATTATTATTATTATTACTGGTCGACAAATTACCTCCAACTAACATAGCAGGGGAAAGCCGAATCATCCCCCCCCTTCCCCTTTTTCCCAACTTCTGTACACAAAAAATGCACAAAGAACCATCACCAGGACTCTCCCCCCAACCTCCGTATGTCCTATCTCTTCACCATTCACACTCTGATCATTGTTACGCACGTGGTTAGTTGGGGAGCTCCACCAAAATTAACTTCCTCTGTCCTAGGGTCAATTTGCAATTGTATTCTAACTTTACGAGCCTCAGGGTCAGAGGTCAAAGCCGGTCGTTAGTTTAAACTTAGGGTCGTTAGCTCAATTAGGCACGTGAGCCTCCTGGCACGACAGGCACTATCATATCCCAATCCTTTTAATAAAAACAAAAATTATCTTGCGCTTTCCTTCATTTGGTTTAGTAAAAGAATGGATGGGTGTGAAGAAAAAAAAATCAAAAAAGGTGATTCTTCTTACGAGGACAAAAGACAAAGAAAATAGCCAACGTTACGGCCACAACGTTAAAAGAATGGAGGACGATGAGAACAAGGCAGTGCGAAACGAAACTGTATAATTATTGCATTTGTAATATTTTGAACATATTAAATTTCGCAGACAGAAGAATAACAGAAACTGACATACTGTGGGCAGAAGACAAGCAGCCAGACAGGCGGACAGACAGCTAAACATAAATACAGAGATACAGATAATTAACAAGTCCCCACTTGTATAGATCCATTACCCAAGGATGACAGAATAAGATAGATCCCGTTATCTCAGTAGACCAGAAGGGATGATTTGGTATATATCAAGGTGACGGAAGGGGACAAGAAATTTTGGACTAACTTTCTCCCGCCGTTGATTGAAAGCACTGCATTACCAGGATTAAAGTTACTTTTCGGCAATCCTGTGGAAAACTCACAACCTAGCTTTCAAAAATTCATTTTAATCGTGAGTTGCATGAGAATAGAATGCAGTCTTTTATTTGAAGTGAGGTTAACATTCAGTAAAACAACATTTAGTATGTATTTTCCACCGTTTACCATTACAAAAGTTGCACTCATTCCATTTCCCAAATACTCTAAAACCAGAAAAAAGACATAATTTTCTTAAAGTAGTTCTTTATACAGCTCAGTGATTCTAATACAGATCCCCACACGTCTTTGGTTGCCTACAGCTGCAATTTCTATTCAAAATATGACATAATTTCTCACAGTGAATATAAAAGCAAACAATTATTACTAGTGTGTTCTTTATACTGAACTTTCAAACAAATTGCATACTTTACTAAAATTGTTTACATAAGCAAGAACGGCTACATCATCCACCTTGGAAAATGTTCTATCTTCCATATCGAAAAATATAAGATACGATGTAGACGTGGCGTCAAAACTGTACTGCTAGGCGTTACCATTTTTGTCCATGTTTTCATGTTGGAGATGGTGTACTGTAATATTGTTGGGGAGATGGTGCACTGTACTAGTGTTGGGAAGATGGTGTAGTGTACTAGTGTTGGGAAGATGGTGAAGTGTAATGGGGTTGATGAGATGGTGTACTGTTCTAGTGTTAGGGAGATGGTGTACTGGAATGGTGTTGTAGTGATGGTGTACTGGAATGATGTTGGGGAGATGGTGTACTGTATTAGTGTTACGGAGATGGTGTATTGTAATGGGGTTGTGGATATGGTGTACTGTACTGGTATTGTAGAGATTGTGTACCGTAATGGTGTTGTCGAGATTGTGTACTGTATTAGTGATGGGGAGATAGTGTACTATAATGGTGTTGTGGAGATGGTGTACTGCAATGGTGTTGCGGAGATGGTGTTCAATACTGGTGTTGGGGAGATGGTGAACTGTAATGGTGTTGTGGAGTGTGGAGATGGTGCACTGTACTGGTATTGGGGAGATGGTGTACTGTACTGATGTTTTGGAGAAGGCCGTACTGTAATGGTGTTGTTTAGATGGTGTACTGTAATGATGTTGTGGAGAAGGTGTACTGTAATGGTGTTGTGTAGATGGTGCACTGTAATGATGTTGTGGAGATGGTGCACTGTAATGGTGTTGTGGAGATTGTGTACTGTGATAGTGCTGTGGAGATATAGTACTGTAGCTGTGTTGTAGAGATGGTGTACTGTAATGGTTATAGGGAGATGGTGTACTGTAATGGTATTAGGGAGATTGTGTACTGTATAGTGTTAGGGAGAGTATGTACTGTAATGGTGTTAGGAAAGTTGTGTACTGTAATAGTTTTGTGGAGATGGTGTACTGTAATTGTGTTGGGGAGATGGTACACTGTACTGCTGCTGGGGAGATGGTGTACAGTAATGATGGTGTGGAGATGGTGTACTGTAATGGTGTTGTGGATATGGTGTACTGTACTGGTGTTGGTGAAATGGTGTACTCTACTAATGTTGGGGAGATGGTGTACTGTATTAGTGTTGGGAAGATGGTGTATTGTACTGGTATTGGGGAGATGGTATACTGTAATGATACTGTGGATATGCTGTACTTTTCCGGTTTTTGGGATATGGTGTACTCTACTGGTGTTGTGTAGATAATGTACTGTACTGGTGTTGTGTAGATGGTGTACTGTAATGGTGTTGTGTAGATGGTGTACTGTCCTGATATTGGCGAGATCGTGTACTGTAATGGTGTCTGGGAGATGGTGTACTGTAATGATGTTGTGGAAATGGTGTACTGTAATGACGTTGTGGAGATGGTGTACTGTAATGATGTTGTATAGATGGTGTTCTGTAATAGCATAGTGGGGACGTTGTACTGTAATAAGGTAGTGGAGACGGTGCACTGTACTGATAAAATGTTACACTTCTCCTACCAGTACTGGTGTGATGGAGACGATGTTTTGTATTTAAATAATGTACCACTGCTGCCCCCTACTCTTGTGCTGTGCTGCTATACTGAAATACAATTGCTGCCTTTATTGGTGTGGATCAGATGATGTACTGTGCTGAAATAACGTACGTTTTATGGTTCTTAACTCTGATCTTCTTCTTCTTCTTCGTACCCTCTCAGACGTCCACTTGAATGTTCTCAAAGAAAACAGTAGTCAGTTGGAGGCTATTTGAATCCCCGTAAAGCTTTTCCACGAAAGGAGCTGGCGTCGGCCATATGCACTTTCTCTGTACCACATATAAGGGGCAACTTTGAAGCAGATGTTCAGCAGTCATTTTATCAGTGCCACAGTTACACTGATCGGTAGTTCCTATCTTTAGCTTGTGGAATAGATGGTATCTCAATCTGTTGTGGCCAGTGCGGAGTCTGAATATTACCACTTGTTCTCTTCTGTGGAGCTGCTAGTAAGCATCATTCTGTGTGTGCCATGGATGTTCTACATTCCATTTGTTTCTGTATCTGATTCTAATAAAACTCTTTGCCTCCTCAAAAGTTATGCTTGCATCAGACTGAGGTAGATGGGAACCTTCTTTTGCCATTCTGTCAGCCTCTTCATTGCCGGTGATGTTACAATGAGATGGGATCCATTGGATCACAACACTTTTGAATCGTTGACAAAGTTTGTGGAGCACTATTCTGAGATCATCCAGGTCTGTATTATTTTGGCTTTTCAACGTTGCAATTACTGACTGTGCATCAGAAAAGAAAGCACCTTGATCTGATCGACTTCGTATGTTTTAAGTAGGTTCGCAGCAGAATACAGTCAAAAATATAAATGAAGTTAACTAAAGAAAAGAATTGGGAGCCGCGCTGGTGTAATGGCTACAACGTTGTACTGGCGACCAGGTGTTCATGGTTCAAACTCGGCCGTCGGCGTTTGAAGAAATGTTTACGACCGGAAATTTGACTGAATAATCTGAACGGCTCCTGCACATAAATCCCGTGTGGATGGGAAGGAGCGAAGCTCCTGACCGGGTTGGAAGGAAAGTCCACTGACCCCCCAGCCTCGCAATGACATGTCATTGGGCCGAAAGAGCTCGAAAGCTCGAGTGCCGCTGGTTATTAAAAAAAAAAAAAAAAAAAAAAAAGAATTATGCGGACAAAGTTTTCTCAAAGTAACGATAACACAATACAATAAAAAGCTTGATTCGTTGCGATATTGATTTACACTAAGATATCTAAAATTATGAACATGCAAACAAAAACAGAAAAAAAAACTATCATACCACAAGAACACATCTGGAAAACTTTACTTTATTTAATGCATGAAACTTCTTGGTAATCTCAGGTTGCAACTTGCTAGGATACATCAAAATATGAACTTTTTAAGAGAACATAAAAACAGATTCATCATACATTGGTTGTACGAGAGTTGCAGCGTGACAAATTAGATATATATCTATAAAGACTGAATTAAATGTTATCACAGATATAAGTAAGTAAATTGAACTGCGGATAAGAAAATAATGATCACGCTCAGAAATTGTTGAAAAAAAAAGAAGATTTTAAGCAATACATAAGTTAAAGAATACGCGTAATGAAATACAGCCAACATTAGAATCATGCGAAGGAGATGGAGCTAGATAAGGGGTTCTCACTTGGGGTTTCACGGAACCCTTAAGGTTCCGCAAGAAGTTTCTAGGGGTTCCGCGAGAGATCGCGATTGAAAAAAAAAATGCATTTTGTTCTTTTTAACTTTGCGCTCATAGTAATGTTAGCGATAGTAATGTTAGCGATAGTAATGTTAGAGATAGTAATGTTAGCGATAGCAGTCGTGGGCAGTGACCGAGCAGCCGCTTATGGCAGTCCGCAATAGGACTGTTTTCACTCTTTAATCAATTTATCAATATCATTTAGCTCCCCAGGGAGCATAGGCCTTCAACAAACACATGCCAAGTCTTTCTGTCCTGTGCCATCAGCTCAAGTTCTTTCCATGTTTCCTCATCATTTTTACCTCTGTATCTCCAGTTATCTTCTCCATGTGTGTTTTGGTCTACCTCTGCCTCTCTTTCCCTGTGGATTCCAGAACAAGGTCTGCCTTGTAATGTTATCAACAGGTCTCCTCAATCTGTGTCCTATGCATCGCCAGCGTCTTCTTCTCAACTCTTGTTCCACTGGCACTTGTCTGGTTCTTGTCATCAATTCCACATTTGTGACTTTGTCATACCATTTCAGTCCTTCTATTCTACGCAAGCACCCGTTTATAAAAGTCTGTAGCTTATTGGTTGTTGTTTTTGTTGCTCTCCGTGTCTCAGAGCCATACAATAGGACTGACTTGAAATTTGAGTTGAAGATTCTTATTTTCGTGTTGGACTTGATTTCTGTTGTTCTCCATATGTTTCCCAATGCAATGAAAGCTCCTCTTGCTTTTTGTATTCTTATTTTGATATCACTGTCTGTCCCTAAAACTCTGTCTATATTACTGCCAAGATATGTGTACGATTCTACATCTTTTGGTGGTGTTTCTTCAAGTTCAACCTTGTTATCATTTCTTGCATTTATTATCATAATCTTTGTCTTTCTTCTGTGTATTTTCAGGCCCACTTGTTGTGACCTCATCAATAATTTTCATTTTCTCTTGCATCTGATTATGGTTATGGGACAGAAGAGCCAAGTCATCTGCAAAATGCAGATCATCAAGCTGTTTAGTCAGATTCCACTGGATTCCATTTCTGTTGTGTGATGTCGATGTTGTCATAACCCAATCTATTGCTAGTGTGACAGGTTATGAAAATAGACTATATTAATCCGTGCGCTTGCTTCCCAACGGTGCCCCTCATTCGGTTCAACCTGGCTCCCCACCTTTGTTTCCTCATTAGTATGCAGGGTCAATTACGCCAAATCCATGCCTTTTCGCTATCTGTCTAAACTCGTATTTTAGCCACGCCTATTTTTCTTGTTTCACTTGCTGACGAGGCGTCTAACTAGATTCGCAACTGTCATCGCTTTCAATGGGACGAACCAAGTGCGTTTACCTGAAGCTCGATGCGAGCAGAGCTGTCAGTATTACGAAACTGACAGAATACACGGGCCCTAAACACGCGAAAAGTAACGGCTTTGAAGTTCCCCAAACGCTCGAACAAATCCTGTGATGTCGTATATACAGGGAAGACGATCGCCGAGATCAGAAACCTTTGTCGATTGACACCGGCAAACAGAGCGGACGAAGGAAGTTCTTTATCTTGGAAGAAAACTCCGCTGATTTCCGCTGATTTGCCCGAAGTGCGACTTTCGCCATAGTCCAGCGAGATTACACTGTTTCTGTATATATATTCCATCTCCTCAAAATCAGTATCTAGTCGCTTCAGGAAATTTTGAAATATCTAGCTCGACATCATAGAGCCTTAGTACAAAGAGAATTACTTAGATTTCGTGGAGATAGTTTCTTTTCTCTGTTTTGCGGTAAATTATATAATAGCATTTAAGTGATTTAATGTGTTAAAGTTCTTCATTATATTTCACTGGGATTTTCTGTGTTAATTGACTAGCGTATTAAATAACATATAGCTAATGTTTCCAGCTGTAACGTTAACTTAATTACTCACTAGCACCCAGTAAGAGATGTTCTAATTAACTAATAGATACGGTAGGAGTGTGATAAATGACAGAATCAAATTTACTTCTATCCATTATGTGTAATTTTATAAATGACTAGTGGTTATATCAAGTGTTAAAAGCGATAAGATAAGCTAGACATTTGTGGTTCCTAATCTAATTTAATAACAGAATGGATAGGACATTTTACCTTTACGCATGTTAAGATAGGATATATATATATATATATATATATATATATATATATATATATATATATATATATATATATATATATATATATATATATATATATATATATATATATATATATATATATATATATATATATATATATATATTGGTTAAATGTTTGCATCTCTTCCTAAATCTAGGCTCGATCAAATCAGCAACTATCGGTCTTATAATCTATCCAGAGTTATTGTTATACTATTGGATCTGTGATTTGTGACCTGTGCGGTCCACTTTCTTCATTTATGAGAGAGACCAATCTAGAGACCATAGACATAAATAATTAAGCTGGACCTGAACATTACCAGATTTTTTAATATAAATTGAATCAGCCCGCTGTGACAGAATATAGATATATCCATTTACCTGACCTATGTATAGATGTGAATTTCATTCCCGACTTTGTTCCACTATTATTCTCAATGTGGCTATCTGTACAGGATCTGTGTTGTCGAAAACCTGCTTGTTCATCTCTCAGTTGCTTGTCTACGGACTTTTTAAATCCCTCAACGATGATTCTATTTAATACTTTTCCTGACACTGATAGTAACACTATTCCTCTATATTCTGTGCACTCTTGTAAATTTCCCTTCTTAGGCAACGTGACCAGTTAACCTTCCTTCAATTCTGCTGGTATTTCCTCTCTTTCCCAGACTTTGCCAAGTAGTTTGTATAATATCTCTGTATAGGAATCAATATCGGTTTTGATGACCTCTGCTTGAATTCCATCTGGGCCAGCTGCTTTTCCATCTTTCAGAAGCATTATGGCTTTCTTTATTTCTTCTCTACTTGGTCGTTCACAGCTGATATGTAGCTCCTCTTTTGCTGGCTGGTTGTCTGGGGCATTAGTTGGAGCTAGTCTATTGAGAAGTTCCTCAAAATGTTCTGTCCATCTCTTCATTTGTTCTTGTATATTACTAAGCAATTTTCCATTCTTATCTTTCATGAGGCCATTTGCTTGCTTATATTTCCCTGTTAGCTTCTTTGTGTTGTTGTACAGGTCCCTCATATTTCCTTTGGCTGCAGCTTCCTCTGCTTCCCTTGCCAACTCTTCAATATACTTCCTCTTGTCTCTTTTGATCTTTCTTCTTACTTCTTTTTGCTTCTATGTACACTTCATGAGCCTTGCCTTTGGAGCTTCTGTTTTTGCTTCTGTTTAAATCTGCTTTCTTGTTTTTCCTGCCTTCTATCTTGGTAATGGTTTCTGTTGTTGTCCATGATTTGTGCAGATGTTCTCTTTTTCTCAGTTCTTATTCACATGTTTTGTTCCATATATCTTTCACTTGTTGCCAGTGGGCTTCCGTATCTGCTTCATCTTCCAGCTGTTGGAGTACTTGGTATTCGTTGGATACTGTGAGTGAACATTTTTCTCTTATTTCCTGATTTCTTAGATATCCCACATTATACTGTTGTCTATAGCTGTGACGGTATTGCCTCTCCTGCTTTGCAGTAGTGGTTCAACAGTGGCCAAAACTCAAGAGTATCTACTATGGGCTTCAATGGAGTCTATCTTTACACAAGATTACTCTTGGCAGAGTAGTAGATAGAAGAAACAAAACGCAACTATCTCCAGGGAGTCTTCACAAGATATTCAGAATAAGCGAGAACAATACTGGTTTTTTTGAGTATGTTAACTCTGTAATTCTGCTGGCACTTTTGTGAAGGATTTAAGCATTTATCACTTTCAGCATGTTTAAGCCCCCACCTCTGATTTACTCAGTGGAATTCTATTATTCTAGTATAGCTCTGTTTAGTGTGTGTGTGTGTAGTAAATTGACTGAGACAGTCATGCAGTAACTTTAAAATGATTAAATAGAAGTTAAATTTGTATAATTAAAAAAAAAAAAAAAATTAGTAATCACTTACGTTTTAACAGTTGAACAATAAATTTGAATAGTTATGGATCAAGAAAAGTAATCACAACTTACGCCAATCCTGGCTCACGGACATTTTGCTCAGATGAATAAAAGAGAATTGAATCGGCCTCTTACACGCGTCTGGGGTGTCATTAATTTAATAAGTTTCCTCTCTGACGGTCGTTACGGATTGTGAAATGTTACAAGAAGTTCAATTGGCAGCATATATTTGAACTTAGCTGCCAATGACGGTTCTGCTTCTTCTTATGGGTTGGTTCTTTTCACACTGCTACCGCTCGTCTCCGGTCATGGTTGTCAGGTGTAGCTCGTTTCCCAGAAGTGTCAAGGAGAGTCTACAAAGTGGGTCATTCGTCTTGAAGCTTAGGCCACTGTTCCCTTCTTGTTCCAGAGATAGTACTTTCTGCTAGTACCACCAATAACTATGGTAAAGAATAGAACGAAACGCTCTGCTGAGTATTGCGTTTTCCAATAGTTATGGGTTCCTATCTTCCCATACCACCATCCGAATTAACTCAGACTTTACCCTCGATGAGAATTAAATTTTAATCCCTCGGGATAAAACGTCCTTTACATTTAAATAGAATAGCTTTAGCTTTACGTGACATTTAAATGAAAAAGTTAATAATACAGATAGAGTCTGTTTACATATACATCTCAACTGATTGAAAAGTGTTCGCATTATAAATTGAATATGTTTTCATTTATATTTACACTGATTAAAATGTTTGAAACTTCTATTACCTTTAAAATGAAAATTTTCGCATTGACATTTACACTGGTTTAAAGCTTGAAAACTCAAGTTAATTTTAAAGTGAATATGTTTATATGGACATTTACACTGCTTTGAAAATGTAAATATTATACTTGGAATGTACATCATTTCTTTCATCTTTCTCTCCCTGCTCCATATGGAACCTGGAACTACGTTATGCTTTTAGTTCCCTTTACGAAACTAGCAATAAAGCAAACAGCAGCCCTTGCAGTGGTGGTTCATGAATCATCATTCTATACGCTAAGGTTGCCAGCCTCAAATGACTTTCACATCCACTAGCGAGTTTCATATATTAAAATTCACGTGGTTATATATATATATATATATATATATATATATATATATATATATATATATATATATATATGTGTGTGTGTGTGTGTGTGTGTGTGTGTGTGTGTGTGTGTGTGTGTGTGTGTGTGTGTGTTAGTTCACTTGTTAGTAATAAAATGTGAAATCCAACTTACGCCAATCCTGGCTCAAAGACCTTTTGCTCAGATGAATAAAAGAGTCTTGAATCGGCCTCTTACACGCGTCTGGGGTGTCATTAATTTAATAAGTTCCCGCTCTGACTTCGTGGGTGGTCATTCAGCTTCCTCAGTCACGGTTTCCTTATTTAATATGGAAGAGATTTCCTGGGCTGTGAAAGTCCGTCCAAAATTCTCCAATAAAAGGTATCCAGTACGTTAAGAGGGAGTTTCTGAATTCTAATTCTTCAGTCTAGCAAGGTCTGGTATCTTGGCGAGCGATTTCTCAAGTGAATTAGCTTGAGAAAATTGTCTGATTATATTCAATTCCTTCCCACGAATTTGTTATGCGCGCCTCAAAGGATCAGCCAATCATATTTAAATATGTTGCATGACTCAGCTAATGCAAAATTTCAAATATCACTTTTCTGAAAATGGGCTGTAAACATCCGCTTGCCCTTGAGTACAAACTTACGAACATGTCGGTAAACTCATATAACAACGTGTTTCCAATGTAACAATCATTACTTTATCAGAAACTAATCTCTTATCTGTGTCTGTCCATCAGTTGTCTCCCCGTATTCCACGATTTGGTGATGAACGCACCCGTGTCTTATCAGTGATTAAGCACTGCTTCTTCTTCTTCTTTGATCCATAACTGCCAACCGTCAAAGCTGGTACCCTGGTCCTCCAGGTTGGGGGTTTTAGCATAGGGCTGACACCCCTGTCTGTGTAAAAAAAAAACAATGAAGTTACGGAAACAACAATAAATGAACAAACTTTGCTGCGGGATGGACATTCGGAATCTGTGGCTCGTATGACTGTCAGTGGTGAAAGCCGAAAACAAGCTACTGACATGAAAACGGATGTCCTGACCGCAAAACAGGATACAAGAATAGGTTTTTGGAATGTCAGGACAATGTACGAGACAGGTAAACTAAGACAGGTCACGGCAGAAATGAGAAACTATAGGTTACACATTCTAGGGATAAGCGAGAGCAGATGGACAGGGGCAGGAAAAGTTAAAACAGCAACAGGAGAAACAGTACTTTACTCTGGAAGAGAAGATGGACAGCACAATGAAGGCTTAGCCATTATTCTACAGAAAGGAATAGAAAGGACATTACTGGAATGGAAACCCATCAACAACAGACTGATAAGATTAAGACTGAGAGGGAGATTCACCAACACTACAATAATACAATGCTACGCACCAACGAATGATAGCGATGAGGAGGTCGAGGACGAATTCTATCAACAACTGCAGAAAGAAATGGAAGACACACCTAGGTGTTACGTGCAGTCTTTGATATCTTGCAATATTATACATTTGTATGATTGTTATGTTCGCAAATATTTTGTAAACAAAATAGAAACTCTTTTGCTTAAGGAAAAGTCATTATTGAGTTACTTCCCCTTGAAAGGAGTTTCGCCACTTTCGATCGAACTCCGCGGACGAATCTAGTTTTACTACGATTTATTCTTTGTTTAGGTAGAAATAGATTGTTCTCGCTTCAGAATATCTATGGCCTGAATTTATGTGTATTGTTTGTCTAGGTAGGACGAGTCGGTCTTATATCTGTATGTCTTTACATATCTAAGTCGAACTATATGTTCTTTGTCGCTAGAAAGGTCAAAGGCTGTCCAGCGGATGTGTCGCTAGTTAGTTGTGTTTTGGCTTCGCCCTGATGATGGGGGGGGGGCTGTCGTGTTTTTTCTGTATCGGCTTGTCGCCGGGAAAAGTGATCTCAAGATTGTTGGGGAAGGTGATAGACGTTTAGACCTATCCTGTATGCTTTACCCCAGTGTTTATTCTTATTGCCAAGGAATGGCAGAATCATATTTCTGATACCGAGGTATCAAAAGCATTTCTTATGAACTCTTACGAAGCCATCGTTTTCGATAAGCAGACGCACGATTTGTACGTCTGAGAGAATATTTAACTAGATGAAGATGACATTCATTTCTAGCAGCACTATATCTTGTATGATGAAGTCAATTGTATCATGATAGAATCTACAGAGCAATGAGAACATTTAATGTAGGATTAACTTTGGTACAGATTCCAGTTTGTATCCTAAAGTGAGTGACAGCTCACTACAGCAGCCATCTTGTATCCAAATATTTTGTGACTTTCAAGAAGAGAAAAGGGATGCCCCGTACTATCGCTTGATGAGTCCAGAGATCACTGCTACAGATGAGAACCCATTACTAGCGGTTCAAAATGATTATATGAAAAATAGGTGCTGAACATTATTTAAAGGAATCTTCGCTAGACGAGGTTAGGTCTAGAAGCCATCTTGAATATTGTTTATAAACTGACGTGCTTTGTCAGTAAACTCAGATGATATATATATATATGGGCAATACTGAGTGCTTGTCTACTGACATTCCATTGTGCTATGATTCAACGAGTGCCCATGTATCATTGCAAGACCATTTATCAATTGTACCATGATGTATTATGCCAACCTGTGATTTGTCACTGTATCCGTGCTGTCGAATGTGTACGTCCAATTAAACCGTAACAAAAAGTACACAGCAGTTGGCGTCGATGACTTCCAGCCATACATGAGTGAGTAAAAGAACAGTTATCAACTCTTCGAACTCTTTCATCATTCGCGTATTATACTCTCACTTCGATGTTTACACTACCCTGTGTCGGTCGAGTTGACCTGTGTTTGTCTTCACTGTGACGGCACCCCTTTGAACACGATTATAACGATACAACGAACAGATTACCACTGGCCCGTATACTTAACACTGGTGGCCAGTATGGGGCAGTATCTAGGTCAGCGTTGTTGACATTTTTACGCTTAGACATTACAGAGTTTCACAGTACAGAGATGATACTTTGAAGGCCATAAACTGTTCTATTGTTGCAGTATTCTTGAACATAAGTGAGTAAATTTCATCGTTGGACCTTCTGATACTCATATTGTTGAACATTGTAATAGATTAAAGCAAAAATCTAGTATTGATTAAAGTGGCAGTTTACTTTGTTTATTCAGAAACTGTGCCATTATATTTATGAACTAAAACTCTTTCCAACACATTTCATTATTTAATGTATAACTGAGCATCCTATCTGCAACACAGTGCTTTATATATTACACACATGATATATGCATTTATGATTATATGTTATATGTTATTTGTTTGTACAGTATATTAGTTTATATGTCAGCGGGTTGTGTTTAGGTTGGGCGGTGTCCTCACAACAGAATATCCCACGTCATAGAGGGTCCGTTGTGGGCGTTTTCTTTAGGTGCAATTTCCTTAATTGGAAATTTGCTTGCAACAACTAGTTGCTATTTGTGTTAGCTGTGAAGACTAATTATTGTTATTTTTGTAATATTTCTTTGTTCTTTAGTTTTGTTTTGATTTGTTTGTAATTTGTTGGTCTACCCTTTTCTATCTTTCAGTTCTATTCTCAATTTATATTCATATACTGTGACGTCATTTGTGTTGTTATTCCTTGCAGACTCAGTGATTATTTTCATTGATTTCCCTATTTGATTTATTTGATTTCTGCAAACGTTTTCGTATTGTCAGTCTTATTTGTACTTTATGTATGCTGTTGGTTGACATATGTTTTATATAGGTATATTTCATAAGACACTATTGCTTGTGCACTGCACTTGGATTATGGTATAAACCAGTACTTTATTATTATTACTGGTATACAAGAAATTATACAAGACCTTATTAAGGCTTGTGACCCACTGAGATTGAGATAGTGTACTGATTAATCAAGTCATTAAGAACTTGTGGTATTATTATTGTTTCAGGTAATTAGTATTATTGTTAGACATCATGTCTACATTAGAATACTTCATTGCACAAGGGAAATCCCTTGATAAGACTGGTCAACAATTAGAAGAATGGAGAGTTGCTCAATATGACAAGACATTAGCAGCTGAAGAGAGAAGATTAGCAGCTGAAGAGAAAAGACTAGACAGAGAAGCTACTGCTGCTGCTGAACAAAAGAAATTGCAGATGCAGGTGGAGGAAAGGAGATTTGAAGCTGAACAAAAAAAATTAGAAAGAGAAGCTGCTGCTGAACAAAAAAAATTAGAAAGAGAAGCTGCTGCTGAACAAAAAAGATTAGACAGTGAAGCTGAACAAAAAAGATTAGACAGGGAAGCTGAACAAAGAAGATTAGACAGTGAAGCTGAACAAAAAAGATTAGACAGAGAAGCTGAAGAAAAAAAAGCAATAAGAGAACATGAATTTGAGTTAGAGAAATTAAGATTGACAAGTATGATTAATGTTAATCAGGCATCTAGTGGTAATGGTAAACCTTCTACTTACAAGGTTAAGGTTCCACCGTTCAATCAGTCCAGTGACGATATTACATTCTGGCTGGATAGATTTGAACGTTCTTGTCGTACTCATAATGTGGATAAATCACAATATGCTAACCAATTAGCAGAAAACTTGAAAGGTGAATCTCTGACTAGGTTATGCCTTGTAGGAGATGCAGATAAGGATAATTATGATGTCATTAGGGCGGCTTTGATAAAAAAATGCCAGCTAAGTGAGGAAGGCTATCGCCTTTTGTTTAAGACGATGGTGCCTGAGACAGGTGTAGAATTCTCAGAATTCATTGCAAAGGCACGTCTCACAGTTGATCGTTGGATTGAGCTTTCCAAAACAGAAAAAACTTATGAAGGACTTATGGATTTGTTGCTCAGAGATAAGATTATGTCATGTGTTAACAAACCATTCCTTGAATTTATACATGAGCGTAAACCCAAATCACTAAAGGAAATGGAAGAATATTGTTCCCAATATGTCACTGCACACCCCGACGTGACTTTTGGCAACACTAAGATTAAGGAGAGTATGCCAGTTGCTTCAGCAACACCATACAATCCCAATTATTCACACAGATTTCAGGGACCTCAAAACAGATTTGAAAAAAATGTAACCATAATAGTTATCAAAACCAAGATAACCAATCATTTCAGGGTTCTTCTTCAAAGAACTGGAGACGAGCTGATAGCTCTCGACACAGGGGTGGTCATAATTATAGGAATTTCCATAGAGGAAGTAATTATAGAAACTATCCGAGGTATCCGTCTTGGAGTCAACAAGATCACAATTACAGGGATACTCATTATAATGAATATGATAATGGTAACCAAGAGAACTATGACTCAAACCCAAATAGGGGTTACAATAGAGGTAACAATAACTACAGAGGTAATAATAACCGAGGTAGATCTCAAAACAGAAGACATAAACCACATTTTCAGGCAAACTCTGCACAGCAAGAGTCTCATGAAGCCTATAAACAGAGTAAAGATAATAATGACGCTAGTAATATGGCATGTTCTGCTTTTGATTTTGGGAGAGCATCTCAGTGCCCCCAATGCAAAACATTATTTGAGCCAACCACAGTGTCTACTTTAAGCTGTGGCCATCCTCTTCCTGCTCTTCCTGCATCAGTCGCGCATGATGGAAGAGGTTCTCTTGTCCTACATAAGGGTTTGGTACATAACAATCCAGTCTCAGTTCTATTTGATTCTGGATGCACCACATTTGGTGTTAGGCAGTCACTCGTAGATCCATCCCGTGCCACTGGACAAGTAGTCAAATGTGTAACATTTGGCGGCACATTAGAGAAATACTCTACTGCTATCATTAGGATTGCTACTCCTTTCTTTACAGGAGATGTACACGCATGTCTTCTTCCAAATCCGATCGCTGACCTTATCATCGGTCGCATTCATGGAGTAAAAGAATGCACTCCGCAACAAATTTCCGCGTGGGAAAAGCAAAACATGCAGATTGCTAACGCTGTAGTCACTAGAGCTCAAGCTCTTAATATGCCTCAAACTTCATCTACTCAAAATAATGAAGTGCATAACCAAGATGATCCCTTGGTAATTTCTCGTGACTCTTTTATAAAACAGCAAGAAGATGATCCCACTCTGAAGAAATTCTTCATTCTTGCATCGAAAGGTGATCCGAATAAAGACACAAGTCGTAAATCGTGGATTACAAAGAAGAATGGCGTACTTGTACGTATGGTTCAAGACTCCATTACGTCAAGTCATTCTCAAATCCTGGTTCCCAAGAATTTGAGAGTTAAAATTTTGCAGCACGCTCACGACTCTCAGTGTGCTGGACACATGGGTTTTTCCCGTACTAAGTCAAGAGTCCTTGCGGCTTTCTTTTGCCCATTGGTAAACAAGGACATACGGATTTATTGTCGATCTTGTAAAGTATGTCAGGAAGTGAAATCCAAAGGTCCACGCCATGCTGCACCCATTCAGGCGGCAGACATTCCTATTCGGCCGTTTCAAAAAATGGCCATAGACATTATTGGTCCATTTAAGATCAAGTCTGCCAGAGGACATCAGTTTATCTTGACGTGTGTTGATATGTGCACACGTTGGCCAGAGGCTATTCCTCTGAAGAGCATTACTACTGCTGATATTGCAGATGCTCTTTGGCTTATATTCTCTCGTCTGGGTTTCCCCGGAGAGATATTATCAGACCATGGCACCCAACTAATATCAGATACCATGTCTCAAGTAATGTCTACTCTGCAGATAGATAGATCTTTAAGTAGTATCTACCATCCAATGTCTAATGGTATGGTCGAACGCCTTAATAGAACACTTAAAAACTTACTAGGGAAGATAACTGAGGATCATCCTCAAGACAGGGACAGAGTTTTACCTGCGGCCCTCTTCGCTTACAGAGAGGTCCCCAATGAACATACAGGGTTTTCTCCCTTTAAACTTGTCTTTGGCGCGCGTCCGCGCGGCCCTATGTCGTTGCTTCATGATTGTTACGTGCAGTCTTTGATATCTTACAATATAATACATTTGTATGCTTGTTATGTTCGCAAATATTTTGTAAACAAAATAGATACTTTTTAGCGCTTAAGGAAAAGTCATTATTGAGTTACTTCCCTTGAAAGGAGTGTCGTCACTTCGATCGAACTCCGCGGATGAATCCAGTTTTACTGCGATTTATTCTTTGTTTGGGTAGAAATAGGTTGTTCTTGCTTCAGTGTATCTATGGCCTGAATTTATGTGTATTGTTTGTCTGGGTCGGACGAGTCTGTCTTATATCTGTATATCTTTACATATCTAAGTCGAAATATATGGTCTTTTGTCGTTAGAAAGGTCAAAGGGCTGTTCGGCGGATGTGTCGCTAGAGAGGTGTGATTTGGCTTCGCCCTGCTGGGGCTGTGATTTTTGTGTAGCGGCTTGTCGCCAGAAAAAGTGATCTCAGTATTTATGGGGAAAGTGATAGTCGTCTAGACCTATCGTGTATGCTTTACCCCAGTGTTTATTCTTATTGCCAAGGAATGGCAGAATCATATTTCTGATACCAAGGTAACAAAAGATTCTCCTTATGAACTCTCTTACGAAGCCACCGTTTTTTCGATAGGCACGATTTGTACGTCTGAGAGAATATATTTAACTAGATGAAGATGACATTCATTCCTAGCAGCACTATATCTTGTATGATGAAGTCAATTGTATCATGATAGAATCTACAGAGCTATGAGAACATTTAATGAATGACTAACTTTAATACAGATTCATTATCTGTATCCAAACGTGAGTGACAGCTCACGAGAGAAGCCATCTTGTATCCCAATATTTTGTGACTTTCAAGAAGAGAAAGGGATACCCCGTATTATCACTTGATGAGTCCAGAGATCACTGCTACACATGAGAACCCAGTACCAGCGGTTCAATATGATTATATGAAAAATATGTGTTGAATATTATTTCAAGGAATCTTCGCTAGACGAGGTTAGGTCTAGAAGCCATCTCGAATGTTGTTTATAATCCGACGTGCTTTGTCAGTAAACTCAGATGATATATATATATATATATATGGGCAATACTTAGTGCTTGTCTACTGACAATCCATTATGCTATTATTCTACATGAGTGCCCATGTATCATTGCAAGACCATTTATCCACTGTACCATGATGTATTATGCCAACCTGTGATTTGTCACTATCTGTGCTGTCGAGTGTGTACGTCCAATTAAACTGTAGCAAAGGTACACAGTCGTTGGTGTCGATGACTTCCAGCCATACATGAGTGTGAGAAAAAACCATTTGTCAACACCACGAACTCTTCTTATCATTCGCATATTATACTCACAATCTATGTCTACACACCACTGTGTAGGTCGAGTTGACATTCCATACTCAAACCACAAGCAACACAACAACACAGCATGTAGCTCTGGTGATGTTCAAGTGAGCTTATATTTATCAACTGATGATGAGCAAAGAAAAAAGAGTTATCAAAAAAAGAGAGACTTTATCAATGATCTCATAACAGCTGACAATATTGACGATGACACAAAGTCATCTTACGAATATGTCATCGCGTTGAGACAAAAGATTATCGAAGCATGCAAATTAGCAACTTCTTCTTCCGAATTTGCGAAACAGAAGGCAAGGCAATTTGCCAATAAGAAGAGATGCTTACGACAACTTTGTCCTGGTGACAAAGCATTTGTATTACTACCTTGTAGGGAAAACAGACTACTTATTTCTTGGAAAGGTCCGTACGATATAATATCGAAAATTTCCGATGTCGACTATATTGTCGATATTGATGGGAAGCATAAAACCTTCCACATCAATATGCTTACTGAATTCCATGAACGTCCGGATTATTTACAACCCATTTTCCAAGCAACGGACGATTCTCCAGTACAACATGGTCATTACTCATCACTGTCCGTGATACAGGATGAGGAAACGAGTTTTTCAGATGTAAATCTTCCTCTTCCAATGATCCCACTTCATTCTAGTGAATCATGGAAGAACGTTACTGTCTCTCCTGATTTGTCTCTAGGAGAACAGCGACAAGTTTCAACTATGTTGCAAACATTTCAGGATGTACTTAGTGACATCCCTGGACAAACTCATGTCATTGAACATGACATTGTTCTAACTGACCATACTCCTATTAGGGTTAGACCGTATCCTATCCCGATACATTTTCAAGCACAGGTCGAGAAAGAGTTAGATGAGATGATAGATTTGAAAATAATCGAACCATCCACCTCTGCATATTCTTCGCCGATGGTTATTGTTCGGAAAAAAGACAATAACATACGTCTTTGCGTTGACTATCGCAAATTGAATCAAGTAACGAAGTTCGATGCCGAACCTATGCCTTTACTGGAAGAGCTACTTACTCGACTTTCCAAATCTCATTTTTTCACTAAACTTGACTTGTCTAAAGGATATTGGCAAGTTCCTTTATCTGAACGCGCCAAACCTCTCACGGCTTTTTCAGCACCTAGAGGTTTGTTCCAATGGAATTTTATGCCTTTCGGTCTTATGAACGCACCAGCTACATTTGTACGCATGATGCGCCGAATCCTATCTTATCGGTCAGATGTCATTGCATATCTAGACGACATCTGTTTTTTCAGCGATACTTGGGAAGATCACTATTCAGGGTTAGATGAATTGCTGTCTACTTTGCGCGAGCACAACCTGACAGCAAAACCCTCTAAAGCCTATATTGGTTTTAGCGAAATTTCTTTCCTAGGCCACCGAGTTGGTCATGGTTTCCTAAAGACAGAGGACCATAATACTAGTAAGATACTTAATATCTCTATCCCTAAGACTAAAAAACAGGTGAGAAGTCTGTTAGGTCTTATTCAATTTTACGGCAGATTCATTCAGAATCTATCCTCTATCATGGCACCTCTTTCTACACTTTTAAAGAAAGGTTCGCCTAATATGGTCCACTGGTCTCAGGAATGCCAATGCTCTTTGGATAAGATTAAAACATTGTTTTCAACACCACCTATTTTAGTGTTACCTACTAAAGATAAGACATTTGTTCTTCGTAGTGATGCTTCATCCACTGGGATTGGAGCGGCACTAATGGAAGAGTACTCTGGAACTCTGCATCCTGTAATGTATATTTCCAGAAAACTTAATGCGGCAGAAAGGAATTATTCGGTTTTAGACCGTGAGCTATTAGCTATGGTTTGGTCAATTCTCAAACTACAAAGATTCCTTCTAGGCGCACATTTCATAGTAGAAACCGACCAAAAAGCTCTTACTGCTATACAGAGTAAGAATTTGAAGAGCTTGAGGTCTACTCGATATGCAATTGCTCTTCAACCTTTTCATTTCTCTGTGCGAGCTATTCGTGGATCAGATAATGTGATGGCAGACATTCTGTCAAGATGCCCACATGATTCCACATAACTATTAGGTCTTAGACTTCTTAATATGGCTAGTTCTATAATAGTTCCTTTTCTATATCAAGATAGATACACATTTGTAATTTAATAATATAATGATTGTATCACTACTTAGCGGTTCATTGATATTTATTCACCGCTGTTCTTTAATGATTTTTCTTTATAAATCATAAATTTAAGATATCTAATACGATATTATGGTATGAAAATTTTTATGCATTGTATAATTGCCATAATTGTATTATACGTGGATCACACCCTCCTGGAAAAATTTACTTGTAGAGAAATAATTTCTCTCAGATTATGAGATACATTCTCACCAGTCGCTTCATAAGTCGACTTAGCCTCATATTAGGCGTTATATTTATTCCTGATATTTGCATCTGCGCAGTAGAAACTCTTTTGCTTAAGGAAAAGTCATTATTGAGTTACTTCCCCTTGAAAGGAGTTTCGCCACTTTCGATCGAACTCCGCGGACGAATCTAGTTTTACTACGATTTATTCTTTGTTTAGGTAGAAAAAGATTGTTCTTGCTTAAGAATATCTATGGCCTGAATTTATGTGTATTGTTTGTCTAGGTAGGACGAGTCGGTCTTATATCTGTATGTCTTTACATATCTAAGTCGAACTATATGTTCTTTGTCGCTAGAAAGGTCAAAGGCTGTCCAGCGGATGTGTCGCTAGTTAGTTGTGTTTTAGCTTTGCCCTGATGATGGGGGGGCTGTCGTGTTTTTTCTGTATCGGCTTGTCGCCGGGAAAAGTGATCTCAAGATTGTTGGGGAAAGTGATAGACGTTTAGACCTATCCTGTATGCTTTACCCCAGTGTTTATTCTTATTGCCAAGGAATGGCAGAATCATATTTCTGATACCGAGGTAACAAAAGCATTTCTTATGAACTCTTACGAAGCCATCGTTTTCGATAAGCAGACGCACGATTTGTACGTCTGAGAGAATATTTAACTAGATGAAGATGACATTCATTTCTAGCAGCACTATATCTTGTATGATGAAGTCAATTGTATCATGATAGAATCTACAGAGCAATGAGAACATTTAATGTAGGATTAACTTTGGTACAGATTCCAGTTTGTATCCTAAAGTGAGTGACAGCTCACTACAGCAGCCATCTTGTATCCAAATATTTTGTGACTTTCAAGAAGAGAAAAGGGATGCCCCGTACTATCGCTTGATGAGTCCAGAGATCACTGCTACAGATGAGAACCCATTACTAGCGGTTCAAAATGATTATATGAAAAATAGGTGCTGAACATTATTTAAAGGAATCTTCGCTAGACGAGGTTAGGTCTAGAAGCCATCTTGAATATTGTTTATAAACTGACGTGCTTTGTCAGTAAACTCAGATGATATATATATATATGGGCAATACTGAGTGCTTGTCTACTGACATTCCATTGTGCTATGATTCAACGAGTGCCCATGTATCATTGCAAGACCATTTATCAATTGTACCATGATGTAGTATGCCAACCTGTGATTTGTCACTGTATCCGTGCTGTCGAATGTGTACGTCCAATTAAACTGTAACAAAAAGTACACAGCAGTTGGCGTCGATGACTTCCAGCCATACATGAGTGAGTAAAAGAACAGTTATCAACTCTTCGAACTCTTTCATCATTCGCGTATTATACTCTCACTTCGATGTTTACACTACCCTGTGTCGGTCGAGTTGACCTGTGTTTGTCTTCACTGTGACGGCACCCCTTTGAACACGATTGTAACCATACAACCAACAGATTACCACTGGCCCGTATACTTAACACTAGGTATGATCTTATTGTAGTAATGGGAGACCTCAATGCGAAAGTTGGTACACACAATACATATAATGAAAGAACAATGGGGAAATGCGGCAGCAGAACAGCAAACGAAAATGGGGATAAACTAATAAGTTTCTGTAGCATTAACAACCTGGTCATTGGAGGAACACTCTTCCCACATAAAGAAATTCACAAATTAACATGGGAATCACCAAATGGTCGGGACAGAAACCAGATAGACCACATCATGGTTAACGGTAGATGGAGACATGCATTACAAGATGTGAAGGTAAGAAGAGGTGCAGATGTGGGAAGTGATCACCATTTAGTAGTAGCAAAACTGAAAGTGAAACTAAGAAGGGCTGCACCAACTGTAACTACACAGAAAAGGTTTGACATCAGCAAATTGAAGGACTCCCTTACCAGAAAAGCTTTTGCGGCCGACATAAAGAAACGATATCAATTTGCCAAAAGTCAGGAAAAGACATTGACTGATGATATAGACCAGAATTTCAACACCATTTCAACAATATACAAAGAAAGCAGCAAATCATGCTTGGGATTCCAGGAAAGGAAGAATCAAGACTGGATAACACCAGAAACATTAAACACCATAACGATGAGAAAGGAAATGAAAAGAAAGAAAACAGAAGCGAAGTCCCCCAGGTTAAAGCAACTATATAGCGAACAGTACAGTCAGCTGGACAAGGAAGTTAAACGCCAAACCGGAGCCAACAAAAGGAATTTCCTAGACGATCTTGCAAGACAGGCAGAGGAGGCAGCACTGAGAAATGAACAAAGCACAGTATACAAAATAACTAAATTCATCAGCGGAAAACGAGGTGCAAACAATATTACATTAGTAAGAAATAAGCAAGGTAATCTCATCACGACAGCAGAGGCACAGGAAACACGATGGGCAGAGCACTTCAGAGAAACTCTGAACAAGGAACCACCAGAGACACAACTGAATGTTCCTGAGGCTGAAAACGATCTAGATGTGAATACAGACATTCCACGCAAAGAAGAAATCATCACAGCAATCAAAGGGTTAAAGAACGGCAAAGCTCCGGGCCATGATAACTTAAATGCAGAGCTATTAAAGACAGACCCTGAGCTAGCAGCAGAACTATTAGAACCACTATTTTGCACAAGTCTGGAAAACGGGGACAACACCATCAGAGTGGAACAAAGGAATAATTGTCAAATTGCCCAAGAAGGGAGATCTTGCAGACTGCAATAATTGGAGAGGAATCACTCTTCTCTCAGTTCCCAGCAACATACTAGGCAGGATAATTATACAGTGAATTTCAAAGGCAGTAGTCCACAAACTGAGGAAAGAAAAAGCAGGATTTAGAAAGAACAGGAGATGTGTAGATCATATATTCACTCTCAGGAACATTATAGAGCAGTGCTCAGAATGGCAAAGACAGCTTTACATTAATTTTGTTGATTTTGAAAAGGCTTTCGACAGCATACATAGGGACAGTTTATGGAAAATGCTGAGGGCTTATGGAATTCCAAGCTGCATAGTGTCAATCATAAAAAGACTCTATGCCAACTTTACATGTAGTGTTGGGCAGAGCAACCTAACCTTTGAGGTGAAGACAGGAGTACGACAGGGATGCCCCTTATCAACCACTCCATTTTTAACAGTCATAGACTGGGTGATGCGCCAGACAAACGAGAGCAGTCCAAGAGGAATAAGATGGACAACATTTTCTACATTGGAAGATCTGGAATATGCACATGACATTGCACTACTAGCACATTCACATCAACACATCCAGGAAAAACCGAATAGACTTAATACGTTTAGCCAGCAGGTGGGCTTGAATATCAATTTAAAGAAGTCTGAGGTCATGACGCTCAATGTGAGCAACCCTTAGCCCATATCAGTAAGAAATCAGCAATTGGTACAGACAGATACCTTCACATACCTAGGAAGCATAGTAACACCAGACGGCGGGGCAGGCAAAGACATCACCATCAGAATGAATAAGGCAAGAACAGCCTTCTTTAGCCTAAACAACATCTGGAAGTCCTCCCAATACAGCACAAGCACAAAATTAAGATTATATCAGAGCTGTGTGCTTTCTGTGCTTCTCTATGGTGCGGAATGCTGGAGAGTTACAGAGAAGAAAATGTCGAAATTGTCCTCTTTTCACACAACATGCTTAAGAAAAATTCACCGAATCTTTTGGCCAAATACCATCACTAACCAAGATCTGCTTACTCGTAGCAAGCAAGAGGACATGCACACCATCATAGCTGGCAGACGCTGGAGCTGGGTTGGTCATGTCCTCAGAAGAGACCCCGATGCCATCACAAGAATAGCTATGCTTTAGACCCCTGAAGGAAAACGAAAGAGAGGCCGACCAAAAACAACCTGGCGGAGGACTGTGGAGGCTGAGATGCAAAGAATGAACCAGAGTTGGGGCACTGTACGAAGGATGGCCACCGACCGAGCAAAGTGGAATCAATTTGTTGTTGCCCTACAAGACGCCACTAGGCGTGATTGTGGCGTGAGGTTTTATTTGGCTCTAAGATCAGTATAGTACTGACAATTACAGAAATAGAATTTCTGCAGAAAATGGTGAAGTCCCAGTGTCTGAGAGAACTACTGGTATCACAAATTAGTTACGGCTGTGAATGATCTGATCTCGAAACAATAGTAGAGAGGAGACCGACATGCCACCTCCGCTGTGTAACTAACTGTGATATTAAAAAAAACAAGGAAACAGATTTCACTTAACAATTAAAAAAAAAAAATTTGACAAGTCGTTCAAATACAATTTCCTTATTATTTATTTAGTATATACACTATCTACTCTTGTGCTGAAGGGTGAATGTTGAAGAATGGAATGTAATGGATTTGTAAGTTTACATATGATTCACATATATTTATATATATATTACAAGTCTTCCAATTATAGGAAACAAATTTATATCAGCTGTGCTGTTAATCACTTGTAGTAAATGTATCAGCTGTGCTGTTAATTAAGTATATAACATTTATCAGCTATGCTGTTATTATTGTCCCTTTCTACGCTAAATCACTTTCTCGTCACTGACACTAATTTTTGCTCACAATGCTGACAGAAATGGTACTAATATGTACTCATCTCTTAGAAGTTCTTGGTTTGGTTGACACAAAACCGGCTGAAGATCGTTCCTTTAGCCCACTCAAGACTGAGGGGGACTAAAGATGTAGATTCTGTGCAATCTCTATGCTCCTGCGGAGTTCCAGGCAGCTGGACTGACGACCCACGATCTCAGTTTTTATGACACGAATAAAACCTGTAACAAGGAAAAATAGGGGCTAATTTCTGTCCTCAAGCCCACCTATTTCTATTGTATATGATATGAGCGTGTCTCAGTGTCTGCATGTAGGATGAATGACAACATGGCTCAGTATGATTTAGCAATAGCGAGACAAGACAGGTGTCTACTTGCAAAACATTCTTTCTGATAAACTAATTCATGGATACATTCAATAATATAAATTCAATGCATGAATACATTCAATAATATAAATTCAATACATGAATACATTCAATACATGAATACCTCCCATAATATTAATTCAATACATGAATACATCCAATAATATGTACACCTAGGTGTGATACAACAATGTCCTTCCCCCTATAATATACCAGGCCCTCTCTGACAAGTGATGGTACCATATATCCTAACAATATTGTTATGTTCTTATGATAGGAGTATATGAGACGAGGACTGTTTGGTGATATATCAGGTGGGAGTTATATGGGACAATAGATTGGAGTTAGATGATACAATAGATTGAGTCCTAACAAGGACTGTTTTGATTATATTTCAGTTGGTTTTATCTGAGATAACACTGAAGTTATAGGAGACAATAGATTGAGTTATATGAGACAATAGATTGAGTCCTAACAAGGACTGTTTTGATTATATTGCAGTAGGACTGAGATAATAGATTGAAGTAATAGGAGACAATAGGTTGAGTCCTAACAAGGACTGTTTTGGTTATATTTCAGTTTGGAGTTATCTGAGACAATAGACTGAAGTTATAGGAGACAATAGATTGAAGTATGAGTCTTATTAGTCTTCGTCTATTCAATCATATTAGGAAATAAAATCATTTTACCTAATTCCCCCAAGATACAATCAGTAAACTGATACGTTCATATTAAAACAATCTATGTTAAGTATATATATGTATATATATATATATATATATATATATATATATATTTATATATATATATATATATATATATTTATATATATTATATATATATATATATATATATATATATATATATATATATATATATATATATATATATATATATATATATATATATATATATATATACTGAAGCACATTAAAAACGCACCACCTGTATAATCCAAGAACAGAGTGTGAAATGTAAATATAAGTGTACAAGTTTACATATTTGGAATCTTTATTCATTTTCCTATGAATCCATGCTGGTCATTAATTTGCACATTTGATTGTTATGAAATTCATTGCATTCTGTGCAGGCAAGGGAGAAAACCAAAAATACAAAAAAATGCACGTGCGTTATCCTGCTGGAGAAGCTGCAAGTCTGGATAAATTGTGAACGCAGGAGCAACCAGTGCTTCCAGAACCTCATCTCGATATGTCACAGCATTAACATTTCCACGGAAGACGTGAAGAGGCAAGCGATGGTGAAAACTGAATCCTCCCCAAATGTGAATACTGCCACCTCGAAATCGGTTGACACAGCAATCTGCAAAGCGCTCTTCACACCGTCGCTAAATCCGCATACGTCCATCTGCAAAGGATATGTTCAATCTGTTCTCTTCTGTGAATAGGACAGCATTCCACTGCAGTCTAGTCCATCTGATATGTTTGCTCTGCCCATTGCAGGCGCTGCTGACGATGTCTGTGAGTCAAGTTTGGCCCAACATAAGGTCGTCTTGCAGTAAGGCCTGTATCTCTGAGTCGTCGTATGACTGTCATTCGGGAGACTTGCCCATGTCTACCCATTATTGCTCTTGCTGTTTGACTTGCCGGGAGAGTCAATTCCTTAGGTGACTCAGCACAATATGACGATCTTGCGCAGGGGTAGTAACTCGTGGTTGGCCACTCCGAAGTCTATCCCGGGCACTGCCAGTGGTTCCGTAACGTTCATTGAGACGTACAATAGGGCTGTGGTGGCAATTCATCCTTCTGGCAATGGCCCGCGAGCTCATTCCGGTCTCCAACATACCAATGGCTCGTTGGCGGTCGTTTTCAGATAGTCGTGGCATTTCAAGCACATGTACTGGGTGTTTTGTCTCAACGGCCTTTTTATACCGAGTATACTGCCACAACGCGTACACATTTTCAGGGTCATAGCTGTTGAGAATCGTGTTGCACGTGTAACTTTCATCGTTTTCATGTAGTCTGTACACACACCCATGGGTTGAATCTTGCACTTTCCATTCCAGCAGCCATTCGCTCTCTACCGCATGGCAAACACGGGGAAAATCCATTCCCACACTTTTTTTTGCCAACTTCTTCTCGGCATCGGTATATATAATAGTGGTGCGTTTTTTAATGTGCTTCAGTATATATATATATATATATATATATATATATATATATATATATATATATATATATATATATATATATATATATATATATATATATATATATATATATATATATATATATATATATATATATACAGGTGTATCTGCTGTAGGCCTATTTTCCTACCAGTTTATAGTAAATTTATATTTACCCTCCAAGATTTAAACAGGCCAGATTTTGACTCGACTTAGCGAAGCAGGCTGCAGGTCAATGCTCTCAGGCAAGCAATAAATCAGGTTGACAGCTCCTCTCACACAGTCGGTCGTCTCTGGCTTCGTGTTCGGTGTTGCGTGCCTTTGCATAAAATCTCGCCCGATTATATAGGTAGGTGAATGCTTAAGCAATGCTTTTGGTTGGTTCCTGGCGGAGCAGGCTGATTGGTTTCCTGCAGTTTCGTCTTTTGCTCGTACAGCCTAATTTTATTCAGTTTTCTTCCGCCATCTTGCGTGAACAAGATGGCCACGACCCACATCCAAAAAACAGGGCTTAAGTTTTTTTCCTGGCGTAACTTTTTGTAATTTATTCCGGCTCAGCAACTGTGCGTTGATTGGCTGGGCTCTCGACATAGGGATTTAACAAAGTAGTGTGTTTACACAACTCGTTCCACGACATAGCCCCATCTTTTCCTAGCTGTGACCTGTCATAGCTGAAGTGTAAACACCTGCTGTAGTTAATTATTTTGCGTCTGTCCTTCCAGAGTAATAGGGTGTCGACTTAAAAAATCCGCTCCGACATTGTCTCTTCCCGGAATGTAATTCACGGTAAAGGAATACGGCGCCAGAAGCAGACTCCACCTTAACAATCTCGAATTTAACTGTTTAGATGCAGCCAAGAGTGTTAAAGGCTGCTGATCGCTTTGGACAATGAAATGTGTCCCATACAAGTAAGGTGAAAATTTGTCGATGGACCAAATAAGAGCCAAACATTCTTTCTCTATGGTCGAGTATTTCAACTCAGCTGCATTCAGCTTCCTACTGGCGTAGGCGACTGGTAAAAGTTCCTCCGGCTGGGCTTTTGATTTCTGCAAGAGAGTTGCACCAATACCTATACTGCTAGCGTTCGTCCTTAATACAAATTCCTGTGTGATATCGGGTAGCGTAAGGATTGGTTTGCTGGTGAGTTTTGCTTTTAGCTCTGTGTAAGCTTTTTCACAATCAGCATTCCATTGGATTTTGTCAGGCTGTCCTTTCTTCGTTAAGTTAGTTAATGATGCACACAGAGAGTTAAAGTGGAGTATGTACTTCTGATAGAACCCACATAATGACACGAATGATCTCACCTCTTTCTTCGTTTGAGGTCTGGGTGCCTTCTTTAACTTCTCTATATTCTTTGGGTCAGGAGACATATGACCTGTAGAAATCGTGTGACCTAGGAATTCCAACTCCTTACAACCGATATAGCACTTGGTTGGACGTGCAGTCAATCCAGTGGCTCTCAGTCTGTCAAACAACATGGAGAGCGCTACTATATGCTCTTCAAATGTGTTGGTAGCAACAAGAATGTCATCCATAAAGTTAGTGATATGGGGATTTTGTAGAGGTTCCAACAATTTCCTCATCATTCTTGAAAAAAAACTTCTAGCATTTTTCAGCCCAAAGGGTAGTACATTAAACTCGTAGTGTCCGTCTGATGTACTAAATGCCAGCATTTTCCTAACTTCTGGTTTCACTGGTATTTGGTAGTATCCCTTGCTTAGATCTACCTTCGATAAATACCTAGCCTTACTCAGTGTAGAGAACAGCTGGTTGGTGTCAGGTAATGGGTCAACCTGAGATTCTGTGATCGCATTAAGCTTCCGGTAGTCAATACATAACCTGTGTTTACCACTCGGTTTTCTCAATAGCACCACACTTGAGCTATAGGGAGAGTCTGACTTCGAGATAATTTTCTCCTTCAACAGATAATCAACTTCCTCCCTTAGTGCTTGGGCTTTTGCATAGGGTATAGGGTATGTTCTCATGCATACTGGGGTAGGGTCTGTAACCTTCATGTCGTACTCTAACAGATTCGTACGACCTGGCTTATCTGTGAGCACATCAGCATGTGTTTCCAACACTTTCTGAACCCTCTTCTTCTGCTCTGGAGTTAAATGTTCACTAATATTTAGTTGAACATAATCCTCTGTAGTTGTGAGTGGATACTCCATAGAGTGAAGTGGTTCACCGTGCATTTCTGTTGCAATGGCTAGGGTCATGATATGTGCAACTTCTGATGATTCCTTGTCATAGTATTTTTTAAGAAGATTGACATGATATACCTTCTCCTTTCCTTTCTTGTCAATCTTATAATTGGTCCTGGAAAGTTTTTCCAGTATTACATAGGTTCCCTGCCATCCAATCTGCAATTTATTATTGCTGCTTGGCAACAGTAATAACACCTTTTCACCCACCTCCAGTTCCCTATCCTTTGCTTTTTTGTTGTAGTAGGCAGCATGCTTCCTCCTGGCCTGTCTTAAGTTATCATTGGCCAGTTTCCAACCGGCTTTTAATCGAGATGTCAACTCGTTGACGTACTGGTATGAGGAAGTCACTGTTTCCTCTGCCTTTTCATCAGTCCATGTCCGCAGCAATGCTTCCAGTGGACCTTTTATTGGTCTTCCACACAACAATGTAGCTGGAGCCCATCCAGTTGAATTGTGGGGTACTTCCCTATATGCAAATAGTGCAGCGGGTAAGTATGTATCCCAAGTATCAGGTTTTTCACTCGCCAACTTTCTAAGGATTGAAATTAGCGTACCATTGAACCGCTCTACTTGACCGTTCCCTTGGGAATGGTAGGGACTGAAACGATAGTGCCTGGCTTGAAATATCCTGAATACTTCTTGTGTTAGCTTTCCCTTAAACTGAGACTCATTGTCAGTCAATATCTGATGCGGGAAACCTAATCGGGTAAATATTGTCAACAGGGCCTCTGCCACGTGCTTTGAATCTATAGCTGACATGGCCACTGCTTCTCCCCACATAGAGCAAGTATCAACCAAGGTTAAGATGTAAGCATTTCTCTTCTTGGTCCTAGTGAGGGGTCCAACAATATCTACTGCAACACGTTCAAAAGGGGTTCCCATAATAGGCATTTCTCCCAGTGTTGCTGGCGCAGTCCTATGCTTAGGAGCTACTCTTTGGCATTCTGGACAGGATCTTACATATCTTTTTATGTCCTCTGTAATTCCTGGCCGAAAGTAGTGACAGGCTATCCTTTGTCCAGTGGCCCCTATTCCCATATGTCCACTGAAGGGTATAGCATGTCCTAGCGTCATAACTTTCTCCTTGTAAGATTTTGGCACTACAAGCTGTCCATGCCCTTTAGGTCCTGTTCCAGCTTTTCTGTATAGTAGGCCATTCTTCATATACAAGTCTCCTTTCTCTGGAGGGTTATGGGCTTTAGGCAATTTGCCAAAACAAGGCTTCAATGTGCTGTCTGCTGCTTGAGCCTTTTTCATCTCTTCTGGATGAGTATTGATAGGATTCTCCTCCATTTTCCTGGAGCTTTCCCTGGTCTGGACTGTTGCCATAACTACAGGTTTTATAGGTTCTCCAAGGAAAACATACCTACACCCCAAAATCAAAGGGTAAATAGGGTCGTCCATCACTGCTGCTTTGATTTCTCCTTCCACATAGCGAGATCTTATGTTGATTCGGGCTATGGGTAATGTCATGGTTCTTGCTCCCTTGATCGGTCCTCTGATTTCCACGGTTTCTGTGGTTATCTGGTCAGGACTCACTAGAGAAGAGCACACAACTGAATCAAAGTCCAATCCTATGTCATATAAACACAGTACTTGAGTGCCATTCACGGTCACTTCCTCACAGACAGGGGGGTGATGGAAGTCCTAACTTACTGCCATTTCCTTCCTTACCTGCTTCCCTGTTGTAAGACATGGAGCATGATGAGGAGGATTCTTCCTTCTGCAGTCCGCAGTATTGTGGTTACTTAATAGACAAGTTTTACACCACTTTCCTTCCTTCCGGTAAGGTGTCTTATCCGATCTTAGAGGGTTTTTGTCCTTTTGGTCAAATCTTTGTTTGTTCCTTGTGGTATGGTCCTTTTGTTCATATTTGGTATAGTTTTGTGATGATTTGAAGTTTTCACCCTGCTACTTCTTATTTCCTAATAATTCTGCCTGAGCTGCTTGATATCTCTCAGCAACAGTTACAATATCTTCCAATCTCTCTGCTCCTTCTTCTATGATAAACTTGCTCATTTCTTGAGGCATGGACTCTTTCACTTGCTCCATCATTATCATTTCTTTCAGATCCTGACACTTTCCTAAACTACTCCATTTTTCCAAATAGGTTTCCAATCTAGCAGAGAATTGGTGATAGTTTTCTCCTGAAAGACGTTTAGCTGTTCGGAATTTCTTTCTATATGATTCTGAGTTCTTTTCATATCTCACAAGCAGTGCCTGCTTCAGGATTTCGTAATCTTCCTGGTCATCTCTTGAGAGCTTCAAATATACATCGTAGGCCACACCTCTCAATCCCTGAGATAGTTTAAGACTCCACTTTTCTTTCACTAAGCCATAGGTAGTGGCAAGTCTTTCGTATCTATCCAGGTACGACTCACTGGCGTCTTCTTTTTCAACAAATGGGTCCAGATGAAAATTCATGGCCCCACTTGAGGTGCTCTCGCTGGAGCTACTCTCTGAGTGAGGTGAGCTACCACCATTATTGCCAGTATTTGCCTGAATTTCAAGCTCTTTTAATCTCAACTGATAGTCTCTCTCTGCTTGTAATTTCCTTTCCTCAGCTTCAATTTTCTTTGCCTCATTTTCAGCCTCCCATTTCTTGGCTTCAATTTCTAATCTTTTGGTTTCTCTCTCAGCTTCCAGTCTTTTGTCTTCTCTCTCAGCTTCCAGTCTTTTGTCTTCTCTCTCGGCTTCCAGCCTTTTGGCTTCTCTTTCAGCTTCCAGTCTTTTGGCTTCTGTCTCTAATTGCAACTTTCTTTCTTCCCTATCCATGTGTTTGTCCACTTCTGTTGTGACATACTGAGTAAGAGCATCACCTGTCATGTTTAATTCCTTACCCATCTGCATGATCGCAGTCCTGAACTTCACTAGATCAGCCAAGGCGTTACTTAGATAGGGTATGTAAATTTACTATAACCAAATTATTGTAATTAAACTTAATTAATTAAATGAACAAATAATTTCCGTGCAACTTTGTGAGCATCAACTATTTACTGAGTAATAAATGGTACTCCTCCTAAGAAAACAATAAAAAATTCTATTATTGAATTTCTCAAAAAAAAATTTTCTTATGTTATCTATGGGTGGCACAAGATAGATAGATGAATAGACTAAGTATGGCTCAAGATATACAGAAATATCCCAGGAACGAGCCCCCAGTGTGGCGAGAGGTTTTATTTGGCTCTAAGATCAGTATAGTACTGACAATTACAGAAATAGAATTTTTGCAGAAAATGGTGAAGTCCCAGTGTCTGAGAGAACTACTGGTATCACAAATTAGTTACGGCTGTGAATGATCTGATCTCGAAACAATAGTAGAGAGGAGACCGACATAAAGTGCCACCTCCGCTGTGTAACTAACTGTGATATTTAAAAAAAGCAAGGAAACAGATTTCACTTAACAATTAAAAAAAAAATTTGACAAGTCGTTCAAATACAATTTCCTTATTATTTATTTAGTATATACACTATCTACTCTTGTGCTGAAGGGTGAATGTTGAAGAATGGAATGTAATGGATTTGTAAGTTTACATATGATTCACATATATTTATATATATATTACAAGTCTTCCAATTATAAGAAACAAATTTATATCAGCTGTGCTGTTAATCACTTATAGTAAATGTATCAGCTGTGCTGTTAATTAAGTATAAAACATTTATCAGCTATGCTGTTATTATTGTCCCTTTCTACGCTAAATCACTTTCTCGTCACTGACACTAATTTTTGCTCACAATGCTGACAAAAATGGTACTAATGTGTACTCATCTCTTAGAAGTTCTTGGTTTGGTTGACATAAAACCGGCTGAAGATCGTTCCTTTAGCCCACCCAAGACTGAGGGAGACTAAAGATGTAGATTCTGTGCAATCTCTATGCTCCTGCGGAGTTCCAGGCAGCTGGACTGACGACCCACGATCTCGGTTTTTATGACACGAATAAAATCTGTAACAAGGAAAAATAGGGGCTAATTTCTGTCCTCAAGCCCACCTATTTCTATTGTATATGATATGAGCGTGTCTCAGTGTCTGCATGTAGGATGAATGACAACATGGCTCAGTATGATTTAGCATTAGCGAGACAAGACAGGTGTCTACTTGCAAAACATTCTTTCTGATAAACTAATACATAAATACATTCAATAATATAAATTCAATGCATGAATACATTCAATAATATAAATTCAATACATGAATACATTCAATACATGAATACCTCCCATAATATAAATTCAATACATGAATACATCCAATAATATGTACACCTAGGTGTGATACAACAATGTCCTTCCCCCTTTAATATACCAGGCCCTCTCTGACAAGTGATGGTACCATATATCCTAACAATATTGTTATGTTCTTATGATAGGAGTATATGAGACGAGGACTGTTTGGTGATATATCAGGTGGGAGTTATATGGGACAATAGATTGGAGTTAGATGAGACAATAGATTGAGTCCTAACAAGGACTGTTTTGGTTATATTTCAGTTGGTTTTATCTGAGATAACACTGAAGTTATTATCTATTCAATCATATTAGGAAATAAAATCATTATACCTAATTCCTTCAAGATACAATCAGTAAACTGATACGTTCATATTAAAACAATATATGTTAAATATATATATATATATATATATATATATATATATATATATATATATATATATATATATATATATATATATATATATATATATATATATATATATATATATATACAGGTGTATCTGCTGTAGGCCTATTTTCCTACCAGTTTATAGTAAATTTATATTTACCCTCCAAGATTTAAACAGGCCAGATTTTGACTCGACTTAGCGAAGCAGGCTGCAGGTCAATGCTCTCAGGCAAGCAATAAATCAGGTTGACAGCTCCTCTCACACAGTCGGTCGTCTCTGGCTTCGTGTTCGGTGTTGCGTGCCTTTGCATAAAATCTCGCCCGATTATATAGGTAGGTGAATGCTTAAGCAAAGCTTTTGGTTGGTTCCTGGCGAAGCAAGCTGATTGGTTTCCTGCAGTTTCGTCTTTTGCTCGTACAGCCTAATTTTTTTCAGTTTTCTTCCGCCATCTTGCGTGAACAAGATGGCCACGACCCACATCCGAAAAAACAGGGCTTAAGTTTTTTTCCTGGTGTAACTTCTTGTAATTTATTCCGGCTCAGCAACTGTGCGTTGATTGGCTGGGCTCTCGACAAAGGGATTTAACAAAGTAGTGTGTTTACACAACTCGTTCCACGACAGTGATGGCCACTGACTGCTTTGACGGTCGGCGGCTAAGGATCAAAGAAGAAGAAGTCAAAGCAGTCAGCGGCCATCACGCCTGGTGGCGTCCTGTAGGGCAGCAACAAATTGATTCCACCTTGCTCGGAGTAAGCACTGCGCTGAGGCGATTTACGTGTTAATCTGTGTACTGATATGGCTGCACCACGATAGCCAACATGGTTAGGTTGCTGCCACTCCTTGCAAGGCAGAGAGAAATGGATAACAGCGCGACATGTCTACTTATCCCTGAGAAAGGTGTGAGAAGGAAAATAAAATAATATCTGCATCACATAGCCGAAAAAGAAAAAAGGACAGTGCGACAAATGAAAGCACACATTAAAATCAGTACCACAAATGTACCGATACTGCCGGAGTGAAACAAGGATCGAGGATAAACGCCCCATTTTGTGAAATTAGCTATATACTGTTGAAAATTTCTTGAGTTTTAATTTGTTTTAGCCAACAGAAGATGGTGGTCTGATGCCACATCCGCTCCTTTACATACTTTTACATCATGCAGTGATGACCTAAACTTCTTACTTATGCATATGTGATCAATCTGATTCTCAGTTCTGTGGTCTGGTGATATCATTGTTGCTTTATGTATTCTTTTATGTGCTTCTTCCTATAGCTAGTTGATTTGAAGCACAGAAGTTAGCTAATAGTTCCCCATTCACTTTCATCATACCTAATCCATGCTTTCCCATGATTTCTTCAAAGCCCGTGTTGTCTGTTTCTATTTTCGCGTTTAGGTCCCCCATCAAAATTGTGATGCCCTTTTTTTCTTTTTGTCCAAGACATTTTGTTATCTGGTGTAAAAGTCTTCTTTTTCAGATTCTTCTTTATCATTTGTTGGTGCATAACACTGGATGATGTTTATATTTACTTTCTGTTTGGCTGATTTAAACCTTGCAGTTATAATTGGGGGTCCCACTGCTTCCAATTCTATATGTGCCTTCTGTGCTTCCCTAGACTGTGGTGGGCTGTTTCCTCCTCATGTTCTGAGGACATCATTTCTCCTGTGATCAATCTCCTCGTCTCTGCGCCCTTCCACCGTGTCTCGCAGATACCCAGGATATCAATCCTGTAATTTTACATTTCTGCTGCTACCTTTGCAGTTTTCCCTTGTTCACACAGAGTGCGAACATTCCAGGTGCCAATCCTGGAGATTTTCCTAGATGAAAAAAACCTTCGGCTTTCTCTTTGTTGCTTCATGCTCTTCCTTTCCAGAGGACCTTCTTCTGTCTTGGGCGGCTGAGTTGACTTATATTCTATATTTGACTTATCCATGTTTATGGAAGTTTCTTGGTAAAAATGTTTTTTACGGGATGGGGTAACCAGCTCCATGCCCAACCCTCCTTAGTCGGTTTTTACGACATGCATGGTAGGGTACAGTGTTACTATTCTTTGCTCCCCTTTCGGGCCCCGGTCACACACGGTTGGTTTTCACTCTTGCACATTCTATATTTCATTAGCATCTTGTAGAGTAGAAATGTGTGATAAGACTTTTAGGCATACTTGGAAAAGGTGAAAAAAAATCAAGTAGGAAATTTAAAACAAACAAAAACAAACAAAACAAACAAACAAACAAACACAAAACGAAAAACTGAAGTCTCGTCTACCTACAATATTGACTATCATTAGAGTTGAACCACATATAAAGAGAAGGACAATAAATTGGCCAAAATAGACAGATCCACAGAAAAAATAATTCTCTACTCAAAATAGCATTGACGATTTTTAATTGGTTGATTATATTTACAACTTACTCATCTCGCTAATGTACAGTCAGTTGTAAATATAATAAATATAACGCAGGGGGTTCCCTGAAACCTGACAATTATTTCAAGGATTCTTCCAGGATAAAAAGGCTGATAAAGGCTCCACTAGATAAATGACGTACTACTCATTTTTAAAGAAAACACCAACGAAAACAGATGGCTGTGATATGACGTCAGCTTGTTCCACGCCGGTGAGAGCGGGTGCAAAGAGAAATAAAACCCAGGTAAGTAGAGATAAATTTTGAGATAGAAGCGAATAACACAGGACTACAAATTAGTGAAAACAGAATGAGAGAGACGCCAAGGACTGCAATGAATTCAGATTTCATTTTCTACCTTACGCCTCCTGAGCCTGAGAAGATTGATGATAATGTTGATGAATGTTGACAGTCCACAGACTTCTTGTGACTCTAGCGACTGTCTTCAACTGGTAGTGTCAGTCCAGATGTAGTTGAGGCAATAAAGCTAACGGGACCAATTAAATGTCCAGACGGTTTGACACATCACCGACCGCAGACACCGGCAAATTAAATCCTCGGCACTTAAAATTCAATGACGCAATTATCAATGATACCAAACAGAGAACCATCCCTGACTGTGTCATCTCCGAGACAAAATGCTACGACATGAAACAAATCACTATCCTTAACTTGCAAGTGCAGCCATAATTTCTTTGATTCCTCACTTCAAAGACCTGACGAATGTTTGATTAAAGCACCCCCTGTCTTAAATACCGTAATTAAAGCTAATATTAAGAACAAGTCAGTGGTGGCTAACAGCGCGGATATGAAAGTCTCCGCGTCCTGACAATTATTGGCTTCCTCTTGGTGGAAGCTGATCCTAAACAAACTGTGTGCTGTAAAGCTCTATTTTTTCTCCTTGATAATAACCCGGGGTTTCTGACACATCGTGGCATTTTTAATGATGATAGTTTTAATAATTAATTAAGAATAAAGCACAACAATACCCTTGTCTATGGGGTCTCCTTGTAGACCAGGTTTTCTTATCGTGTGATCCACTGACCTCTCGGGGGTCCATGCATGGATTCTAGGGGGTCGTTTTACACAACATACAATGTAAAGTTGTTTTATTATACTTTTATGTATTTTTGTTAAAGAGGTGTTCCATAGCCTTCATCGGACAATCTAATGGGTCCATAATCTTCATCTGACAATCAAAAGGGTTCATGACCTTCATCGGACTATCAAAAGAGTCCATAGCCTTCATCGGACAATCAAAAAGGTCCATGACACAATACAAGGTTAAGAAATCCTGTTGCAGACAGAGAGAGAATATGGCTTTTGATTACTGTCGTAGAAGCAACTAAAATGAGCTTGTTTATGGGGGCTGGCAAACTCATTGTATAAAACAAATTCCTACAGAAACTACCACGGCAGGAACATCCTATATATAAAATCCCAGCTTTTTCTGTCAGTGCGTGACGCTAAGGGGTGCAACTTTAGTTGAAAGTTAGACATTAATTGTATTTTTTCCCTTATGTGTACTCTCCCGAAAATAGTAACACTTACCAAAGAAGAAAGCGCAAATGACAGTGTGCACAAAAATATATTTATAGAATGTGTGATCCCGTATACACACACTGCGATCGTCGCTGCTGCTACGTAGTTCGTGTACTATGGTGATATACAGTGATTTTTAAAAATACTTTTAAATAAGTAAAATTGCCGTTAGGTATTGGTGCTTTTGAATTTAATTCCCGTCTTATGGCGGGCTTTTACACTAGTATTTAATGTTTCGGAACAGGCTTCTTGCTAGAGGAGCAGTTCTAGCGGTGGCTACAAGCTCCACGAGGAGCAAAATATGTTTTCAGGGATAAAGAATAGAACACTTGGACAACAGAAAAACAACAGACGTGAGTGGCTTACCCGTCGAAACACGCCTAGCTAAAACGAATCAGGCACCACGGCCAGCTTCAAAAAAGATGCTTTGGTATTTGTTAGTACGAAATCGGAAGTATACAGTGGGCAATCGATGACCTCATTGCCTATTAACGGGCAAAACCTTGATACTGGGTAGTGTGCTCATTAGTATAGAACAGAGGGTAGGTTTCTGGTATTGTATAAACATAAATTATGGATATGATGACGTAACACAAAAACAAATGTCGAAGAGTATGCACGCTAACCGTTCCCGTAGCACACTGGTTGTACATACGATGGACGCATTCTTTCTCACGTCCATTTCTGCTAGTCCCACGTTTGATGCCAAACTCCAACAGCCACAGCCGTGTTTATTCATCCATTGCAGTGTCATTATCCAGCAGGCAATCATTAATAGCCCTTAGTGTCTATCCCTTATCCATGTCCAGTGTCCCCACTATAGTTGCTCTCGAGGCCAGTCTGTCAGCTCTCTCATTGTCACGTACCCCTGCATGACCAGGACAGTAGATCCACACCAGATCTTCAAGACTTGAGGCTTCAGCTAAGAATTACAATAACGCTTATGTTACTGAACTACTACTGCTCTTGTTTGGCAGCTATTGGCTAATTTATCATCATCATTTTCCTTTTCTCTCCTTAAGGAACATACAGCCACCACATTCATGTGATCTGGCAGTAGTGGTTTACCAGCCTCATGCACAGCTCATAGTAGTGGCTGATTCATCCATTCATCACACTTCAGCAGCCCAAGAAGCATAGACCTTCAACAAACGTATACCAAGTCTTCCTGTCACGTGACATAGACCTTCAACAAACGTATACCAAGTCTTCCTGTCACGTGACATAGACCTTCAACAAACGTATACCAAGTCTTCCTGTCACGTGACATAGACCTTCAACAAACGTATACCAAGTCTTCCTGTCACGTGACATAGACCTTCAACAAACGTATACCAAGTCTTCCTGTCACGTGACATAGACCTTCAACAAACGTATACCAAGTCTTCCTGTCACGTGACATAGACCTTCAACAAACGTATACCAAGTCTTCCTGTCACGTGACATAGACCTTCAACAAACGTATACCAAGTCTTCCTGTCACGTGACATAGACCTTCAACAAACGTACACCAAGTCTTCCTGTCACGTGCCATCTGCTCGAGATCTTTCCATATCTTCTTCATCCCCTTCATGTATATCTCCAGTTCCGTTCTCCGCATGTTTTTTTTTTCTCTTACTCAGGAGATTCTAGAACAATGGCTTCATGTTAATGCTTTCAGCAGGCTTCCTCAGTGTGTGTCCTATCCATCTCTATCGTCTTCTTCTCATCTCTTGCTCCACTGGCACTTGTCTGGTTCTTGTCATCAGTTGCACATTAGTGATCTTGTCATACCACTTCCGTGTTTCTATTCTACGCAAACACTCGTTTATTAAAATCTTTAACTTTTTGGTTGTGGTTTTTGATGTTCTCTATTTGTTAATAAAAAAGGTAGTCCTTTAGCATATACTACCGTAGGGGAGTGAAGTGTTAGAGACCACCATACTGTGGTGAAGTGAGATGTTATAAATATTTATAGGGGACTTAGTGTACTGACTGAGATCAGCTGTGAAGGTATATATATCTAATAAGAGTAGTGTATTATACATAACCTTACTTGCTGCCACATATGTATACCTCAGTCAGAATTATTCTGGAATAGTGTGATGACTACGTTATATGTCTACGGTATGTGTATGATGAAGTGTAAGTCATAACAACAACAGACAGATAAACAATTTAATTTATTCCACTACACTTGACAACACTGTGACACTCACATACATAAAACACTCTACAAGGATATCTTAAAGGAGTCACTGATAACTTTTCAAATAACAATATGTATTCATTGCTGTCATGAATGAATATGTGTCCTGATTCAAATACAAAGGGAACCAGGAATCACAATCAATTTTAATTACCAGTTATAAGTACAGAATTTATCAATATGAATATTGTAGTGACATATATTATTAAAAGTATCCTATGTGTGTCAGTTGTGTAGTAGTAATATGAGGTAATTCTGGTTTTGTTTTGTTCAAGCTCTGTTGGTATTTGTCATCATGACTTCAATAGTTTGTCTTTATTGGAACTAGTATTGGAGATGTTCTCAGTTCCTGATATTAAAACAATTTAATTCCCCTCTTAATGTTATTTTTTCAATGTCATTTTAAGATGGGGGTACATAATGTTGAGCTCAGCTGTCCACATCAGCTTATCTAGCGTGATGGCGGCAGGAAGAGACTCCTCTGCTCGATTTCTCCCCTGGGCTCTGGAGACACCTCACTGATAGCTAAATGGACCAAGGAGTATGCTGTCCGACTCTGGATTCAGCAAGGCTCTGACCAGGTGCTGCTCAATAACGTCAAGACCACGGTCCCACAATTCATGGAAATAAACACAGATACGTTGACTAGCAATGAATTCTGGCACAAATACTGGCACAAATTCCCATCTGCTTATGTTCCAGGCTTTTATTTAGCAAAAATATGAGCTGGCTTCAACGCACTGTTGCTTTATCAAGCTTATTTGAACTAGTGGTCTCGAACTAACGCTCCTAAGTGATTATATCAGCGAGTCTGGCCAATGGAGCCACGTTTCGACAAGTGTTTGAAAAAATTTTACCTTCCTACGTCTCCCCTAACAACCAAGGATAGCATTTATAGTCCGACTAATCGTGTTTAGCCTTACATATCATTCCAGCCAATCAGTTCAAATGTAACTTGTGGCCCATTTCCCGTACAATGGTGGTTTTAAAAATCTACCACTGAGCGATTCTGATTTTGGGTGTTGTCTGACAGCACCATCATTTTATTTTGGCTATAACTTGTTAATTCCTAGACTATTTGCGTAACGTTTTACATATTCTTTGTCAGCAAGCCCTAAGGAACCCAAATATACAAATTTAAAAGAGCTACGTGGCTGCGTTCAAAATATGCAATTTCTTCTACCTCCTGTTTCGAAGATGTGCTGTCTGGGTACTGTAATGTTTTCAAACGTAAACCCATCTATTGTCATCTTTCCTAATAAGAGTTTTTCAGGATTTAAAAACCTAACTCTGGGAAGGGTAGTGAATTTTATCACTGTCCGTCTGAAAAAAAGTTAGTGCATGTGGCCTTACACGCGTGATAGTAGTAATAGTGTATCGCGCGACGCGTGTTGCATGCGTTCCTGATTTTCAGCCCTCCCTCTCTCTTTCTATTTGAGTCCATCTGTTCGTTCGTTTTGGGTAACGTAGTATAATTAATGTTAGGATTAATTTAGGTCATTACGCATTGTGCCTCTCAATGTTTTTCTCAGAACTGCAATACCCGTTTTAATGTGTTGTGGAAACGCTTGTATTTATGCAGTGGCTTATATTTAACGTGGAAACGTTACAATTTGCAGACGAAGCATAAAACAAAGGGGGGATTTCGAGTACATTCTTTGTGACAGCACTGTTATTTTACCATTGCTCTTTTCTTTATTAGAATTTATTTGTTAGGCTTTACATTTACCTGACACTTTATATATGTGGATTAGAATATTTCACGACACATACTAGGTCCAGCATCGAGAAATGGGTTGACCAGTTCCCTTCCTCCCTGCCTTTTCCTCCCCTAACTCAAAGAGAAGAGTCAGGTACCCATTTACATTTGGGTAGACTGGAGCGTGTCGGTACCGTGATTCGAACCTGGCACCTGTGCCGCAAAGAGACCAGCGTTCTAACCACTCTCGGACGCTCATTTGCTTATTTTTCTTCTTCTTCTTTGATCCTTTGCCACCTACTGTCAAAGCAGTCAGTGGCCATCATGCCTAGTTGCGTCTTTGTAGGGCAGCAGCAAGCTGCTTCCACCTTGCTCGGTCCGCGGCTATCCTTCGTATAGTGCCCCATTTCCTAATTTAGAAGGTATAATTCCTGTAACAAGGGGTTTTTTTTTTTTTTTCTATTTTGATATACAACAACTCTGATAGTTTTTGGAACAAGATTTTGGGACACAAAAATTATTGCAAATTTAAAGAATAATACTTATGACAATGTGCGTGGTAAAACAAACAACCTATGAGAATAATAACAGCCTTAAAGAATACAATATAAATAATTATGAAATTACCACAGCGAAGTATTATAACCTTCATAAAACCTTAACTAAAATTGTAAACGTTGAAACAAACAAGTAAAAAGAATGAAATCTTCATTATCGTTATTATTATCATCATCATCATCATCACCCTTCATTTATCCAATGAGAATAGACCTTCCACAAAAGTATGTCATGACTTCCTGTCATGTACCGTCAGGTCAAGATTTTTCCATGACTTCTTCATGCTCTTCACGTCTGTCTCCTGTTCTTGTCTCCGTGTGTTCCTTGGTTTCTCTCTATCTCTCTATCTCTCTTACCATGAAGATTTCTCAACAAACATCAACAAACAATAAGAAAGGAATAATATCAGCTGCAAAAAATAACATCCGAAAGTACTTTAAATTTAAAGAAAAATGAATGCGTAATGAAGACACGTGTCTAATTGATAACCAATCAACAACGAGAAACAATGAATACCAAATCTGTATTTAACGTCTGCGTGCGCTCAGAAACAAAATGGGTACCATGACAGCAAAGAAAATGGCGGGCAGGTCCAATTTTTATTACTTTGCCCGCCGTACATTGATGGCAGCTTTACGCTTGCTAGTGTTTGTTTAAATTTCATTGTTGTCCATTTGGAGGCTGTCTCTCACAGACAGTTTCTGTCGTCTAGTAATTGAACTTTGACAATTGATGTTGCGAGCAAAGAGCTAGAGAAAGACAATAACACGAGAATTTCATATCCTCCACTAACACTCCTGCTTTCATTTAAATTCTTCATAATTTTTTTCAATTACGGATATCAATGTATTTGGATTCTTCATTATTACCATCTGGTTTTAGATTGATTGCTGGTAATTCCTGATGTAAGTGGGCCACTTTTTAAAGCGCTCTACGGACACATGACGGAACGGCCAACACATATCCAGACCACAGGGTCTTTTATATTCAAACATGCGCCCTAATATAACTGTCGACCGTATGCCCAGGTTGAACTAAGCGCGCATCACCAACACGATTCATGACGCTATTTTAAGAGTTCAATCTTCTTCAACTCTCTGTCCTCTGACCTGCCTATTCTTTTTCTTGTGTGGCGATTCTTCGATTATTGTTTCTTGTAGATTATGTGAGTAGCTAACATGTTTTAGTACAATAACCCACTTATAACTAAAACACACTGCCATGGTGACAGACTGAGACAGACTGCCAGCTTTATAAGAGACGTAGATGTCATTGTTTGAGAGCGACCGGCGAAGAAGAGAAGCTAAACTGCATCATTTCACGTTAGAATTCTACAAGTAAGTCAATTTTATAGATTTCATCATCATGTCACGTTAGAATTCTACAAGTAAGTCAATTTTATAGATTTCATCATCATGTCACGTTAGAATTCTACAAGTAAGTCAATTTTATAGATTTCATCATCATGTCACGTTAGAATTCTACAAGTAAGTCAATTTTATAGATTTAATCATCATGTCACGTTAGAATTCTACAAGTAAGTCAATTTTATAGATTTCATCATCATTTCACGTTAGAATTCTACAAGTAAGTCAATTTTATAGATTTAATCATCATGTCACGTTAGAATTCTACAAGTAAGTCAATTTTATAGATTTCATCATCATGTCACGTTAGAATTCTACAAGTAAGTCAATTTTATAGATTTCATCATCATTTCACGTTAGAATTCTACAAGTAAGTCAATTTTATAGATTTCATCATCATGTCACGTTAGAATTCTACAAGTAAGTCAATTTTATAGATTTAATCATCATGTCACGTTAGAATTCTACAAGTAAGTCAATTTTATAGATTTCATCATCATTTCACGTTAGAATTCTACACGCAATTCAATTTTATAGATTTCATCATCATGTCACGTTAGAATTCTACAAGTAAGTCAATTTTATAGATTTAATCATCATGTCACGTTAGAATTCTACAAGTAAGTCAATTTTATAGATTTAATCATCATGTCACGTTAGAATTCTACAAGTAAGTCAATTTTATAGATTTAATCATCATGTCACGTTAGAATTCTACAAGTAAGTCAATTTTATAGATTTCATCATCATGTCACGTTAGAATTCTACAAGTAAGTCAATTTTATAGATTTAATCATCATTTCACGTTAGAATTCTACACGTAAATCAATTTTATAGATTTCATCATCATGTCACGTTAGAATTCTACAAGTAAGTCAATTTTATAGATTTAATCATCATGTCACGTTAGAATTCTACAAGTAAGTCAATTTTATAGCTTTCATCATCATGTCACGTTAGAATTCTACAAGTAAGTCAATTTTATAGATTTAATCATCATTTCACGTTAGAATTCTACACGTAAATCAATTTTATAGATTTCATCATCATGTCACGTTAGAATTCTACAAGTAAGTCAATTTTATAGATTTAATCATCATGTCACGTTAGAATTCTACAAGTAAGTCAATTTTATAGATTTCATCATCATGTCACGTTAGAATTCTACAAGTAAGTCAATTTTATAGATTTCATCATCATGTCACGTTAGAATTCTACACGTAAGTCAATTTTATAGATTTCATCATCATTTCACGTTAGAATTCTACAAGTAAGTCAATTTTATAGATTTAATCATCATTTCACGTTAGAATTCTACACGTAAGTCAATTTTATAGATTTCATCATCATGTCACGTTAGAATTCTACAAGTAAGTCAATTTTATAGATTTAATCATCATTTCACGTTAGAATTCTACACGTAAGTCAATTTTATAGATTTCATCATCATGTCACGTTAGAATTCTACACGTAAGTCAATTTTATAGATTTCATCATCATTTCACGTTAGAATTCTACACGTAAGTCAATTTTATAGATTTAATCATCATGTCACGTTAGAATTCTACAAGTAAGTCAATTTTATAGATTTAATCATCATGTCACGTTAGAATTCTACACGTAAGTCAATTTTATAGATTTCATCATCATGTCACGTTAGAATTCTACAAGTAAGTCAATTTTATAGATTTAATCATCATTTCACGTTAGAATTCTACACGTAAGTCAATTTTATAGATTTCATCATCATTTCACGTTAGAATTCTACAAGTAAGTCAATTTTATAGATTTAATCATCATGTCACGTTAGAATTCTACACGTAAGTCAATTTTATAGATTTCATCATCATGTCACGTTAGAATTCTACAAGTAAGTCAATTTTATAGATTTAATCATCATTTCACGTTAGAATTCTACACGTAAGTCAATTTTATAGATTTCATCATCATTTCACGTTAGAATTCTACACGTAAGTCAATTTTATAGATTTCATCATCATTTCACGTTAGAATTCTACACGTAAGTCAATTTTATAGATTTCATCATCATTTCACGTTAGAATTCTACACGTAAGTCAATTTTATAGATTTCATCATCATTTCACGTTAGAATTCTACACGTAAGTCAATTTTATAGATTTCATCATCATTTCACGTTAGAATTCTACACGTAAGTCAATTTTATAGATTTCATCATCATTTCCCGTTAGAATTCTACACGTAAGTCAATTTTATTGATTTCATCATCATTTCACGTTAGAATTCTACACGTAAGTCAATTTTATAGATTTCATCATCATTTCACGTTAGAATTCTACACGTAAGTCAATTTTATAGATTTCATCATCATTTCACGTTAGAATTCTACACGTAAGTCAATTTTATAGATTTCATCATCATTTCACGTTAGAATTCTACACGTAAGTCAATTTTATTGATTTCATCATCATTTCACGTTAGAATTCTACACGTAAGTCAATTTCATAGATTTCATCATCATTTCACGTTAGAATTCTACACGTAAGTCAATTTTATAGATTTCATCATCATTTCACGTTAGAATTCTACACGTAAGTCAATTTTATAGATTTCATCATCATTTCACGTTAGAATTCTACACGTAAGTCAATTTTATAGATTTCATCATCACTTCACGTTAGAATTCTACAAGTAGGTCAATTTTATAGATTTCATCATCATTTCACGTTAGAATTCTACAAGTAAGTCAATTTTATAGATTTCATCATCATTTCACGTTAGAATTCTACAAGTAAGTCAATTTTATAGATTTCATCATCATTTCACGTTAGAATTCTACAAGTAAGTCAATTTTATAGATTTCATCATCATTTCACGTTAGAATTCTACAAGTAGGTCAATTTTATAGATTTCATCATCATTTCACGTTAGAATTCTACAAGTAAGTCAATTTTATAGATTTCATCATCATTTCACGTTAGAATTCTACAAGTAAGTCAATTTTATAGATTTCATCATCATCTTTTAGATCCCCAAGGAGCATAGGCCTTCAACAAACGTATGTCAAGTCTTCATGTCACATGTTCAAAGTCTTACTATGTTTTCTCCACACCCTTCATGTCTGTCTTCTATACTCTTCTACATTTTGTCTTCCTCTACGTCTTAGTGCACTGGCTTCCTAGCTCGGTGGTCCATGGTTCGATCCCCAGTTGAGGTGGGATTTTTTAGACCACAAACGGCTCCGGGGTCGACCCAGCTTCATGAATTCGGTACCAGAGTAACTCTGGGAAGGTTAAGGCGACCGGCGTGATGCTGACCACATCAACTCTAGTGTGCCGATGGTCAAGAAAATATGGGCCTAACACCATATTCCCAATATGCCTCAATGGTCGTGTAACGGGATCCTATGTCTGTTACCCTGGAGATCACAGAGCAAGAACTGCCTGGTAATGCTAACAGAAAGTTCCTCAATGTGTGTCCTAACCACTTCCAGCGTCGTCTTCTCATCTCTTGTTCCATTGACACTTGTCTGGTTCTTGTCATCAGTTCCACGTTAGTGATTTAAGCATTTGTTCTACGTGTATTCCATTCCTCTGCCTTCTATTTTCAACAAAGATTGCTCAGTAAAGCTCTAATATATAATTTCTATGTTAAGCTATTTCTTTTCGAATGAAAATAGATGCTTTCTAAATGAAATTAGATATTTTTGTGACTGAATTAAAAAAAGCATGTTCTATGTTAAATTGAGTATGCTTTGAATGAACGCATAATTTCCACTTGACGTTGCGGTTTCTTTGTTAGTGAAATTAAATTATTTCTATGGGGAATTCAATTCTTTTGTTACTTACAAAAAGAATAATTTATTTTTAATGTGAAATATTTTTTTTCAATTTACAAAATACTATATATAACTGCAATAATCAAAATGTTTACTACAATAAGTTCATCAATTTTGTTCTTTAATAGACACGGTATGTTGTTCTCCTCCTTGTGACTGAGAATAGGACTACTTCACTCTCAAGCATGTCGTACATGGCAATTAATACGAGGTTGTGTATGGGACTGGCGACCTAATCATGTAAAAAAAAAAAAAACCCACAGAATCCACCGCTGCAAAAGCATGTGATGGCTTGGTGCCGGTTTCCTGTGGGGGACCAGCTACTGTGATGGATTCATGCTCTGTAAGGATCGCAATGGAAAATTATGATGATTATTATGATGATGATGACGATGATGATGATGATGACCATGATGATGAAAATGATGATGATAACGATGATGATATGCAATAGAAATCACCGTTTCTTTCATTGCAATAAATTTTTTCATCTTGCTCACTCATTGCACAAAGATGTGAGTCTAACAGTATTGTTTTTTTTTAATAGAACATTGCAAAGCAATGGTTTTTTTCCATGGAAGCTTTCCTTTGACATATGCTACTATGTTTTTTTTAAAATAATATTAAATTAATAATGCCAATACTAAACATGCCTCTATGTGCTTAATGATAGACGTAATCTCAATGGTACAAAAATTGTAATAATATATTTTTAACTGAACTTCCATATTGTCGCTTTTACAATCTCCAGTCTTATTCTGCATTTAGTTCAGACAACTAAAATGAAAAACCTGGCAAGGAAAGATAAACGCGTACAGGAAAAATTGGCTTTCTGCCCGTTTCCCGTCCACGTTTCCTGTGTCGCGCATGCACCGAGTCCCGAAAACGGAAGCAGTAGCGAGGACGCTCTTCCGGTGCTGAGCTTGTGCACTTTGTTTAAAAGAAACGAGCCCTAATGTATTTGGTGACGTCATTTCCTGTCAGGTTAGAGTGATATGGACGCAGTCACAAAGCCTGGATCCAAAAATCAAGTCTTTGGTAGGCGTTTTCTAAAACATGGCTAGCAAATAATGACGAGCAAGTTCCAAAACAGTTCAAAACATGTATTCTAAATTACTGATAACTATAATGATAATATTATGATAATTTAGCCTGACTGTCAGAATTAATAGCAGAAAAATAACTTTGGCGCGTTGCCAGCACACGACGACAAACATCAGACAAGAATATGTCAAAAGAAAAATAAAGTTTTAAGTGCACTCTAGAGATTGGAGTATGCTGCTCATACCGCTTTGATCACCTTAGCCAGGTCATTCACGTGAAAGAAGTCTTCGGGCATTCAGATTGAGCCGCTAATTCTTAGGACCCTTCCCTGACATTATTTAGTAATAACATATCCACTGTAGTTTCCTACAGATGATAGTAGAGTGGCAGTAATTGAGCGTCTGCTTCTCAAGGCAACATAACCGGGTGTGAAACAAAGTTGCGTCACGCTTCATTCTAACCATTTGTAAATGAACACCTAACTTTTGAGCTAGGAAAGGCAAAAGGAGAAAGTAAGGAAATTTGTCACATAAATCTTAGAACTAGAATAAGTGAAGCTAGTAACACTTCATTCCCCTACAGTAATATCAGCTATGGGACTATATTTAGCTACAAACTACAGACAACATGCATAAATACACCACCAACCCCCAGACATGCTGAAGACGTGTTGCACAAACAATGGCTGCTGATAATCGTACTTAGTTTTATAATAAACTGCGAAATTATTTTTTTAGACTCTTTGTCAATTTTCTATTCTATATTTTCTGATCTTGTTATTTTGTTATTGTTTATTAATTATGTTTTCTTATACTTTTACGTTTTCTTCTTCGTCAGTTTCTCATAACCTTTTCATATTTGTCACCTTTGTTTTCAGTTTCTGATAGTGGTTGACGAAGGGTGTGTCACGTCACGTGTCTTTAATATATGGGTCATTTGTATTGATCAGCTTGACTTATTTTTATGAGATTGAGTTTCATTAACCGACTTTGGATTTATAGTCAAAGGGAAATAATCGATAGACCAAGAAGAAGGGCACAAGAGTAGTGTTGACGTCTATTGATTATGGTGTTTTTGTTTGTCTGACCTTGGGTGAGAAATCTTAAGTTTTTTTGTTCGGTTTTGTTTGAGTGAACTGGCTACGTGATAGTAAAGTCACGAGATTTGTATGAACGGTTGAGCTGTTTGTCAAAAAAATAGTTGTTCTAGAATTTTTGGAAATAGTTATTGTTGTAAATCGAAGTTTTAGATTAAGTCAGTTAGATCTCAGACGCGATAGCGTTTAGAAGCAAGTTTGCTTTGTGTGTGATAGTGTTAGAAGTGGCTGCGCAACTGAGAGTTTTCATCGAATGATAAAGCCAAGAAATGTTTTGGTTGACTCTGCTGTACAGAAAAGGTATACTTATCACTCAGACGCTCAATCGCTTTGTACGCCATAATTATATACGACAGTTCGTTATTTATTCTGTGGACAATATGCCAGTGTTCCCAGCGAGAGAGAAAATGTGTGTATTTTCGAAAACTCAGGTACGTTGAACATTTTAAGTAACATAGCTAATAGTGAAGTAAAGTAGACAAGTTGACAGACTAGTGAGCAGAAGATAGACTTGGTAAAGCTACATCCCTTGCGGTCAGGCCAGTTTCACTAAGATATGCCAAGACAGAAATAGAAGAAATATGTCAGAACATAAGAGAAACAATGATTTCGAATGAAGAACTAGATGACAAGTAAAATATTGACAACAATGGTCCTCAAGCTGTGACCACTATAACCACTAGAAACAGTATGAAAATTGAAATAAGAGAAAGAGAAAGAGAAAATGACACTGAGAATTTTACCACACGAAATTTGCTGTACAAGTCTGCCAGCCTCAATGGGAAGGTTGGGCATATCATTTTTTTAAGCTTTGCTGATTCATGTAAATAAAGTTCAACGTAAATATTGTAATGCCGTCAAAGTGAAGTCATTCATCAACTGTGGTCAAAGTAACGTCATCGTTTAAAAGAAAGAAATTTTCTAATATATCAATTATGCTGCCTACTATTTAGGGTAGAGATAAGAAACCTATACTATCAAAAACTTGAGAAGTAGGGAATAGTAGACAGCTATCATCATCAGCCAGCTTGTATGTCTACGGCCAAAGTAAAACGGATTCCACAGTCACTATTTTTCATTGTTTTTTAACGTACCTAATTTTAGCACTGTCGTGAGAAATTCTAATCCACATATATAAATTAAAACGTAAATGTAAAGCCTAACAAATAACTTCAATAAAAGGAAAGAAGAATGGTAAAGAACAGTGCTGTCACAATGACTGTACTGGAAATCCCCCTTGTTTTCTCCTGCGTCTGCAAATTGTAACGTTTCACGTTGATAGTAAAAGCCTTCTGAAGCATACACGCGTTTCCCCAACACAATAAAATGTGTACTCCATTTCTAAGAAAAACCTTGAGATACGCAAGATGACCTAGATTTGAGATTCCATTCATGTCTTTTTATACACTACGTTACCTAAAACGAAAGACAGATGGACTAAAGATAGAAAGAAGGGAGGGGCTGAAAGCATGCAACACTAAACACGCGTCTCGCTACACAGTTACTACCATCACGCGTGTAAGGCCACAAGCACTAGCTTTTTTTCAAATCGACAGTGATAAAAAACACTACACACAAGAGAGTTAGGTTTTAAAAACTTAAAAAACGCTTATTAGGAAACCTGACATTCTACTGTTTTATGTCTTAAATCCTGACATTAGTCTGACAGTACAGCAGGACAGGTGGCGGTTCTAAACATAAAAAATAAAATAAAAACTACACGACTATCTTGGAAAATACATATTTTGAACGCAGCCCCTTAGCCCCATTAAATTTATATATTTTGGGTTCCTTAGGACTTGCTGACAAAGAATATGTTAAACGTTACGCAAATAGTCTAGGAATTACCAAATTATAGCCAAAAGAAATAGTGAGGGATGTCAGACAACACCCAAATCAGAATCGCTCAGTGGCAGATTTTCAACACACCATTGTACGGAAATATGCTGACATGTTACCTCCTATTTGATTGGCGGAAAATAAATGTAAGGCTAAACACGATTAGTCGGACTATAAATACTATTTCGTTGTTGTTAGGGGAAACGTGAGTAGGAGTACTTTTTTTGAAAAGCTGTGTAAACATGGCATGATTGGTTAGACCTGCCAATATAGTCAATTAGAGGCGTCAGGTCAACACCACATTTGCAAATAAACTTACTACAGAACCAGTGCGTTGAGCGCCAGTGCATATTTTTCTAAATAAAAGCCTGGGACATCGGCAGATCGAAATTGTGCTATATTCAGTGCCAGTCAACGTAATTCTGTATTATTTCCATGAATTGTGGTAAGCTTGAAATATTTGATATCTTTTAATGAAAATTGAATGTAAATTGATAATTTATGTCTGTATATATGTGTGGTTCAGTAGCGAACATGAGGTAAAGCCTATATAATGCTCCAGCCTGAACAGAAGGTGTCGGAGGAAAGTAAAACTACATGGAATTGCCAAACAGTACACTGACACCTATATTATTGACTAGAAAGAAATAATGCTGGAATTGCAGAGGCGTAATAACCATTAGGGAGGAATATACTGGTGAAAATTGTTTCAGATGAAGATAGCAGTTGGCCTACCGCTCTGAACTCAGTGTTTGTTATGTATTGTGCTCAGAGTAGAAATAGAGTATAAATTAGTTCTGAAGTAGGAGGTACAACCTTCTTGTTTCAGGGACTGTGGTCCTAAAGTTATTGAGCAGCACCTGGTCAGAGCTTTGCTGAATCCAGAGGCGGACAGCATACTCCTTGGTCCATATAGCAAACAGTGAAGTGTCTCCAGAATACAGGGAGGCTATCGAGCAGAGGAGTCCTTTCCTGCCGCCATCACGAAAGATAAGCCTATGTGGCCAGCGGAGCTCAACATTATGTAACCCCATCTTAAACTGACATTGTGTAAAAATAAGAGGGGAAATTAATTGTTTTAATGAACGGAACTGAGAACATCTCCAATACTAGTTCCAACAGAAACAAACACTTGAAGTCATGATGACAAATAACAACATAGCTTGAAAAAACAAAACCAGTATTACCTCATAGTACCACTAACAACTGACACACATAAGATAATATTAATAAAATATGTCACTACAAGATTCATATTGATAAATTCTGTACATATAACTTGTAATTAAAATTGATTGTGATTCCTGGTTCACTTTTTAATTGAATCAGGACACCTATATATTAATGAAAAGTACTTAATACATATTGATATTTGAAAATTTACCAGTGACTCATTTAAGATAGTCTCATAGAGTGTTATATGTATGTGAGTGTCAAACTGTTGTCAAGTGTGGTGGAATAAATTAAATTGTTTACCTGTCTGTTATTGTTGTGACTTACACTTCATCATTTATAAAACCCTAGACATTCAACGTAGTCATCACAATATTCCAGAATAATTCTGACTGAGGTATAAATATGTGGTAGCAAGTAAGGTCATCTGTAATACACTACACTTATTAGATACAGATACCTTCACAGCTGATCTCAGTCAGTACACTAAGTCCCCTATAAATATTTATAATATCCCACTTTACCACATATATTGGGGGCTCGTCCGGGATATTGAACTTTCTCCTGTTATAGATATTGGGAATAAAAAGAATTAAAAGGTATCCTTGGGTGGAAATAAATAACGTTGAGCTCTCAGTGCCTGTAGTGTCCTTAGATAATTATTGATAGATTGAATTGTTACAATTGCATCTTAGACAATGGCCGACTTGGCAAAATTTCGATCTGCTGCTGTACAGACTGCGAAAGAGTTAGGAATGGACGGACAAATTATGATTGCTTATGTCACGGCTGAATGTGACAAATATATTGAACGGGAAGAAAGAAGATTAGAAAAAGAGGCCGAAAGAAAGTTAGAGGCTGAGACTAAGAGGTTGCAGATTGAGGCTGAGGCTAAGAGGTTGCAGATTGAGGCTGACAAAGAGGCTAAGAAATTGGAAGCAGAAGAAAGGAGATTAGCTGCAGAGAGGGAAGCAGAAAAGGAGGAGAAGAGATTACAAAGGGAACATGAGTTACGACTAAGGGAGTTTGAGTTTCAAGGCCATGCTCCTGAAAATGGTGCCAGTCCCTTTGCCTCTGATGCCACTGCTAGCCAGGGAGCCTCAACCTCAGCTATGAACTTTCATTTAGATCATTTTGTTGAGAAAGACGATGATATTGAGAGCTATCTAAATAGATATGAACTATTAGCTACTGTGAACGGTGGTTTGGTTTTGATAGAGAGAAAGAAGGTAGAAAAAATGGTTGGAGAGATATGGATGGGTTTGGTTGCAGATTATTTGTCGTTAATGAAGGGAGATAAGATGTGTAAGATTAGGCTTTGTCTTAAGGGAAGTAACTTAGAATTAAGTCCATTACAGGTTTGAGTGAGTGAACAAAAAAAAAGTATTGCACGAGAAAGTCGAGATGCGTAAACACATGTTAGGCGTGAACGAAGAATGTTAGAACGGGGTTTTGACAGAGTCTGGTTTGAGACGCGCTAGGTGTAGGCAGGGAAAGGTGTTTCTCTCAAGTGTGTAGTTAGATATTGAACGTACAGCGTAAGATTTTATATTGTTGTATAAGATATATTCGGAGCACCAAAGTGTGTGTGTAAGAAAAAGTGTATTTCAAATGAAGAAACAAAACAGGTACGTTTTGACATTTTGATTATTTACTGCGTATGTGGCTCAGCAGACCAGGTCTGAGCAGAGGACAGTAAACAGATGAAATCTTGCTAAAAGTGACAGCCCTGGCGGTTAAGGCCAGTTTCTCGTATAGAGATATAACAAGAAACATGGGAAAAGAAACATAAACAGAAGAACGACAGGAAGTTCTGTCTGAATAAATGTATGACAGGTTCTATAGCTGGGACAAGTAATAGTAAGAAGACAAACAAATGTATGTGAAAAATGGATACTGAGATTGTTTGAAACTGAAGATTGTATTTTGCAAGACTGCCAACCTTGAAGAGAAAGGTTGGGCACACCATTTTTACAGTTATCAACGTATGTTAATAAAGTTCTACCATTGATATTTTCACTGCTGTTTTGAGTGGTATCGATTGATAAACAGTGGGTATGAAGAAAAAGTAGAGTCAGTCTAAGTGAAGGAAGTTTCTAGTATTTACTTTACAACACACTATCTACTGAAAGGGCAGTGGTCCGAATCTTGCAATACGATCCCCGTCGACAGACATTCATGGTGCTCGTGACCAGCCCTACAGTAGGCAGTAGCAAAGACAACAGATGACAGGGTAACTAATGGTGCCAGTGACCAGCCCTACACTAGAATAGCTCAAGAAACTTTTATAACTCAATGATAGTTCAAGAAACTTTTATAAAGCAAGACAGACTCGACTCAGATGTCAGTTTCGGCATCACATATTAGGTACGGTTGCGTCAAATATTTTCGTATCTAGCAGTAAAACGGTCACAGAATATTTAGGTGCACCTAACCCTATACAAGATAGAGTTGTAAGAGACTACAGACAGAAAGAAGGTCAAGTTCACTAAGAAGAGATTACACAGAAAGAAAGAATCCTGCGAGCGAAAAAAAACAAATCAAGACAAAACAGAAGTCAAGTAAAGTGAAGCGACATCAAAAACAACGAAGTCTATCCAAAGCATCACGAAGGTCAAGTTCATTAAGAAGATACAAATCGAAGGAATCCTGCGAGCTGAAGAAACAAAGCAAGACAACACAGAAGTCAAGACATCACGAAGGACAAGTGCACAAGAAGAATATAAAGAACAAAACAGTCTACATCAACCGACAACCGTCAGAATACAGGTACATGCATGAGATAACAATCTGAATGATCAACAGGCCCAACGCGCAAAAATAATAGTATACAGCCGTATAAGACAAAAATTGTGTTGATTAATTCTGAAATACTGGAGGAGCAAGTGTGTATCCCAATCAAGGAAAACAGATTATGTAACACATAAACATTTAGAAACAAATTAAGTTAATTATTAGTGTAGTCAGTTAAATTATAAGAATTAGATTGATAATTGTTTTGTAACTCATAAGAATTATAAGTATTGTACACAGATATTGGTTAATAATTCTCTTACAGGTCAACCAAGAGATTTATATTAATTTTTTTTACAGGTGTTTCTATTAACACTAACACTTACAGGTCAAGACAAGATGCAACAACAACAACAACTTACGGTGGGTTTGGATCCCAATGTGGCTGCTCTTGAGCAGGTAGCTAAGGCTATGACATCCATTAGAAATGAAAGTAAGTTCCAGAATATCCGGAACAGTATAACACCATATGCAGGGAATCCTACTTTATGTAGAAAATGGTTGCTCGAGATACAAAGATATTGCACTTCGGTCAATATGGACCAAGGTGAGTACAAACAAGTTGCATATCTTTCCTCAGGTGGGTTAGTAGTAGATTTTATAAGACGCAGGTTTGACACTGTCCCAGATGAGACATGGGAAGATTTTAAGAAAGAACTAATAAGAAGGTATGCACAAATTACGGATGCATCTTACGCGTGGACGATGCTGAGGAGCATACAACAACAACAAGCAGAGGAACCCATTCAAATGTTCAGCGACAGGTTGTTAAACCTAGCGGAAGAAGTTTTCTTGGGGCAACAAATTAACCAGCAAGAGGTGGAAAAACAGTTAGTGGGCATATTCGTCGATGGGTTGAATGGTATACCAATTAAATTACATCTCCTCAGGAAGGACCCACAAAACTTGTCACAGGCCATTGCACTTGCTACAGCCGAAGAGAACCTTAGAAGAAGACTGGACCTCAGGCTTGGTAGAGTGGTTCCATGTGAAGAAACACAGGAAGAACCTATGGAGATAGGACATTGTCAACAAAGAAGGATAGAAAGACGAGGGAGAGGAATGGAAACGTTTTATAGGTCAAGACAGGTAGACCGCGAGCCAATCGTGTGTTATGCTTGCAATAGGCTGGGACATAAAGCCTTTGCGTGTAATTATAGGCCACTAGAGCCACAACACTCAGTAAGGAGAGTTGAGACCTTTAACCCGAGACGTAGTAGACAACACAATAGACAACAATATTACAACCAGTCCGAAAAGAATAGACAAGAGAATGAAGTAAACACCAACAGAGGGAGACTCATCAGGGAGATAGTACAACCACAGGACAAGACGGAGAAAGGATATATTGATACAATAAGTGGAAGGCAACCACAAGTGAACATGATAGGAAGGGCACATGTTAGGTATAACCAACAACCATACCATAGACAATGGGCCAGAGTACACCATCCTGCAAGTTGGTTTGACAAGAAAGGATGGCTACAAAAGACATGTCAAGAATACAGAAATAGGAAGATGAATTGGGATGGTTCAGTTATAAACAGGAACAAATATGAAAGGAGAAATATATGTACAGATCGCGAAATTGGGAAATGGAAATGTAACCAATATCAATATAAACAGGGACATAATAGAACATGGAATAACAGGGACAGGACACTCCCGACTTTCAACAGCAACTATGGATCAGGACATTGGGACAGCGTGAATAGGAGAAGAACTAGAATAGATTTGAGGAATTTTGTTGGAGACATCAGGAGAGGAGTCAAAGACAAGAAAATACAAATAAATGAAATTGAAAAAAAACAAGAAAGAAAACAACGTATCCCTAAAAGAAGACAAGTAGCAACAGCAATCGAGCTAGCTCATAAACCAGACCCTTGCTCATGTATTGTCGAAATACACGGAAGGAGATATAGAGCATTGGTAGACTCAGGGGCTACTGTAAGCCTTATTAGGTTTGGACTTTATAAACAGATACGAGGCGTAGCTCAATACAGAAAGTCACAAAATACACTTACCTCGGTGTCAGGAGAAAACCTGAAAGTGATGGGAACAGCTATGGTGCAAATGAGAATTGGCAATATGATCGTGGAACACACGTTCACCATTGTGAAGGGGATGACGAGAAATATCATACTAGGACGTGATTTTCTGCTAAAACATAAGGCTCAAGTACATTTTGATACTCACCAACTGAAGATAAATGGCGAATACATCAGGTTACAGGACGACGTATACATAGCGTCCATAATCCGAAACAGAACAACAGTTACGCTGCGACCGAATGAAGTCGGTATTGTTCAAGGCAAGTTGAAAAGATCCCCATATTTCAACCAAGGACAAACGGTCTTAACACTCGACTGGGAAGATGGAGATATACTAGATGAACCCGGACTAGAAATGGTAGAAGGAATAGTACAAATTGGAAAAAGACAACAATTTCCAACGATGATTATAAACACCACGGGAAAAACAGTTAGAATACCAAGAGGATTTGTATTAGGAAGGGTACAACTGATGGAAGGTCAGGAAGGAAATATGGAATACCAAGAAAAGCACCAAATACAAGAAACTATGAACAATAACAACGCGCGTCAGAGACAAAATCGGAAACCACAAACAGTGGTGGTACCACAACATAGAGTTAACAACAAGATATACAGAGAGCAGAAGAAAGTGGAAACAAGGAAGCAGGACAAGATAGGAATCAAGGAAGATGTATGCACACCATTCAGACTCAATGCAGTGTTAGGAGAGAAAAAGCACACAAAAGAGAATGGAATACAGAGAGTTAACGGTGTAACAGAAAAGATGGAAAGGATCAAAATACCTCAACCAAGTATAGAGCAGTTGAGGAAAGAAATAAAAGCCATCCTTGGAAGAACTAAACCAGACATCGTGGTACTAAAGGAGGTGCAGAAAATTCTGGAAGAAAAGTTTGATATAGACTTATCACAAAGAAAGGAAGAAATCTACAAGCTTGTCGTAGACGAAATAGAGGAAGATAGACCGATGGATATAAGAGGCTATATAAGGAGCCATAGTATGTATAGTATGAGAGGCAGTGTTCAAGAAAGATGTACACGGATTCCCAATAACACACCACACTACACGGAAGGACATAAAACAACATAACAATACACATGAACGGATAGGAACACGTAGAATTGAAGCAACACAAAAGGATAGTGACTGGAAGGAGTCTAACAGGATAGGAGACAACTGGAGAGTAGGATGGGAAGATGACTATGGAGAAACATCAACAGGTAGTCAGAGTCGCACAATGGCAGGAAGAACACACGTCCATGCAGAACCGGGAACAACATCTGATCGGTTAACCCCCCAACCCCCCAAAGTCTTACACAGCGAACAAGAGGAGATGGGCACATATAGGCCAGAAGAAGACAGGATACAAGTATGGCAGGATACAGAGAGTAAACAGTACAATGCGATTCTAGAAGATACGACAGGAATAAGGAAACAATGGAATAATATTGAAACAGAAATAGATGCACCGTACAAACATACGAGAGCTGCAGAACAAAGAAACAGAGCACAGGAGCAGCAGCTATTGAAACAAAAGGAGCAACAGATAGATACTAAACAACAAAGTGGTGCAAGTCAAACTCAGAATATAGAGGACACATCAGCTAAAGATTCAGATACGCAGGAAGAGATGGAAGAAGAAAATATAAGAGGGATGAAGAGACAGCGGTCGTCATCATCAGACGATTCAGAGGATTACAGAAGGCGTCTAGCAAAGTTGAGACATGTAGAAGAGGTCAGACTAAAGAGGAAGAATAAAGTAAGAAATAGTAGTGTAGCGGAGATGAAGGACATACGGGCAATTGTTCAATATATGGACAGGAAATTTGAAGAATTGGAAAAGGAGAAATGTAGTCATAGAGAAGTGCAAGAGGAACAAGATAGAAAGACCAAGGGAATGGGTCAATGGGAAATAGACAGTGTCGACCAGGGAAGGTCGAAGAAAAACAAAGAGGAAGAAGGAAATAAAAAGATAGAACAAAAAATAGAACAGTTAACTGCACTTTGCGCAGATTTAGAGAAGAAGTTGGAAGAGTTAGAAAGCAAACAGGAAATGAATAGAGATGCATCAGAGAAAAAGGAAGATGTCACAGCACCTTGGGCAGGGATGATATAAAGGGAAGCCATAGAGAAGGCGAAGCAGAAAGTAGAAGAAGTTCAGAAACATGAAAGTAGTAGAAGTGCAGATCGACGAGAATACCGATCTAAGAGTAGAGATACTGAGGAGGCAAGTAGGGATACGGGTCGAAGAGAATACCGATCCAAGAGCAGAGAGGCTAGTAATAGGAGAGACACGAGTCGAGGAGAATACCGATTCAGGACTAGAGAGAGTCCGTGGAGAATAGGAGAGATAATAATAGTAGAGAAATAAGAAGGGATACGGATCGAAGGGATTTCCGATCAAAAGCCGAGATAGGCTGAGAAATAGAAGAGAAGATAGAAAGATAGAGAATACGGATCAAGAAGGGATTAGATACACAGAGAAATAGAACACATACAGATCGAGGGAATTACCGATCAAAGAGACGGGAGGCGAGAGGCAAGAGAAGGCTAGAAAGGGAGATAGAAATAGGAGTAGTAGTATGAGAGATACTAGGAGTACAAGTCGAGGTAGCGACAAATTAAAGAGTACAGGGAGTACGAGAAGGGAAGAAATAGAAGATAGAGGGAAACCGAGGCAAACGGTTGACGGAGTAAGAAGTAAGGAGAGATACACGAGATACAGAGGTGGAGAGGAAGCAAAGTGTTGACGAGGTTAGACGAGAAGAGGAGACTCAAGATTTGGATAAACAGATAGAGTTAGAAGCGCTTAGAGCCAGAGAGGCTAGGATGATGGAGATGCTAAAATTGATGAATAAGTTAGCATAGGACAGCACAGTTCCAGAGAGGGAACGAGAGGTAGAGGAGATTAAAAAAAAAAAAAGGAGAAAATTGCAGCGGGAGTCTAGTTGTTTGGAAACTAGATGCAATCGTTCTACACTGAACATAAAGTAAGCTGAGTAGGTCCGAACGATGGACTACTGCAGTGGTGGGAGAGAAGAGGAAAGAGGCAGGGAAGCCATAGATTAAGGGAGAGAGACGTAGATGGGAGGAATGGAGAAGTCACAGAGAGGAGACGAAAGGGAATTACGAGACAACTAAAGGAGTATTGGAGAAACTATAGAGAATATGGCGGTAGATGAGGGCCATAGGGAAATGGCGAAGATATAGAGAAAATTGGATAATTAGAAGTGATAATCTAGAGGGAGCTGACAACGGAGTTGAGGAGGATGCAGATTTTTGTTTTTCGGCAGTTGCCAGAGTCTGGTGAAGACTTTGTGGGAAGCGAGGTTTCTCCAAGTATAAGAAATGGAGGTTATAGGGAGATAATAAGGAAGAATAATGAGAGATAGAAAAACTAAGGAAATGAGAATAGAGGAGAGAATAATTATGTAGAGGAAACAGTACACAATTGTATATGGTTACGGGTTTCTTTTAACCACAAGGGAAGATGGAAATGAAATGTAGATAACGTAGGAAAGATATGCAGCTAACTAGAACGATTAATGAGATAGGCAGAAATTCAAGATAATTCGCGTAGGCGGGATAATAAACTTGGGAGTAGAGATAAAAGGGATGGTAAATGGCTAATGAAGTTAGAAAGGTCTAGTAAGAGTCGTAAAGGAGCAAACGACAAGGTGTACTATGAAATGAGTTCCATTATGTACAAGTTGTAACATGAAAAGAGTTGTATTCAGTAAAATGTATAATATGAAAACAGTTCCAGGATGGAAAATGTATACTATGAAATGGAAATTGTAGACAGGAAGATGAGTGAGGTTGATTAGAAGTGGAGAATGGTGGGTCTCATTGGGACAGATGTAGAGGAAGAAAGGGATGGAATTGGTAGTAGAAGAGGGAAGGAAGAGAGTGAGTGGAGATTTTTCGGGAAATTTTCTCTGTGAGAGAAATTTTTTTTTAAGGGGGGAGATGTGTGAACGGTGGTTTGGTTTTGATAGAGAGAAAGAAGGTAGAAAAAATGGTTGGAGAGATATGGATGGGTTTGGTTGCAGATTATTTGTCGTTAATGAAGGGAGATAAGATGTGTAAGATTAGGCTTTGTCTTAAGGGAAGTAACTTAGAATTAAGTCCATTACAGGTTTGAGTGAGTGAAAAAAAAAAGTAATGCACGAGAAAGTCGAGATGCGTAAACACATGTTAGGCGTGAACGAAGAATGTTAGAACGGGGATTTGACAGAGTCTGGTTTGAGACGCGCTAGGTGTAGGCAGGGAAAGGTGTTTCTCTCAAGTGTGTAGTTAGATATTGAACGTACAGCGTAAGATTTTATATTGTTGTATAAGATATATTCGGAGCACCAAAGTGTGTGTGTAAGAAAAAGTGTATTTCAAATGAAGAAACAAAACAGGTACGTTTTGACATTTTGATTATTTACTGCGTATGTGGCTCAGCAGACCAGGTCTGAGCAGAGGACAGTAAACAGATGAAATCTTGCTAAAAGTGACAGCCCTGGCGGTTAAGGCCAGTTTCTCGTATAGAGATATAACAAGAAACATGGGAAAAGAAACATAAACAGAAGAACGACAGGAAGTTCTGTCTGAATAAATGTATGACAGGTTCTATAGCTGGGACAAGTAATAGTAAGAAGACAAACAAATGTATGTGAAAAATGGATACTGAGATTGTTTGAAACTGAAGATTGTATTTTGCAAGACTGCCAACCTTGAAGAGAAAGGTTGGGCACACCATTTTTACAGTTATCAACGTATGTTAATAAAGTTCTACCATTGATATTTTCACTGCTGTTTTGAGTGGTATCGATTGATAAACAGTGGGTATGAAGAAAAAGTAGAGTCAGTCTAAGTGAAGGAAGTTTCTAGTATTTACTTTACAACACACTATCTACTGAAAGGGCAGTGGTCCGAATCTTGCAATACGATCCCCGTCGACACTACCACATATGGGTTAGAGAGAGAAAGGTGGAGCTTAAAGTTATCTCAAGGTCTTCGTGGGGCAGCTTATGAAGTTTTTGCCAAAATGAGCAGAGGTGATCAGGAAAATTATGACATGCTAAAGCAGGCTCTTTTGTTAAGATATGAAAAGAACGCAGAATTTTATAGGAAAAAATTTAGGAATGCTAAACTACTGTCAGGTGAAACCTACCACCAGTTCTCTGCACGAATAGGGACATACTTGGAGAAATGGACTTCTCTGGGGAAAACCCAAGATCTTAAGGAAATGGTCCTTATAGAACAACTAAGAGAGTCCATGGCTCCAGACCTGAGAAAGTTTCTCATGGAACAAGGTGCAGAGAGGCTGGGTGAGTTGCTAAATGTTGCTGAAAGGTATCAAGCAGCTCAGGCAGAGGTATCAGGTAACAAAAAGAAACAGTTGGAAAATTTTAGGGCACCACAGAACTTTAATAAATTTGATCCTAGGGATCAAAACAAAGGTAAGCACCAGTTTGATAGGCCACGGTATGACAATAAAAATAAAATCCCACAATTCGATGAAAGGAAATATGATGAAAGAAAATCTTTCAACCAAGGAAAAAGGTAGTGTAAAAATTGTAAGATGAACAATCATGACACTGACCATTGTAGAAGGAAACCTCCTCATTGTGCTGCTATGACATCTGGGAAAAGGGAAAAAAAAGGTCAAACCTGCAGAACTACAGGAACCATACCATCCCCCAGTTTGTGAAGATGTCATCTGTAATGGTGTCACTATAAGGTGTTTATATGATACCGGTTTAGATTACGATTCCGTTGTAAGTTCTCACCTGGTGCAGGCCGATCAATACACCACAGAAACAGTGGAGATTCAAACTGCAACCAAGGATGTAGCTACCATGACACTTCCCGTCGCCCGGATAAAGGTGAAAACGCGATATGTGGAAGGAATCATAAAAGCAGCAGTGATAAATGAGCCAATCTACCCTCTGATATTGGGGTGTAGATATGTCTTCTTGGGGAATGCCAAGAGACCTGTGATATTGTCACGTAGGTCTTTATGTCATTAAATTACCTACATCTTCTTCCTATTCTCTCACCCTAATCCTTTCATTTATATTCTTTCCATACTTGTTTTTCCTGTATTTTTCGCATCACTCGGTTGCAAAAAATATTTTCTTCAGTATTTTTAAACTTTACCTGTTTCTTTCTCAAAACTGAGAATCGCGCTAGGACGATATTACGTAGATGTCAGGGCTGCAGGGCGTCAGAAGGAGTGATAAGTCGGTTCGCTGAACATAGGACGTAGACAATAGTCTACATTCTCACCGAGCGCGCGAGCTTCTTCTCGGCATAAGTCCCGGTGAGGTGTGATACTTTACATCTGCACCGGTCAGTATTCAGACATTTGTCTGAAAAATCCCAAACTGACACGGCGCTCACTGTGGGCCATGGTCAGCTGTAGTGTGAAAACTGCCCTGCATTGGAGACAGGTTGTCTGAGATTTGAAACTGACACGCGTACATCTTGGTCAGTGGTGGCAGTTACGACATGTTAGGTGTGAAACGTATCGTTTAAGCCGGAAAGGGGAGAGCATTTCGTTCTACGAAATAATAGTTCATCCTTTGTCTGGTTTAAAATATTAACCCACGTTTGAAACTATTTCATTTCACTCAGTAACTTTGCAGTTAGACTAGAACAACCTTCGTTCGATTTCTAAATAATCTCTGTAAATAGAGATGGCCTTAGTTTGGTCGAAGTGGTTTAACGTTCGTAGTAATTCTGTGGTTGAGGTATATAATATTAATATATAATAGATATCTAGTGTTGTGAAGTGATTTAGTGTTAAAATCGCCGATTCCATTTTAAACTAGTTCTGTGTGCAGAGTGAATATTTTGATAGTTTGTTATTTCTTAAATCGTCGAGTTGCATTGGAAATACAAAATAAATTATATTTTTAGCTTACTAAACAAGTAGCTGAAATAAGTTTAATTTAACTAAATACTCAGTCGAAACTGTTTTAATAACTAACTTATAAATGCTAGATGCTACATCAGTGAATAGTGACGGAATACGAAGATATTCCTAAATTCCTGATGATTGATTTTTGTATAACTTACTTTATGGGAAGTTTTAATTATAAGTCAAGCGGTCGGCTTGCTATTTAAAATGTAAGTTATATTGAGTACATATATGTAAATTATTTGATATGTGTTCTTTCTTTTATATATTGAAACGGTGGTACCCAACTTGCCAGCGGTTAGTAACCTGAGAGACATATTTGTGAGAAGCATAGACATTTCCTATCTTTAACCACGTGGGTTTCTTTGTTTCAAGTAACACGGGTCTGACAGTGCATAAGCCATCAGAGAGAGACAGTAATAGCAACCCCACTAACGGTTTCTAAAGACTAGAAATATATATATTGGGCTTTTGAGCCAGGTCATATTGCTCCACAAATTTAAATGTACATGCTGCCTGGCGGCGAGAATATTACAAGATTAACATTCCGCAAGAGATTGTGACTAGTATTGTGGTGACAAAATATAGTACCTTCCTGGAGGTAGACACCGATCTGACATTCCTTAATTCTAGAATCCAAAGCTAATGACATTGTGCTCTGCTAACTTTCGTGCCTGGACAAAATTTTATGTGACTTAATCAGACATTCGAAAAATTAGAACCCCCAAGGAATCGTTCCCTGAGAGTTTAGTACGTCTTTTGGAACTGGGGATTTCTTGGTCAAGGACTGCATCTTCGGGTCTGTGTGAAGGTCCTAGAATTAGTATGCTCCTAGAGGCAGCGAGCAAAGTTGTGAGTATACATGTGTAAGAAAGGCCATGGCTGGATGAATGAGAGTACACAGGTCTGAATGTTATTTTACCGATGTATTATCGTCCCACATTTACTGTCTTAATTCTTTTTGTTTAACCTGCAGAATTTGTTACTATTTGCTAGAGTTTCTTTACTTCTTAGGTTAAATCAGATTTATCAAACTCTGTGCATACATTTACGAGAAAAGAAGAAATCTCTTAGACTAAACCCTACGTATCTATAACTTTTTGGGCCATCATCTGTTCTCTTAACGGGGCTGTGGGCTAAACCTAGAGTAAGATCTAACGGGCTACCATCCTTGTAGCATTTTCTTGAATTGTATGACTATTTGTATATGTTTTTTTTTCCTTGATGTATTTTTGGTGTTGTGAGAAGATTTTTTTTTGATGATAATAATAAAAAAATCTCTCTCTTGAACTAAATCAGTGCGTTGGTCAGCTCGTTCAAATACATATAAAATCATTTGTTATAGATTTTCCAAGTCTGTGTGTTTAACTGTCGTCACGTGTATGTGCGTGCCCGTGAGTAGATAGAATTATATGTAATATATATGTGGTTTAGACTGTCGGACTCTGAAAAAAAAAAAAAACCGTCGTAGAGGATAGGTGAGAGGGAGAAGAATTCTTTTCGCTTTCAGCGACAGCCTCTATACCACAGTCTATCATCTCACCACTCGTGGAATCTATTTCATTTTTCAAACTCTCACCGTGACTATCACTCATTCCAACCTATTCAGAAGGGACCAACCCTAGTCTTAATACTCCTATCCGAAATCTACGACAAATGGGTTCTCGTCCGTAGGATTTTTGAACTTAGAATAGGAAGACGAGTACGACAAATGGTCGCTCGTTACCGGGAATTGAACCCAAAATCCTAAGGCGATACGACAAATGTGGTCTCGCCCGACGGATTTTTGAACGTAGAATAGGAAGACGATACGACAAATATCAGCTCGTTTTTTTAGATTCTTTATTCTGAAATAGAGTAAGGGTGTGATGTCTTGTGAGTTGTTATATCTTTAAATAATTTATCCCCTAGACTAACGATCTGTTTTCGGGCGTGCTGACCACACAAACTGATAGTTTTTTTCCACAGCATTTAGAAATAATATACATTTCAGTTACAGGTTGATTGTCGGAATATATGTTAATTACTGATTTTGTAATACTAAACGCTGGTAAAGTTTTGTGAGTGTATAACATTCACAAGGGTTCTGAAGCAGGTAGGTGTTTGAGCAAAGCTAAGGAGTGCGTTTCGGACTATCCGTCCAGATTAATTGCCTCCCTCACCCGAACTGTCTTCAGGGGTGAACTTGATAGTGGATTTAAAATTAAAGGGATTTTTTTTTTCTCTCCGAAATTTTTGCAATAATTATTTTGCTTTTCCACTGTAGCTACTTATTTTTCAGGGATTAATCTTAACTACCATTTAGTTGGCGTAGTCGTGTTTTGCATTAGGTGCTTTATTGCCGATTAATAGCAGCGATAGTTAGATTTTTATTTTTGGAGGAGGTATCCCAGGGTTAAGGATATCATCTTTTGAATTTTTGGAAATTTGTTTCTCGTAGTGGTAGGAACCAGTGTATCCTTTCTTCTTTTCTTTCTTGACTTGTTTCAGTCACTGACATAATATGGCCGAGAGGGCAAAACTTAGACAACTCCTCAGGGACGAAGCGAGAGAGGAGGGACTGGAAGGAGAGGAAGCGAAAGCTTTTGTCAGGGACGAACTTGAGAGATATGATGCGGAGAGGAAAGCAGCTGAAGCTAAAGAGGAAAAAGAAGAAGCTAGGAGGAAAGAAGAAGCAGACCGTCTATTACAGCAGAAGAAGATTGAGGAAGAAATGGAAATTCGCAGGATGCAGCATGAGGAAAAAGAGAAGGAGAGACAGCATGAGAAGGAGAGGGAGGAGAGAGAGGAAAGAGAGAAGGAGAGACAACATGAGTTGGCTCTTAAAGCTCTAGAACTTCAAAGTCGTGGTGCTGCCTCTACCTCCAGCAATGGAGAGTCTTCTCCTCATTCTTCCTTAACTGACCCTGCTAACACTCAATCTCTTTTCACCTAAATGCTATGTCTTTCACTCTTGAGTCTTTCCCTTGTCCAAATGAGAAGATTGACACATGGTTAGAAAAATTTGAGAAAATTGCAACTCTGTACGGGTTAGAGAGGTCGCGTTGGAATATGAAACTTTCCCAGGCCCTAAAAGGTTCTGCTTATGATGTTTATTCTAAGCTGGAAAGTAGCCAACAAGACGACTACGATGTGTTGAAGAAAGCGTTACTGGAGCGTTTTGAAATGAACGCTCGCAAGTTTTTGCAACTGTTTCGCAACAGCCGGAAAGAGAATTCTGAAACTTTTCACCAGTTCTCATCTCGTCTAAAGGGATATCTAACAAAGTGCCTTGAGCTTTCACAGCTCCCCTCTACCTATGAAGGTCTTGAGGAACTTGTTCTAACAGAACAAATAAAGAACACTTTGTCTGCGGATACCCGGAGATTTCTCGCTGAGCAGGGGGCAGAAAAACTTGAAGACATCTTAGAGAAGTCTGAGCGTTACCATAACGCGCTGGCTGAACTACCGGCCACAAAGCGGAAACCGACAGAGGAGCATTTTCGAAAAAATAATCTAGATCAACCTTCTCATGCTTCGAATCAGTTTAACCTCAGAGAAACTGGACCTCAAAACCCCCCTCCTGAAAAATCCAAGTTCTACAAGAACAAGTACCCCAACCACCCCAAACAGTCTGATCAACCCGACCGCCCTACATGGCAGCGTAGCCAGAAAGGACAAGGTGGCAAAGGGAGAACCCCTGAGCACGGGACATATGATCAGACCGAGCACACCGAGCCGAAACGCATCGGATGCTTATTAACAGTCTCGCAAGGCGGAATTATTGACAGTGATTCCCAACCTGTTGGGGATAGACCCTCAACGCGAGGTATTGTTACTTTGAACGGTTCTCAAACTTCTTGCTTATTTGACACGGGGCTTTCTTATGATTGCATTGTTGCCAGGAACCTGGTCAAACCCGGTCAAGAGACAGCAGAGACCGTCCAACTTTGTGGAGTTCGTAAGAGTGATGCACCTACAGCGCTTCCCATCGCATTGGTGGAGATACACTCTGACTTTGTCAGGGGGGTGATCAAAGCGGCTGTTATGGATGATCCCATCTACCCAGTCATACTTGGCGGGAGATACGTGTGTATTGGGAAACCGGAAGAGCCGATTGTGGCAGCAGTAACTACAAGAGGGCAAACCAAGAAGGAACGGGAGCCTGCGCCTAATTTGTTACCTATGGAACTTAAAGAAGCGCAATACAAGGACCCTACTTTGGCACCCTGCTTTAGGAAACTGCCCATGGCTAAGGAACCCAAACAGCACGGGGACATTTTTTCTGAGGATGGCGTACTTTATCGGAGAACGGGCAAGCCTGACCAAGGTTACAACCAGCTCCTAGTACCGAAACAGTACAGAAGCCAAATCCTAGAAATGGGGCACTCTCTTCCCTTCAGCGGACACATGGGACAGAACGCCACAAACCAACGTATAACCACTCATTATTGGTGGCCAGGAGTAAACACTGATATTATCAGGTACGTCAAATCCTGTGCCCAGTGCCAACGTGTACCACCCAAGCAACGGACACCCCCAGTCCACATGGGTGAAATGCCGATAATGGGAACACCATTCGAACGGGTTGTGATCGACATTTTAGGGCCTTTCGAAAGGACTAAAAGAAGGAACAGGTTTATCCTGACCTTAGTCGATACATGCACTTTATGGGCAGAAGCTATCCCGCTAACATGCGCAGATGCCAAGCATGTCGCAGAAGCCCTCGTGCAGATTTTCACTCGGTTGGGATTCCCTCAGCAAGTGTTGACGGATAACGGATCCCCATACCGAAACCTGTTGATGGATGAGATCGTGAGGATCTTGAGGACCCAACACATCCACACTAAGCCATATACTCCGGCCGGAAATGGGCTCGTGGAACGTGCTAATGGAAACCTCAACATGATGCTAAGTAAACTGGCACAAGTGAAACCTGAAGATTGGGATCTTTGTATTCCTGCAGCATTATTTGGCTACAGAGAATCTCCTCATACTTCCACAGGATTTCCGCCAGCTACACTCTTATTCGGCAGACCCATTAAGGGCCCGCTTGAAGCCTTACTTCAGTCTCTGACAGACGTGAAGGCTGATGAGACAGTTGTCTCAGCCAGTAAATATGTGTCGGTTTTAAAGGAAAGGTTGAAACTAGGGTGGGACCTAGCAACGACTAACTTTAAGCGAGCACGCACAAAGCACGCTAACCGATACAGGAAAGTCGCGGAAGAGAGAGAACTGGAAGCAGGAGAGAAAGTTTTGGTGTTACTCCCTACTGAGAACAATCAACTGAAGATCGGATGGCAAGGGCCGTTTACCGTCCTGAAAAAGATTTCTAAGGCTAACTACCAGATCTCTATTGAAGGAAAGGAAAAGGTTTTCCATTTAAATCTCTTAAAGAGATACTTGCAAAAACCAGTGCCAACCTCCGACCATCTCCTGACGATCGCCAAAACTGACGAAGATGACGATAGTGGCAGGGATATTCCACCGCTATCACAGGAAATCTTTCAAAAATGTCAGAAGCGGCGACGCTCTTTCAAGCGCGCATGGGAGACATTCCAGAGGAAGGAAACTTTGGGGAGTAGACTTGAGTAGGAATTGGACAGAGATGGAGGGGGAAGATGAGAGGGAAGAAGACAGACACCCCGAAGCTACGGTTATAGGAAATTTAATTCCATAACGTAGACATGGAGTGCTTCCATATCTTAAGGGGGGACGTCCTGTCACGTAGGTCTTTATGTCATTAAATTACCTACATCTTCTTCCTATTCTCTCACCCTAATCCTTTCATTTATATTCTTTCCATACTTGTTTTTCCTGTATTTTTCGCATCACTCGGTTGCGAAAAATATTTTCTTCAGTATTTTAAAACTTTACCTGTTTCTTTCTCAAAACTGAGAATCGCGCTAGGACGATATTACGTAGATGTCAGGGCTGCAGGGCGTCAGAAGGCGTGATAAGTCGGTTCGCTGAACATAGGACGTAGACAATAGTCTACATTCTCACCGAGCGCGCGAGCTTCTTCTCGGCATAAGTCCCGGTGAGGTGTGATACTTTACATCTGCACCGGTCAGTATTCAGACATTTGTCTGAAAAATCCCAAACTGACACGGCGCTCACTGTGGGCCATGGTCAGCTGTAGTGTGAAAACTGCCCTGCATTGGAGACAGGTTGTCTGAGATTTGAAACTGACACGCGTACATCTTGGTCAGTGGTGGCAGTTACGACATGTTAGGTGTGAAACGTATCGTTTAAGCCGGAAAGGGGAGAGCATTTCGTTCTACGAAATAATAGTTCATCCTTTGTCTGGTTTAAAATATTAACCCACGTTTGAAACTATTTCATTTCACTCAGTAACTTTGCAGTTAGACTAGAACAACCTTCGTTCGATTTCTAAATAATCTCTGTAAATAGAGATGGCCTTAGTTTGGTCGAAGTGGTTTAACGTTCGTAGTAATTCTGTGGTTGAGGTATATTAATATTATATATAATAGATATCTAGTGTTGTGAAGTGATTTAGTGTTAAAATCGCCGATTCCATTTTAAACTAGTTCTGTGTGCAGAGTGAATATTTTGATAGTTTGTTATTTCTTAAATCGTCGAGTTGCATTGGAAATACAAAATAAATTATATTTTTAGCTTACTAAACAAGTAGCTGAAATAAGTTTAATTTAACTGTTAAATACTCAGTCGAAACTGTTTTAATAACTAACTTATAAATGCTAGATGCTACATCAGTGAATAGTGACGGAATACGAAGATATTCCTAAATTCCTGATGATTGATTTTTGTATAACTTACTTTATGGGAAGTTTTAATTATAAGTCAAGTGGTCGGCTTGCTATTTAAAATGTAAGTTATATTGAGTACATATATGTAAATTATTTGATATGTGTTCTTTCTTTTATATAGTGAAACGGTGGTACCCAACTTGCCAGCGGTTAGTAACCTGAGAGACATATTTGTGAGAAGCATAGACATTTCCTATCTTTAACCACGTGGGTTTCTTTGTTTCAAGTAACACGGGTCTGACAGTGCATAAGCCATCAGAGAGAGACAGTAATAGCAACCCCACTAACGGTTTCTAAAGACTAGAAATATATATATATAGGGCTTTTGAGCCAGGTCATATTGCTCCACAAATTTAAATGTACATGCTGCCTGGCGGCGAGAATATTACAAGATTAACATTCCGCAAGAGATTGTGACTAGTATTGTGGTGACAAAATATAGTACCTTCCTGGAGGTAGACACCGATCTGACATTCCTTAATTCTAGAATCCAAAGCTAATGACATTGTGCTCTGCTAACTTTCGTGCCTGGACAAAATTTTATGTGACTTAATCAGACACTCGAAAAATTAGAACCCCCAAGGAATCGTTCCCTGAGAGTTTAGTACGTCTTTTGGAACTGGGGATTTCTTGGTCAAGGACTGCATCTTCGGTTCTGTGTGAAGGTCCTAGAATTAGTATGCTCCTAGAGGCAGCGAGCAAAGTTGTGAGTATACATGTGTAAGAAAGGCCATGGCTGGATGAATGAGAGTACACAGGTCTGAGTGTTATTTTACCGATGTATTATCGTCCCACATTTACTGTCTTAATTCTTTTTGTTTAACCTGCAGAATTTGTTACTATTTGCTAGAGTTTCTTTACTTCTTAGGTTAAATCAGATTTATCAAACTCTGTGCATACATTTACGAGAAAAGAAGAAATCTCTTAGACTAAACCCTACGTATCTATAACTTTTTGGGCCATCATCTGTTCTCTTAACGGGGCTGTGGGCTAAACCTAGAGTAAGATCTAACGGGCTACCATCCTTGTAGCATTTTCTTGAATTGTATGACTATTTGTATATGTTTTTTTTTTCCTTGATGTATTTTTGGTGTTGTGAGAAGATTTTTTTTTGATGATAATAATAAAAAATCTCTCTCTTGAACTAAATCAGTGCGTTGGTCAGCTCGTTCAAATACATATAAAATCATTTGTTATAGATTTTCCAAGTCTGTGTGTTTAACTGTCGTCACGTGTATGTGCGTGCCCGTGAGTAGATAGAATTATATGTAATATATATGTGGTTTAGACTGTCGGACTCTGAAAAAAAACCGTCGTAGAGGATAGGTGAGAGGGAGAAGAATTCTTTTCGCTTTCAGCGACAGCCTCTATACCACAGTCTATCATCTCACCACTCGTGGAATGTATTTCATTTTTCAAACTCTCACCGTGACTATCACTCATTCCAACCTATTCAGAAGGGACCAACCCTAGTCTTAATACTCCTATCCGAAATCTACGACAGATATTGGCAACAGTGCAGACCAGATCACAGTCTAAAAAGGAGGAAGATAATCCAATAAATACTCATCCAGATGAGACGAGGAAGGCACAGGCTGAGGACAAAACACTCAAGCCGTGTTTCAAGAAGTTGCCCAAATCTCATACACCTCCAGGCAAGGGAGAATTTTATATGAAGAACAAACTGATTTATAGGAAGGCTGGATCTGAATCCAATGGTCACGGACAGCTGGTCCTTCCCACTTCATATAGGACTAAAGTGTTGGAACTAGGGCATGCGATTCCCTTCAGTGGTCATATGGGGATCAGCGCAACAGGACAGCGTATAGCTTGTCACTATTTCTGGCCAGGAATAACTGAAGATATCAAACGATATGTAAAATCCTGTCCAGAGTGCCAAGGAGTAGCACCTAAACATTGGACTGCACCAGCAACTCTGGGGGAAATGCCCATAGTGGGAACACCCTTTGAGAGAGTTGCCGTGGATCTTGTGGGACCTCTCACCCGAACCAAGAGAAGGAACAGCTACATTCTGACTCTGATGGACACTTGTTCTATGTGGGGAGAGGCGGTATCCCTGTCATCGATTGATTCTAAACATGTGGCAGAGGCATTGCTCACAATTTTCACAAGGTTAGGCTTTCCCAATCAAATCTTGACTGATAATGGCTCTCAGTTCAAGGGGAAACTAACTGAAGAAGTTTTCAGGATCTTCCAGCCCAAACACTTCCATTGTAGTGTGTACCACCCCCAAGGGAACAACCAAGTGGAAAGATTTAATGGCACGTTGATGTCGATCCTGAGAAAGTTGGCACACGAAAAACCAGATACATGGGACCAGTACCTGCACGCCGCCCTCTTTGCTTATCGGGAGGTACCCCATAGTTCAACCGGTATGGCCCCGGCAACATTATTGTTTGGAAGGCCAATAAAAGGTCCACTTGAAGCGCTGTTAAGAACGTGGACTGATGAAAAGGCAGAGAAAAATATTACATCCTCATACCAATATGTGAATGAGCTGACCACTCGTTTAAAAACTGGCTGGAAACTTGCCAATGAAAATTTGAAACAAGCCAGGAAGAAACATGCTGCCTATTATAACAGGAAGGCGAAAGACAGAGATTTGGCTGTGGGAGAGAAGGTACTGCTTCTTCTCCCCGGTAGTCAGAATAAGTTACAAATTGGATGGCAAGGTCCATATACAGTTCTAGAGAAGGTGTCTAGAACAAATTATAAGATAGATAAGAAGGGGAAAGAAAAAATCTATCATGTGAATCTCCTGAAGAAATATGTGGAAAGAGAACATCAGGAAGAGACACACTTGTTGACCTTGTCCATTGCCATGGAGATGAAAAAGGAACCACTTTCATCATTTGAATATCCATTACACCCCTGTGAGACAGCGGAACAGGTGAAAATCAGTACACATTTAACGAAAACTCAGAAAGAGAGAGTACAACAGGTTCTAGATAATCATGCAGAGGTGTTAACAGACCGACCAGGACATACAAACTTATTGGAATATGATATGAAGCTGATAGACCCCACACCTGTCTGTATGAAACCCTATTCGATTCCTTTTGCTAAGGAGAAAGCTTTGAAGGAAGAGATAGACTATTTGTTGAAGGAAGGAATAATTTCACACAGTGAATCTTCGTATAGTTCCGGTGTTGTACTCCTAAGGAAGCCCTCTGGAGAACATAGACTCTGTATAGATTACAGGAGACTGAATGCTATTACAGAAGGACAGGTGGATCCATTGCCGGATACAAATCAGTTGTTTGCCAGGCTAAATAAAGCTAAATATTTCTCAAAAGTGGATCTGAGTAAAGGATACTATCAGATTCCAGTAAAGCCTGAGGTTAGACCATACCTAGCTTTTAGTACCTCAGAAGGACACTATGAGTTTAACAGATTGCCATTTGGATTGAAGAATGCGCCTAGTGTCTTCTCTAGAATGATGAGAAAATTATTGGACCCTCTGAATAATCCATGTATCACAAATTTCATGGATGATATCCTTATAGCAACAGAAACATTTGAGGAACACATTGACTCTCTGAACATGCTGTTTAATCGACTTAGGGAAGCGAATTTAACAGCCCGACCAACCAAATGTTGCGTTGGATGTAAAGAATTGGAATTTTTGGGACACACAGTTTATCAGGGAAACATGACCCCTGACCCAAAGAATTTAGAGAAACTAAAGAAAGCCCCGAGACCACAAACCAAGAAAGACGTGAGATCCTTTGTCTCATTATGTGGTTTCTACCAAAAGTATATCAAAAACTTTAATTCCATATGTGCACCGTTAACTGATTTGACACGAAAGGGAAATCCAGATCGAATTACATGGACACCACAATGTGAAATGGCTTACCAGGAATTGAAGGAAAAGCTCACAAGCAAACCTATTTTGAAATTACCTGACTTAAGTCAAGAATTCATAGTAAGGACGGATGCCAGTAATATTGGGTTAGGTGCAACTCTGCTACAGAGATCAGATGCATTGGATGGGGAATTAAGCCCAGTGGCATATGCTAGCAGGAAGTTGAATAAAGCTGAAACCAACTACTCAACTAGCGAAAAAGAATGTCTTGCAGTAATATGGGCGATAAAGAAATTCAATATTTATCTGTATGGGAAGGCATTTAAGTTGCAAACGGACCACAAACCCTTGTCGTTTCTAGCACAGGCTAGGCATGAAAACTCGAGATTACTCCGTTGGTCCTTATTGATGCAGCCATTTGAGTTTAGCATAGAGTATATAAGTGGAAAAACAAATCTGGGAGCGGATTTTTTAAGCCGCCATCCGTATGATGAGAATCACCCTAAACTCCAGGAAAAATAATAAATTTCTCTATGTGTATATAGAATTATAGACTGACATATAACGTCTGTTTTAAGTGGGGAGGATTTGTCGTGAGAAATTCTAATCCACATATATAAATTAAAACGTAAATGTAAAGCCTAACAAATAACTTCAATAAAAGGAAAGAAGAATGGTAAAGAACAGTGCTGTCACAATGATTGTACTGGAAATCCCCCTTGTTTTCTCCTGCGTCTGCAAATTGTAACGTTTCACGTTGATAGTAAAAGCCTTCTGAAGCATACACGCGTTTCCCCAACACAATAAAATGTGTACTCCATTTCTAAGAAAAACCTTGAGATACGCAAGATGACCTAGATTTGAGATTCCATTCATGTCTTTTTATACACTACGTTACCTAAAACGAAAGACAGATGGACTAAAGATAGAAAGAAGGGAGGGGCTGAAAGCATGCAACACTAAACACGCGTCTCGCTACACAATTACTACCATCACGCGTGTAAGGCCACAAGCACTAGCTTTTTTTTCAAATCGACAGTGATAAAAAACACTACACACAAGAGAGTTAGGTTTTAAAAACTTACAAAACGCTTATTAGGAAACCTGACATTCTACTGTTTTATGTCTTAAATCCTGACATTAGTCTGACAGTACAGCAGGACAGGTGGCGGTTCTAAACATAAAAAATAAAAAAAAACTACACGACTATCCTGGAAAATACATATTTTGAACGCAGCCCCTTAGCCCCATTAAATTTATATATTTTGGGTTCCTTAGGACTTGCTGACAAAGAATATGTTAAACGTTACGCAAATAGTCTAGGAATTACCAAATTATAGCCAAAAGAAATAGTGAGGGATGTCAGACAACACCCAAATCAGAATCGCTCAGTGGCAGATTTTCAACACACCATTGTACGGAAATATGCTGACATGTTACCTCCTATTTGATTGGCGGAAAATAAATGTAAGGCTAAACACGATTAGTCGGACTATAAATACTACTTCGTTGTTGTTAGGGGAAACGTGAGTAGGAGTACTTTTTTGAAAAGCTGTGTAAACATGGCATGATTGGTTAGACCTGCCAATATAGTCAATTAGAGGCGTCAGGTCAACACCACATTTGCAAATAAACTTACTACAGAACCAATGCGTTGAGCGCCAGTGCATATTTTTCTAAATAAAAGCCTGGGACATCGGCAGATCGAAATTGTGCTATATTCAGTGCCAGTCAACGTAATTCTGTATTATTTCCATGAATTGTGGTAAGCTTGAAATATTTGATATCTTTTAATGAAAATTGAATGTAAATTGATAATTTATGTCTGTATATATGTGTGGTTCAGTAGTGAACATGAGGTAAAGCCTATATAATGCTCCAGCCTGAACAGAAGGTGTCGGAGGAAAGTAAAACTACATGGAATTGCCAAACAGTACACTGACACCTATATTATTGACTAGAAAGAAATAATGCTGGAATTGCAGAGGCGTAATAACCATTAGGGAGGAATATACTGGTGAAAATTGTTTCAGATGAAGATAGCAGTTGGCCTACCGCTCTGAACTCAGTGTTTGTTATGTATTGTGCTCAGAGTAGAAATAGAGTATAAATTAGTTCTGAAGTAGGAGGTACAACCTTCTTGTTTCAGGGACTGTGGTCCTAAAGTTATTGAGCAGCACCTGGTCAGAGCTTTGCTGAATCCAGAGGCGGACAGCATACTCCTTGGTCCATATAGCAAACAGTGAGGTGTCTCCAGAATACAGGGAGGCTATCGAGCAGAGGAGTCCTTTCCTGCCGCCATCACGAAAGATAAGCCTATGTGGCCAGCGGAGCTCAACATTATGTAACCCCATCTTAAACTGACATTGTGTAAAAATAAGAGGGGAAATTAATTGTTTTAATGAACGGAACTGAGAACATCTCCAATACTAGTTCCAACAGAAACAAACACTTGAAGTCATGATGACAAATAACAACATAGCTTGAAAAAACAAAACCAGTATTACCTCATAGTACCACTAACAACTGACACACATAAGATAATATTAATAAAATATGTCACTACAAGATTCATATTGATAAATTCTGTACATATAACTTGTAATTAAAATTGATTGTGATTCCTGGTTCACTTTGTATTTGAATCAGGACACCTATATATTAATGAAAAGTACTTAATACATATTGATATTTGAAAATTTACCAGTGACTCATTTAAGATAGTCTCATAGAGTGTTATATGTATGTGAGTGTCAAACTGTTGTCAAGTGTGGTGGAATAAATTAAATTGTTTACCTGTCTGTTATTGTTGTGACTTACACTTCATCATTTACAAAACCCTAGACATTCAACGTAGTCATCACAATATTCCAGAATAATTCTGACTGAGGTATAAATATGTGGTAGCAAGTAAGGTCATTTGTAATACACTACACTTATTAGATACAGATACCTTCACAGGTGATCTCAGTCAGTACACTAAGTCCCCTATAAATATTTATAACATCCCACTTTACCACAAGCACAACTCGAGAATCCATTGACAGTGCCCGTACTGCTAGTTTAGAACCACTGGAATAACTTGTTTCAGCAATTTAGATATTCTTCTTCTTCTTTCGTTCGCTTGAAATATATTGTCTATATCTGCAATGTTGTTATAAACTTCACTGTCTTTTGTAGTTCATACAGAGGTCCGTATAGTTTTGATATTCAAATAAGAATAACGTACAATAAGTATTCAATTTACAAATCTCCCCCTCTCTACTTCCTGTTTTCTTCAGCCAAATAATACGAATGAGGTCCCTGCTTTACAGAAAACATAGCCAACGAAAGAAAGAAGAATGCCATGAAGAAATTATAATCACTCAAGTGTGTATCGATATTGTTTTCAGGGTGGTATCATTGTTAGTAACACTATTATAATAAGTTCATTTCTGGTAACACTGTCTGTTAGTGTCTTATTTTTGCGCGAGTAGGGGTGAGAAGACAATGTTAATACGATTTCTGATTTAAATATGATCAGCTTTGGTCGGGCTTATAGGTGGCTGACAACTTGTGGGTCGTGAAAATAGACCAAATGTGAAACAACGAACATTGTGCTAATGATGTGGTCAGAACTTTGACCAACTGGAACATAATGTAATCAGGAATCATGGCTGACATCAAGGACGGTACATTTATTTTTGACGAATGACATACGATCATCTTAATCATGTTGAAAAAACGTGCATCATTTATAATCATAACTGGTCAACTTGATTGACCTCAATGACTGCCGAAGCCCGATGGACGGCGGGAGTATTACTTATTTTTCTTGTACATCTGATATTTCATTCCACACGTAATTAGTAATGCCGGATATCTGCACTGGAGATTTCACAGTGTAGTGATTCAAAACTATCCCATCAACACATCCAGGAACAAACGGATAGACTTAATAATTATAGCCAGCAGGTGGGCTTGAACATCAACCTAAAGAAGACAGAACTCATGACGCTCAATGTGAGCAACCCTGAGCCCATATCAGTAAGGAATCAGCAACTGGAACAGACAGATGCCTTCACATATCTAGGATGCATAGTAACACCAGATGGCGGAGCAAGCAAAGACATCAACAACAGAATGAACAAAGCAAGAACAGCCTTTTTTAGTCTAAACAACATCTGGAAGTCCTCTCAGTACAACACAAGCACAACATTTGGATTATATCAGAGCTGTGTGCTTTCTGTGCTTCTCTATGGCGCGGAGAGCTGGAGAGTTACAGAGAAGGAAATGTCGAAATTGTCCTCTTTTCACACAACATGCCTAAGAAAAATTCTCCGAATCTTTTGGCCGAATGCCATCACCAACCAAGATCTGCTTACTCGGAGCAAGCAAGAGGACATGCACACCATCATAGCTGGCAGACGCTGGAGCTGGGTTGGCCATGTCCTCAGAAGAGACCCCGATGCCATCACAAGAACAACTATGCTATGGACCCCTGAAGGAAAACGAAAGAGAGGCCGACCAAAAACAACTTGGCGGAGGACTGTGGAGGCTGAGATGCAAAGAATGAATCAGAGTTGGGGCACTGTACGAAGGATGGCCGCCGACCGAGCAAAGTGGAATCAATTTGTTGTTGCCCTACAAAGACGCCACCAGGCGTAATGGTCACTGACTACTTTGACGGTCGGCGGCTAAGGATCAAAGAAGAAAAAGAGGATCTGTTACACACTAGCGGCAGGTCATGCAGGGACGTGCCGAAGTCCTGACAAGATCGTACTGAGGATTTATACTGGTATCATATCAAGATACTGGAAAACAACGAAACGAGCCAGACTAGGATCTAAGAGGGTAGGATCTCCAATAAAAATTATAAAGTTTTCCCACGTCATTGGGCAAAGACTTTCAACGAATTCTGTTGGAAGACATCTGACTTCTTCAACCGGCTTTTTACATCTCTCTGCGTCAACGCTGTTTGGCAACAAACCAAAAACCGATCGCATAAAAGTTGCGCTCTTTAGTACAAAAATTGGTACGTAATTAATTAAACTTATATTACTTACACAGATGCGCACAAATAGCGCATATATCCAAGTTAGACTTTGGCATTTAGAACTGTTAAGTCTCGCTCCATTAACTCTTATGCGAAATAAGGACTTAACACTGTCATAATATTGGAAACACATGGTAATACCAGTATGAAAGTGTCATTGCTGGTAAAACTGACATAATAGTGTTATTGTTGGTAACACTAGGATATTGGGGGTCGGAGTGGCTCAGAGGTGTTGCGTCCGCCTCTAATTCTAAAGGTACCAGCTTCACTACCAGCTCAGGGAATATAATTGATGAAACTTTCTTCTTGGGTGGTGAGATCGGATGCCTAGCCTTCTCGAATAAGGACGAAGAAATAGGAGATCTCGTGTGCAAATTGCGGACGTTAAAAATCCACCGGCAGTTGGAAATCGTAAAGAGTAGACATAGGTCATACGGCCGCTGCCCAGGCAAAAATTTAAAATTAGGAAACCTGCGCACTGCAATAATATTTTCACATAATTATTGGGTCGATCTCTTTTCCTCTCCTACAGTATTTAGTTACATTTTTTGTGTACTAAATTACTTTCAACTTCCGTGGTCGCCCATTTCTTTCTGTGCTATCAAGCAGATATTAACTATTTCTTATCAGTTTGACACTCCCTTCAGTGATAATTGATTATGTTTGCTTTACGCTTCTCGGCTTTGCTAAGATTAAGACGCACGTAAAACCAAGATGGGCCCGGTCAATTTTCGTATAGTGACCGCGTGTCATGTTTACCTAGGTGTGCCCCGCGATAAATTATGGACCTGACTGCACGCACTCGGCGGAAACGAATGAAATAATCATTTCCTGTACACCTTGTTACAAAGACATTACTTTAGATGAAAGTAAGATGTTGTATTTGAGAAAACATTGACGAGAGAGGATCGGATGTTTTCATTCCATATTTGGGAGACATGACCTTTGCAGTAACGCGCAGAAATTTATATGTGGAAATAATTTGAATTACCCCACAAAACACGCACGTTTTGAAACGATTGGCGGGGGTTACAAATAGACGAACAAGCAAATTCTAATTGGACCCTGCCTAAATCGTAACAAAGTAAACACGTGCAATATAACTTGACACTTTAGTCGGTTGAAAGCACTGTGAAAATCTACCTCGTGCCAAGAAAACAACCAGACCTTGCCAGAGTTAAGACTAAAATCAGCTTTCATTTATCGGACTGGACCCTTGTCTGAGCGTCTTGGAGACTTAGAGCCCGGGAAGACTCTAATATTTTAACACGGAAAACCGGAATCTGAGGGAACTGAAACACACGTCAAAGTGGGAACTTATTGCTATAGTAACAACACCCCAGACCAAGTTTAAGAGGCCTCAACAAGTGCCTTTATTTCTCTGAACCTGCAGTCTGTGGGTCTAAAGATTGGCGTAAGTTTTACATTTTGAATTCTATATTTTTTTCATTATTAACATGTGAACTAATACGTATATATTGATATGTGAATATTAATATGTGAAAATTGCTATTGGATGTCCAAGTCATTTGAGGCTGGCAACCTCAGCATTTAGAATGATGATTTCATGAAACACCACTGCCAGGGCTGGTGACTGCTTTATTGCGAGTTTCTTATGAAGAACCAAAGCAGAGGTAATTCCAAGTTCCAAATGGAGCAGGGAGGGAACGATGAAAGAAATGCTTATTAACCTTTTCAACCAGTGTAAATGTAAAACTTATTCACTCTAAATGTAATGAAAGTTTCAACCGTTTCAATCAATGTAAATGTAAAAACATATTCACTCTAACTGTAATGAATGTTTATAACCTGTTCAACCGATGTAAATGTAAACATATTCAAACTACATTGTTAACATTTTCAACTAAAGTTAAATATAAAACTATTCATTTTAAATGTAAAGATTGTTTTTCGCCCACTGTGATTAAGATTAATTCTCAGACAGGGTAACAGTTCTGAAGGTAGATGTGATGGTGGAACGAAGAGAGGGGGCACATAAGTATGTGTCGGGAAACTCAATACTCAGAGGGTATTTGTTTCTCTTCTTTTGTGACACTAGTTGGTGGTACCAGTTGAGAGTACTATTTCTGGAACAAGTGAGGGTATAAGTGGCCTGAAGTCGACGCTAGACACCATCATCAGACGGGCCTTAGAGATGCGGAACTAGCTTTTCAGTTACTCCTGATTCTACTTGGAGCGTGCTGCAACTCTTAATCTTGACCAGGGACGCGAGCGATCGAGTCACCTATCTGCGAAGAACCAAAAACCAGCGAGAGCAGAAACCCCAGCACTAAGTGTACAAATAAAAGCTGCCAATTGAAATTTCCTCTTATATTAATCCCCATTAACATCATATGATGATGAACAATTTTTGTTAATGAATTATTCAATTTTTAATAACTGTTAAAACATAATTGATTATTAAATTTGTTACTTATTTCTATCCACAGTTAAAGTTGATTTAATCATTTTGAATGTGTTGTATCCGTATATCTCAGACAATTTCTTAATTACACGTAAACAGAGCTAAATAATAATAAGAGGAAATTCACTGAATTAACTCAGCTGGGGGCTTGAACGAGCTAAATGAATTATAAAATAACCCTATCCTTCACAAAATTTGACGGCAGATACTAGGGTTAACGTGCTCAGCCAATGCAGCATTGTTCTCGCTTTTCTGAATATCTTGTGAATACTTTCTGGAGGTAGAAGCATCATTATCCTTCTATCTACAACTTTGCCAAGAGTAATCTTGTACAAAGGTAGATACCTTTGAAGACCCACTTCAGGTACTCTTGAGTTTTGAACTGTTGGACCACTACTGCAGAGCTAAAGGGAGGTAACCCGTGACAAATATTTATAGAATGTATGATTCCTGAATACACACACTGGGATCTTTGCCGGGCTACGGAGTTAGTACACTGTCCTGAGATCCTCCTTGTGTGATCTAAGGGAGGAGATCGAAGCACTGATGGAGTTGTCCGTGTGCAAGGAAGATTGTCCTTAAAGTCAAACGAAATACTAGTGTAATTGTGTCACTGCTGGTAATATAGAACCAGGCAAGTAGCAGTAGAACAAGAGATGAGAAGAAGACGCTGGCTAGGTAATAGACAAGACACTGAGGAAACCGGTTGACCTTAAGCAAAAAAGGAAATAAAGCTGATGCTTTTACGCTGCGCTATTACTTTAGTCTAACTTTGCTGGTTAACATCCAGTATAACCACGTTTGTTTGAGATGCGTTTTGTTTGTTCAAAAGAAAACATTATACTGTACTGTCAAAATGTTTTGAGTATAACCTTCGACTCTTCTCAGTCAAGGTTACCAGAAAACTCTAGTACGTGTTGAATTCCCTAATGTAAAGGCAATGCTCAAGATGTTCATCACACTACTCGTTTCAAATACTTCTTCTTCTTCTTTGATCCTTAACCGCCGACCGTCAAAGCAGTCAGTGGCCATCACGACTGGTGGCGTCTTGTAGGGCAGCAACAAATTGATTCCACTTTGCTCGGTCGGTGGCCATCCTTCGTACAGTGCCCCAACTCTGGTTCATTCTTTGCATCTCAGCCTCCACAGTCCTCCGCCAAGCTGTTTTTGGTTGGCCTCTCTTTCGTTTTCCTTCAGGGGTCAATATGGACCCCTGAAGGAAAGCGAAAGAGAGGCCAACCAAAAACTTATTAAGTCTATCCGTTTTTTCCTGGATGTGTTGATGTGAATGTGCTAGTAGTGCAATGTCATCTGCATTTTCCAGATCTTCCAATGTAGAAAACGTAGTCCATCTTATTCCTCTTGGACTGCCCTCTGTTGCCTGTCGCATCCCCAAGTCTATGACTGTTAAAAATATAGTGGTTGATAAGGGGCATCCCGTTTCAAATACGCTAGGGATCATACGAATAGACCGAGATACTCGTCAAAAGCAGATAAAGGATCAAGTGAGAGACAGAGTATTTATTTCACCAGTGTTGCCACTCGCAGGTGGATTCATCTAGATCTAGGTTTTTTTGTCCCGCCTGTGTGTCATTTTCCTTCAGTAGTGAAGAACGCCACCTATATGTCGCCCATAATCCTCACAAAATAGTCAAAAAATCGCCCAAAATAGCCGAGGTCGCCGATATCTAGCTTTTCTTTTTTTCAAAATTCAGAGTGGCAACGCTGCATCTCACCATAAAAACGGTGCCTATCAGGGGTTAAACAGGAGAGAACAAGTATTAACTTTTAAACTTCGCACAGGCCGCAACAGACTGAGATACCATCTGTTCGATAAGCTGAAGATAAGAATCACTGATGATACCTGTGGTACTGATTAAAAGATTATCCCAACATCTGCTACAGAAGTGCCCCGAATTGTAAAAAAACAGAGATTTCGCAAATGGCCATAACCGGTGGAAGTTCATTGCAAGCTTTATGAAGCTGTCAAAAATATTAGGCTAATCAGTACTTTCTTCATTTTGATATTAGATGAGTTGAAGAAGAAGAAAAAAAAAGAAAGGAGAAGAAGAACACGAACAAGAAAAAGAAACAGAAGAAGAGAACACATATGTGAATATCTATATAATCTCAGAATAAAGTAAAGAATTACTTGAGGCCATCAGGAAACCGATGGTCGAGAGAATACGGGCCTAACACCGTATTCCTAATATGCCTCAATAGGCGTGTAACGGGATCCCTCCCATCGGGAATCCGAGAGCATTTAGACTGTACGCCTGTTTTGAATACTTTTAAAAGCGATGCACCGAAATGAATATTGTTTGATGAATTGATAAACAAATTTGTGTACAACAAGACACAAAACAGGAGCGAAAAGGAAAAACGATTATATTAATGATGTTGATGGTAGTGATCATTGTGATGATGACTATGATAATACGTCCCCTATGCTTGATTGATTGGTACGTTGCTTCATCTATTTTTTTTTTAAATTTAACGCTTTATAGCATAATTACACATAAGCCAATCTATACAGTTACTTTAAGCCAATCTATACTGTTACTTTTTCTGCCATTTTTAGGGAAAGGCCCCAGAGTTAGGTCAACATGTAGCGACCCTAGGACTGTAAATCCGCTGATGGCACTCTGTAAGCATAGATAAGTAGCTGTCATTATGAAATCTCTGCTATTCAGACCAATTGTTCATTCAATCTCCCAACCGTCAGTCAAATAAGTGATTGCCAGTTCAGTTCTCACGGGAACATTTTTGCACTGACTATTATTTTGAGCCAAGAGATCACATCCCTTCACCCGCTGTTTTCTCGCGTCACGTTCGAGTGGTTTGTCAGCCAGTTCACAAATATTCACTTCATCTGCCACGGCGAAATTGCAATATTGCGCAAGTCTATGTTGGCCGCGCTCGGTCACGTGACAACATCCTGACGGGTAATTATAATTATGGATTCTGCAGCCTTCAAATAGGACGCTATAAAAAAAAATATGCAGCACCCAACACGAGGCAGGTATCACTTCCAACCATCTGTAATCACGGCAAGGAAACGGATTATCAGAAAAATCGTGAAAATAACATATATGAAAACAGAAAGTGCAAAAAGAACGAAAAATGGAAGGGAGAAATTGTTTTTAAATTATGTAATAAAAAAGAGCATATCCGAAACTGTCTTAGATGAAGTACACGAAAGAGCGGAGAGAATCATCCTCAGCAGCCATCTTCACATCGCAGGTCGGCTGCAATGATCTCCAAAATCTGCTGTTTCTCTTGATGGTGCACTCGGATAGACTCTTTCCTGCTTATCTCTTGATGTTATCTTCCCACTTGTAGCACTGTCTTCCTCTTGCACGTTTGCCTTCAACTCTTCCTTTTATTACGATAGGAGTAATAGTGTGAAGGTGTTATGTAGTTTTACATGGCCAAAATATTTTAGCTAATTTTGATGTCCTTTATTAATTCTCTGTTCATTCCTAACTTTTCTACGAATGAATAGAGAATATATGGGGCAAAATAATATAAGTAACAAGAAATAATGAACATGCTCTCTTTGTTTGCGTTTACTTTTTCACGTTTTACTGTCTGTCTGTCTTTCTTTCTTTCTATCGTTGTCGTGTCTCTCTTGGTGAGCGTCACATTCTACTCCTTCTTCAGAAGGTACACAACTATCATGAGGACTCTGATCGTACTGCACTAACTAAGAAGATTGTTAAACAAGTCTTAAATGTGATAAACAGATTTTAGCCATCCACTTGTATTATTGTTGGTAAATGCACCGAAACACAGAATATATATTTCCCATACATTGTACTGCATAGAATAAAATTGGATGATCAGTTATTGTTGTCGTACTGTTGTACTGGGCGGGGCACCAATGGTCGTACCCCTACAGTATGTTGGGGATGACCTAAGAAATGTTGTCAAGAAGGTCTCCAGATATTGGCTCGTTAAGAAAGAAAGAAAGACCTAGTCAAGATAAGGGCAAGAAGAAGAGAAGATGAATGTTTTCCCCTAGATAGTGTTTTCTAATAAACCAAGAAGAGTCTTCGGTGTCCATACGACATAAACTTCTTCCCCTTAGATCTTGACGAAGAAATAGCTCCCAACTTACCAAATGAAGGATTTTTCCTATATGTAAATACTTAACAAAGCCAGCACGAGTTATACCATCAAATAACGAATTAATGATTTACACGGCTATGAGTTTATTTATTAAATATTTACACTTATAGGGATAGTAGAAATTAAAAAGGATGATTAAAAAAAAAAAGACAATTCACAAATGAAATGTAATATATTAAATACGAATCAGAATCAGTTACAGAAACAAATGGAATGTAGAACATCCAGGTCACACACAGAATGATGCTTACTACCAGCTCAATAGAAGAGAACAAGTGGTAATCTTCAGACTTCGCACTGGCCACAACAGGTTGAGATACCATCTATTCAACAAGCTAAAGATAGGAAATACCAATTAGAGTAACTGTGGCACTGATAAAATGACTGCTGAACATCTGCTTCAAAGTTGCCCCTTATATACGGTTCTGAGAAAGCGCATATGACCGACGCCAGTTCTTTTCGTGGAAAAGCTTTACGGGGATTCAAATAGCCTCAAACTGACTACTGCTGTCTTTGAGAACATTCAAGTGGACGTCTGAGAGTGGACGTCTGAGAGTGGACGTCTGAGAGTGCACTAAGAAGAAGAAGAAATATGATGGCGACACTAAGTAAATAGTGAAAGGATAATGGGATGTTTTAAGTGTTACCACACTGGTGACAAATCTACACTGTCCATACGTTTTTCAAATTTCCTATCCTGTATGATTATACACAGGTATGCACCGACTGTCCAACGTAGATGTCTGTTTCACCGAGTGTGTTATCTCTAAGACGAGTGCTTATTGCTGACTCTTGCACGTGTAGTAGTCAAACTTGAAAGAGGTTAATGTCGTAGTTTATTCGACTCTTACAACACGGCTAAGGGGAAGGTACTCCTGCCCTTTGTCTCCACAGAGACAGTCGGTAAAGCCAGATAGGTCCCAGAACATGAACGGCTTGTCTTATGGTCTACTTTCTCCCAACAACGAAGGTGAAGGTTGTACTGCCAGAATGTTTTCTCGTGAAGCACATCATACTAGAGAACATGTCCTACTGTTTTATTTGTTCCCTGCATGGACACAATATTGAGCAAAAGTTATCATGTTTTGAACATATTTTTCATTTTCGTCTGCAGTGCCAAGTTCTCAGTCTGAAAATTACTGCTTGCTACATTGTCAGTTGTATATGCCCCACTTATAATCCAGCCTTGACTTATGGATGCGAGTCATGAGCAATGACTACAACAAACAAAAGCCAGCTCTTGAACTCAAAATTGAGGTATCTGGGGAAGGTGGTTGAAGTAAAAAAGAAGAGACATCTCCGCAACCAGACGATACGACAAGTCCTCAAAACCCAACTCTGCAGACTCAAGTACAACATTACCAACTACGATTGTTTGACCATGTCTGTGGAATGGGAGAAGATCGGCTACTACGACAAATATGACACACTAAGAGCCAGGGATCCAGACCTCCAGGACGACCCAGAGTCCGCTCGGATGACAACATTAGACAATCTCTGAAGGACTGAGGACTGGATTAGAACTAGACCTGGAGGAAGACAGCTGATAGGTTAGTATGGTGCTCTCTCTGGTGAACCTTTACACCCCAGTTTAGAAGAGGAATGACTAAGTAAGTATATTGTTGGCAGTACGTTTCTTTTTTTTATTTTCAGCATGATGATTTCCTCATTGGTCTTTAAATAACGCTTTCATCTTATCTTTAATATAATTCTATGTTGTCCTGTATTCGGTTGGACGTCTTTATTCGCCCAGTTTTAGCAAGTCTTTGTGCTTTCTTGTTTCCATATTACGTGTTGTGCTGAGTGTAGCAAAATATGCGAGAATAAACGCTCAATTCAGTACGATTTAGGCATAAAACGATAATAAATACATTAGCCCGCATGTGTCTGACGGGTGGCATCTTCGAAGCCAGCAGCGCTGCTTTTCGCACAGTGCTAAGCCTATAGAACGATTTCACGGAAAAAGTCTGACACGCTTTAGTTTCGTTTTCGACAAACACTACTATATTTAACGTTTGCCCAATCTGCTGTATACACTTTGTAATCTAGCCTTACAATTAACTATTGGCGGAAGCATACCGCAATATAGCTATCTGAAGTAACACTTTCTGTCAACTTTGTAGCAAAATTAGTAGGAATCCTTACATTTTTTGGTAGTATTACACGATACAATGCTAACTAGTAACGCAAATTATTAACCCGCCCCGTCTACACCCCGCTTCGATGACACAGTCTGCAACGCATATATTCACACTGCGGAAAAGCCAGCCAAGGCATAACCACGCAGACAATTTTATTTCCTCCTAGTGGTAGCAATTCGGATGTAACTAAAACAAGTAGTTATTTTAAAACAAAGTACATGCTCGCAAGACGAAGGAGAGGAAAGATGGCGGACTGGTGCAAAATTTTATTTGATAATTGACATGACAAAAATTGGAAATTTTTAAAACCATTATGAAGTTCCCCATAAGAATTATATGGTAGTAGGACGTAGAGTTGGCTGAGTAAGAATGTACTTTAAATAATATGATAGCCCCAGTAGTAGAGAAGTTATTGAAGAAATACTAATATCTAAGAACACAAGACCAGACACACTGGCGTTCCTGCTCATGTTTTTTTTGGTAACGTTAAGGGGACGCGAGCTGGAAAAAGAGGCAGGGAGGTACATTCAAATTCGCTTGCGGTGAACAGAGTATGAATGGGAAAGGGGAACGGTAGGAGAAATGTAATCTAAAACGTAATATCTTTTTGTATTGGGCATGACTAGAGCAGACTAGCCAATCGACCACCAGTTATTCAAAATTATTTGGGTTTTTCATTCAAACTGCTTTTGAATTCAAGTAGTAGAACGTTACGATTGGCTAGTGCTGGTAGATATTAGCAAAATGCTTTGATTATTCATTGCCAGTTGAACTAAAATTTGTATACAGATACGCTGAAAAACAGCTGTGTTAATTTTAAACTTAAATAAAGAATAAATTCACAGTCTGTGCAGTCTGGAGGAAGCTGAGGCCATTTCTTCACAAAATCAGCGTCATTTGTTTTTATATTTCTTGATTGTGGTAAGGATATTTTATGAAATTTAATATGTTTGGTCCAACTACAAAAAGTTAGATACTGCTATTGGGGAAAAAGTGAAGGACATGTCGGAAGCAGACATTGTTGAGTCCACACATTAAACGGTGTCTAAATGATGTATGTTGTTATGATTATGTTGACATATTATTGTATTAAAATAGATTAGTAAGCCTCTGTGTTCAATGAACACTGTTTACATGCCAGAAGCAAATATAATTGAAAAGAAAAGAAGATAATATCATATCAAAGGAAATGTGGTTACTCCACATTATTGTATGGAGGAAAAGTATGTGAACGTACAGTGGCGTATCTACTATAAGGACTTGAGGTGTGGTCACAACAAGGTGGGAGTCCTGTACGATTCGGGGCGAGTGCATTTGTAAGGCACGCGAGGCTGATCCCATACCCACGTAGGGAATTAAGTGTTAGAATAAATGATCAGAGATAAAAGGCCAGGGTGTCCTTTTGTTGCAGAGGGTCTATGTTCCTGTTGCCGGCTGGTGACAGGAAACCTGCTGAGTACTCATAAACGCCAACCAGTCTCCAACCAGACTTATATGCTGTCGAATATCCAGTAGGAGCTTTGGCAAGTGGTGAAAGTGAACTTTCTGCAACTACACATTGAAATATTTTACAACAAGGACTTCCAGGTGATCAGTTAGACATCTGGGGCATCTCTGACAGTTTCTTGTGTTTCAAAATATTACACATGAACGTTTATGGGGGTAGGATGAACTACAGCCCTCATATACAGTGACTGTCCCGTTAGATAAATAAAAGTGAACTCTGTAATATTTCATACAGGAAAGACATTATATCTAATACTTTATAACATTTTTAGTTATTGGGCAATTTGTCCCACCATTTTAATTGTTCTTTTCTGTAAACTATCTTGTCCTTATTTTCAAAGACCTGTCCACAAGCTATGAATGGACAGGCAAAATAAATTGTAAAAAATATGTTCAAAGAAAAACTTAACTGATAGAGTTATTATATTCTTTATAGAAACTTAAAGTGTTTGACTGTTGTGTACCATCACTTCATTTCTCCCCTAGACACTAGGTACACCATACACCATACACTAGAGCCATAAGAGTGACCGTGTGAGACCTAGGGAGGTAGCTGTAGGTTCTCTGCACATAATTCATCATCATCTTTTATAGAGTCAGAGGCCTACATTTGCTTGACCTCACACGGTTATAGCAGACACCTTTTCATTCTTTTAGGATACCATCATAACCTCCCCAGCAAAATCAACTTTGCTACATAAATTGGTAGGCTTGTCCGGGCATCTGAATTTCTCTTAGTACTACATACATCGGGGTCTGGGGTTTAGCTTTAACAACAGTCTTATTTTCCCAGGGAATCCCCATATAGTATTACCCAAGTTTTGGGAAAGGAAGAAAGTGTCAGAGCCCAGATTTTATTAAATAAATTTATAATTAGTTAGAGATTTTGTTAGAACATTTTGTACTTATCAGAATGGCAGATCTGGCCAAGTTTCGCTCTGCGGCTGTACAGACTGTTAAAGAGATGGGCATGGATGGACCAGAGTTGGTTCAATATGTAACTTCAGAGGTGGATACATTTATTGCCAGAGAAGATAAGAAATTAGAAGTAGAAGGAAAGTTGGAGGCTGAAAAAGAAATTAAGAGGCTGCAGATTGAGGCTGACAAGGAGGCTAGGGCATTGCAGGCTGAGACTAAGAAGTTACAGATAGAGGCAGAAGAAAAAAGATTGACTGCCGAAAGAGAGGTAGAAAAAGAAAAAAACGACTGCAAAGGGAGGCAGAACAAAAAAGATTGACTGCCGAAAGGGAGGCAGAAGAAAAAAGATTGACTGCCGAAAGGGAGGCTGAAGAAAAACGACTGCAGAGGGAAGCAGAAGAAAAAAGATTACAGAGGGAGCATGAGCTACGACTAAGGGAGTTAGAATTTCAAGGCCATGCTCCTGAAAATGGTGCTAGCCCTTTTGCCTCAGATGCCACTACTAGTCAGGGAGCCTCAACCTCAGCTATGGGTTTTCATGTAGACCATTTTGTTGAGAAAGACGATGACATCGAAGGGTATTTAAGTAGGTTTGAACTTTTAGCTACTACTTATGGGTTAGAAAGAGAAAGATGGGGGGTAACGTTGTCTCAGGGACTTCGGGGAACAGCTTATGAAGTGTTTTCCAAAATGAGTAGGGATGACCAAGACAACTATGACATGTTGAAGCAAGCTCTTCTGTTAAGATACGAAAAGAACGGAGAGTTTTATAGAAAGAAGTTTAGGAATGCCAGGCTACTGTCGGGTGAGACCTATCACCAGTTCTCCGCCCGGTTGGAAACGTATATGGAGAAATGGGCTACTTTGGGGAAAACCCAAGATCTCAAAGAGATGATACTCATTGAACAGATGAGAGAGTCCATGGCTCCAGACATGAGAAAGTTTCTCATGGAACAGGGCGCAGAGAGGCTGGGTGAGATAATAAATGTCGCTGAAAGGTATCAGGCAGCCCAGGCAGAGGTAGCTGGCATAAAGAAGAAACAAATAGATCAGTGTAAGGCCCCTCAAACCCATAATAACTTCGATAATAGAAATAGGCAGAACTTCGATAGGCCTCGAAATGAATTTAAGAATAGACCTTCACAATTCAATGATAGAAGAAATGATGAAAGAAAACCTTTTCACCATGGAAAGAGGTATTGTAAAAATTGTCGGATGGACAACCATAACACTGAAAATTGTGGAAGGAGACCTGTAGTAATGGCCACGCTCCAGGTCAGGTCGACTCCTAAAAAAGAGGAGGAACCACCAAAAACAATGCCTCGTAAACAGTGGAGAAAGGCACAGGCTGAAGATAGGTCACTGAAGCCGTGTTTTGAAAAACTTCAAAAACTTCATACCCCTCCAAGGAAAGGAGACTTCTATTTGGATGATGGACTGCTTCGCAGGGCGGATAAAGCAGGAATATCCGGGTGTGGACAGGTAGTAGTGCCATCGAAATATAGGGCACAAGTTATGAGACAAACACATGTTCTAGATGGTGAACACCAGAAAATGGGTACCACATGCCAAAGAACATCTGTTGGATATTTCTGGCCCGGAGAAGTTGATGACAAGAAAATTTGTCGAGGACTGCGAACAGTGCAGCGAGAAAAATTCCACAGGGTGGAAAAATAAGAACCAAATGCAAGAGAAGCATTATGGCAAACCGAGACCAGAAAATAAAGAGGGAACACCCACACGTGGGAAAAGGAACCAGGACCTAGACACGCCACGGGGCAAACTTAGGCCTGGAAAGAAAAATAATTATAATAAAGTGGACGAAGGGGAATGGGAACCCCCGTTTCACAGACAGTCTTCGCTCAAATGTTTTACAATGGCTACTATGCAGCGGGTACAAAGAACTGTAATACCCCAGAATAAGCCGACGATCCCTTGGTCTGATTTATGTAAACGGGGGGAAGAAAAAAGAGAGCGACGTTCTCTCAATTTGAATTTGAACCTGAGGGGAGACAACCCCAGGAAACAAATTGGTAGTGGTAGATTCTTGTGTGGTGACACAAGAAATAAACGTCTGCAAAACAAAGTTTTCACTGTAAAGGACCTGACAGGTGCCATGAATACTATGTCAGAAGAATTAAAAGTCCATATGTAGCTTTGCTAAGGACCTGGACAGATGAGAAGGCAGAGGAGACTGTTACCTCATCATACCAATATGTGAACGAACTGACCACTCGTTTAAAAACCAATTGGAAACTGGCAAATGAAAATTTGAGACAAGTCAGGAAAAAGCATGCTGCTTATTATAATAAAAAAGCGAAGGATCGAGAACTTGCTGTAGGGGAGAAGGTACCTCTTCTGTTGCCAGGCAGCAACAATAAACTTCAGATCGGATGGCAAGGGCCATATACAGTTTTGGAAAAGGTATCCAGAACCAATTATAAGATAGACAAAAAGGGAAAGGAGAAAGTCTATCATGTGAACCTTTTGAAGAAATATCTGGACAGACAAATCCAGGAGGGAACACATTTAATGGCCTTGTCTATCGCAACCGAGATGAAGAATGAACCTCTCCCCTCGGTTGAATATCCACTGAAAACCAGTGAAACGTTTGCACAGGTGAAAATCAGTAATCACCTGACAAAAGGACAGAAGGAGAAGGTTCAACAGGTCCTTGAGAAACAGACAGATGTGTTAACTGATAAACCAGGGCACACAAATTTGCTGTCATATGATTTTTTTTTTTTTCGTACGCCCGCTAATACTCGAGGCGAAATCTCAGGTTATTATTAATGTCTAACCTGACATTGATTTTACGTGAGTATCCCTTTTTTTCTTGTACAGAGACAGTTGTCCCCCGCCATTCAGGCAGATACTCGCCGATTTCGGAGGTACCCATTAGAGCTAGGTCGGCTCAGGAGCCGCAAATCCCTGGTCGACGACACTCCTTCAAATGTCCTCGCCAGGTCTCGAGTTAATCCAGTCCAAATCCCGGTCGACGAAAAATCCTCAAATGCCGTCGCCCGGGTTTGATCCTGAATCACCCGGTCGCCAGAGCGGTGTTGTAACCACTACGCTAGCGCGGCCCCCAACTACTATATGAAACTACTAGACCCAACACCCATCTGTATGAGGCCTTATTCTATTCCGTTCGCTAAGGAAAAAGCTTTGAAAGAGGAGATTGATTATCTGTTAAAAGAAGGGATTATTTCTCACAGTGAGTCTCCTTACAGTTCCTGTGTAGTTTTGTTGCGGAAACCATCAGGAGAACATAGACTGTGCATAGATTACAGGAAACTGAATGCTGTCACAGAAGGTCAGGTGGATCCATTACCTGATACTACTCAACTTTTTGCCAGGCTGAACAAGGCAAAATATTTTTCTAAGGTGGATCTTAGCAAAGGCTATTACCAGATTCCAGTAAAGCCTGAGGTTCGACCTTATTTGGCATTTAGCACCTCGGAAGGTCATTATGAGTTCAACATGTTACCATTTGGTTTGAAAAATGCCCCGAGTGTGTTTTCTATGATGATGAGAAAATTGCTAGATCCCCTGAAAAATCCATGTATTTCGAATTTTATGGATGATATCCTCATTGCTACAGAAATATTTTAGGAACACGTTACCTCTTTGAATATGCTGTTTGATAGACTCAGAGAGGCTAACTTAACCGCTAGGCCAACAAAATGCTGTATTGGTTGTAAAGAATTGGAATTCTTGGGACATACAGTACATCAGGGTAGCATGACCCCTGATCCCAAGAATCTGGAAAAACTAAAAAGAGCACCTAGACCACAAACAAAAAAAGATGTGCGATCTTTCGTGTCTTTGTGTGGTTTTTACCAAAAGTATATCAAACATTTTAACTCTATATGTGCTCCTTTGACGGATTTAACTCGCAAAGGTCAACCTGATACTATAATTTGGTCAGCACAGTGTGAATTGGCTTACCAGGAGTTAAAAGAGAAGCTTACAAGCAGGCCAGTGTTGCAATTGCCTGACTTGACTAAAGAATTTATTGTGAGAAGTGGCGCAAGCAATGTAGGCCTAGGCGCTACATTATTGCAAAGGTCCTCCTCACAAGATGGGGAATTGAACCCAGTCGCTTATGCTAGCCGCAAGTTGAACAAGGCGGAAAAAAATTACTCAACCAGTGAAAAAGAATGTCTCGCTTTAATATGGGCTATAAAGAAATTCCAGATTTATTTATATGGCCGGACATTTGTGGTCCAAACGGATCATTCTCCCCTCGTGTTCTTATCACAGGCCAAGCATGAAAATTCTAGATTATTGAGATGGTCTCTCTTGTTGCAACCATACTCATTTTTAATAGAATACATTCTAGGCCCTTTGAACGTTGGCGCAGACTTATTGAGCAGACATCCTTTTGATGAAGATCAGAAAAACGAGTAAGACTTCATGGAGCTAAGTTACCTCGCATATTATAACCTGCAAATGAATGCATGTTTTAGGATGGGAGGTGTGTAGCAAAATATGCGAGAATAAACGCTCAATTCAGTACGATTTAGGCATAAAACGATAATAAATACATTAGCCCGCATATGTCTGACGGGTGGCATCTTTGAAGCCAGTAGCGCTGCTTTTTGCACAGTGCTAAGCCTATAGAACGATTTCACGGAAAAAGTCTGACACGCTTTAGTTTCGTTTTCGACAAACACTACTATATGTAACTTTTGCCCAATCTGCTGTATACACTTTGTAATCTAGCCTTACAATTAACTATTGGCGGAAGCATACCGCAATATAGCTATCTGAAGTAACACTTTCTGTCAACTTTGTAGCAAAATTAGTAGGAATCCTTACATTTTTTGGTAGTATTACACGATACAATGCTAACTAGTAACGCAAATTATTAACCCGCCCCGTCTACACCCCGCTTCGATGACACAGTCTGCAACGCATATATTCACACTGCGGAAAAGCCAGCCAAGGCATAACCACGCAGACAATTTTATTTCCTCCTAGTGGTAGCAATTCGGATATAACTAAAACAAGTAGTTATTTTAAAAAAAATACATGCTCGCAAGACGAAGGAGAGGAAAGATGGCGGACTGGTGCAAAATTTTATTTGACGATTGACATGACAAAAATTGGAAATTTTAAAACCATTATGAAGTTCCCCATAAGAATTATATGGTAGTAGGACGTAGAGTTGGCTGAGTAAGAATGTACTTTAATAATATGATAGCCCCAGTAGTAGAGAAGTTATTGAAGAAATAATAATATCTAAGAACACACGACCAGACACACTGGCGTTCCTGCTCATGTTTTTTGGTAACGTTAAGGGGACGCGAGCTGGAAAAAGAGGCAGGGAGGTACATTCAAATTCGCTTGCGGTGAACAGAGTATGAATGGGAAAGGGGAACGGTAGGAGAAATGTAATCTAAAACGAAATATCTTTTTGTATTGGGCATGACTAGAGCGGACTAGCCAATCGACAACCAGTTATTCAAAATTATTTGGGTTTTACATTCAAACTGCTTGTCGTGGAATATTCTAATCCACATACATAAATTATCAAGTAAATATAAAGCCTAACAAATACATTTAATAAAGAAAAGAAAAATGGTAAAAGAACAGTGCTGTCACAATGACTGTACTCGAAATCCCCCTTGTTTTCTACTTCGTCGGCAAATTGTAACGCTTTCACGTTGGTAGTAAAAGCCTACTGTATTATTACCCGCGTTCTTCAATGAAACGTGTGCTGTATTTCTTGCAAAAACATTGAGATACCAAGCTGATCAATGACCTAATTTTAATATTTCATTCATTCCATTTTATACACGGCGTAACTAAAGACAGATGGACTAAAGGATAGAGAGAAGGGAGGGCTGAAAATCAGGAACGCATGCAAAATTGAACACGCGTCTCGCTATTAATGCCACCCCAACAAGCGTAACGCGATACACACTTACTACTATCACGCGTGTAAGGCCACATGCACTAACTTTTTCGGACGGACAGTGATAAAAACACTAACCTTCCCAGAGTTAGGTTTTTAAATCCTGAAAAACGCTTATTAGAAAAGATAACATTAGATGGGTTTACGTTTGAAAACATTACAGTACCCAGACAGCACATCTTCGAAACAGAAGGTAGAAGAAATTGCATATTTTGAACGCAGCCACTTAGCTCTTTTAAATTTGTATATTTGGGTTCCTTAGGGCTTGCTGACAAAGAATATGTAAAACGTTACGCAAATAGTCTAGGAATTAACAAGTTATAGCCAAAATAAAATGATGGTGCTGTCAGACAACACCCAAAATCAGAATCGCTCAGTGGTAGATTTTTTTTAAACCACCATTGTACGGGAAATGGGCCACAAGTTACATTTGAACTGATTGGCTGAAATGATATGTAAGGCTAAACACGATTAGTCGGACTATAAATGCTATCCTTGGTTGTTAGGGGAGACGTAGGAAGGTAAAATTTTTTCAAACACTTGTCGAAACGTGGCTCCATTGGCCAGACTCGCTGATATAATCACTTAGGAGCGTTAGTTCGAGACCACTAGTTCAAATAAGCTTGATAAAGCAACAGTGCGTTGAAGCCAGCTCATATTTTTGCTAAATAAAAGCCTGGAACATAAGCAGATGGGAATTTGTGCCAGTATTTGTGCCAGAATTCATTGCTAGTCAACGTATCTGTGTTGTTTCCATGAATTGTGGTAAGCTTGAAACATTCAGTATCTTTTAATGAAAATTGAATGTGAATTGTTAATTTATGCCTGTATATATGTGTAGTTCAGTAGCAAACATGATGTAAAGCCTATAATGCTCCAGCCTGAACAGAAGGTGTCGGAGGAAAGTAAAACGGCATGGAATGGCCAAACAGTACACTGACACCTAGATGATTGACTAGAAAGAAATAATGCTGGAAGTGCAGAGGCGTAGTAACCATTAAGGAGGTTAATACTGGTATAAAGTATTTCAGATGAAGCTGACAGTTGGCCTAACGCTCTGAACTCAATGTTTGTGATGTATTGTGCTCAGTGTAGAACTAGAGTATCAATTAGTTATGAAGTAGAAGGTACATCCTTCTTGTTTTCAGGGACCGTGGTCTTGACGTTATTGAGCAGCACCTGGTCAGAGCTTTGCTGAATCCAGAGTCGGACAGCATACTCCTTGGTCCATTTAGCTATCAGTGAGGTGTCTCCAGAGCACAGGGGAGAAATCGAGCAGAGGAGTCTTTTCCTGCCGCCATCACGCAAGATAAGCTGATCTGGCCAGCTGAGCTCAACATTATGTACCCCCATCTTAAAATGACATTGTAAAAATAACATTAAGAGGGGAATTAAATTGTTTTAATATCAGGAACTGAGAACATCTCCAATACTAGTTCCAATAAAGACAAACTATTGAAGTCATGATGACAAATACCAACAGAGCTTGAACAAAACAAAACCAGTATTACCTCATATTACTACTACACAACTGACACACATAGGATACTTTTAATAATATATGTCACTACAATATTCATATTGATAAATTCTGTACTTATAACTTGTAATTAAAATTGATTGTGATTCCTGGTTCCCTTTGTATTTGAATCAGGACACATATTCATTCATGACAGCAATGAATACATATTGTTATTTGAAAAGTTATCAGTGACTCCTTTAAGATATCCTTGTAGAGTGTTTTATGTATGTGAGTGTCACAGTGTTGTCAAGTGTAGTGGAATAAATTAAATTGTTGATCTGTCTGTTGTTGTTTTGACTTACACTTCATCATACACATACCCTAGACATATAACGTAGTCATCACACTATTCCAGAATAATTCTGACTGAGGTATACATATGTGGCAGCAAGTAAGGTTATATATAATACACTACTCTTATTAGATATATATATACCTTCACAGCTGATCTCAGTCAGTACACTAAGTCCCCTATAAATATTTATAACATCCCACTTCACCACATATATTGGGGTCTCGCTCGTCCGGGATTTTGAATCTTTACCTATTACAAATATTGGGGGTAATTCACTTCAGGGAATATAAGAATTAAAAGGTATCCTTGGGTGGAATTAAATAAGGTTGAGCTCACGGTGCCTGTGTTGTCCATTAGATATATATTTAGAGATTGAATTGTTGGTTAGACATTGTATAAATTTACCTGATAGACAATGGCGGACCTGGCCAAGTTTCGATCTGCTGCTGTTCAGACTGCAAAAGAGTTAGGATTAGATGGGCAAGTTATGGTTGCCTATGTCACTACGGAATGTGACAAATTTATTGAACGCGAAGAAAGAAGGTTTGAAGCCGAAAGAAAGTTAGAGGCTGAAAGGGAAATTAAGAAGTTACAATTTGAGGCTGAGGCTGAGACTAAGAGGTTGCAGATTGAGGCTGAGACTAAGAGGTTGCAGATTGAGGCTGAGGCTAAGAAATTGGAAGCAGAGGAAAGAAGACAGGCTGCAGAAAGAGAAGAGAAGAAATTAGCTGCAGAAAGGGAAGCAGAAGAAAGAAGACAGGCTGCAGAAAGAGAAGAGAAGAAATTAGCTGCAGAAAGGGAAGCAGAAGAAAGAAGATTAGCTGCAGAAAGGGAAGCAGAAGAAAGAAGATTGACTGCAGAAAGGGAAGAGAAGAAATTAGCTGCAGAGAGGGAAGCAGAAAAGGAGGAGAAGAGATTACAAAGGGAACATGAGTTACGACTAAGGGAGTTTGAGTTTCAAGGCCATGCTCCTGAAAATGGTGCCAGTCCCTTTGCCTCTGATGCCACTGCTAGCCAAGGAGCCTCAACCTCAGCTATGAATTTTCATTTAGATCATTTTGTTGAGAAAGACGATGATATAGAGAGCTACCTAAATAGGTATGAACTATTAGCTACCACGTATGGGTTAGAGAGAGAGAGGTGGAGCTTAAAGTTATCTCAAGGACTTCGTGGGGCAGCTTATGAAGTTTTTGCAAAAATGAGCAGAGGTGATCAGGAAAATTATGACATGCTAAAGCAGGCTCTTTTGTTAAGGTATGAAAAGAATGTAGAATTTTATAGGAAAAAATTTAGGAATGCTAAACTACTGTCAGGTGAAACCTATCACCAGTTCTCTGCACGAATAGAGACATACTTGGAGAAATGGACTTCTCTGGGGAAAACCCAAGATCTTAAGGAAATGGTCCTTATAGAGCAGCTAAGAGAGTCCATGGCTCCAGACCTGAGAAAGTTTCTCATGGAACAAGGTGCAGAGAGGCTGGGTGAGTTGCTAAATGTTGCTGAAAGGTATCAAGCAGCTCAAGCAGAGGTAACAGGTAATAAAAAGAAACAAGTGGATAACTTTAGGGCACCACAGAACTTTAATCAATTTGATCCCTAGGATCAAAACAAAGGTAAGCACCAGTTTGATAGGCCACGGTATGAAAATAAAAATAAATTCCCACAATTCGATGAAAGGAAATATGATGAAAGAAAATCTTTCAACCAAGGAAAAAGGTGGTGTAAAAATTGTCAGATGGACAATCATGACACTGACCGTTGCGAAGGAAACCTGTGTATATGGCAACCCTTCAGGTCAGGTCGACCTCAAGACAGGAGGAGGATATTATGTTAGATACCACTCCAGAAGAGATGAGGAAGGCACAGGCTGGGGATAAAACACTCAAGCCTTGTTACAGAAAATTGTCAACTTGTCATACAACTCCAGGCAAGGGAGATTTTTACATGAAAAACAAGTTGATGTATAGGAAGACTGGAGCTAGATCCAAAGGTCAGGGACAGCTGGTACTTCCTAAAAGATATAGGGCAGACTTAATAAGGAGCCTACATGTGAAACCAGATGGGGACCATGAGAAAATAGGTACCATCATTCAAAAGGTGGCTCACAATTATTATTGGCCCAAAGCAAGATGGGACATTGAGAATTTTGTAGAAAGGTGTAGCATAGCACATGAGGGAACACCCACAAGTGGGAACATTGATCAGGACCTGGACACGCCACGGGGCAAAATTAGGCCTGATAATAAAAAGAAAAAATAGATTTGATAAAGTGGACCAAATGGAATGGGAAGCCCCTTTTCACGGACAAGCTTCACTTAACTGTTTTACAATGGCCACTATGCGGAGAGTGCAAAAAGATGTCTTACCCCAGGATAAGCCGACAATCCCTCAATCGGACTTAAACAAACTGGAGGAAGAGGATGTAGAGAGGAAATCTCTCATCAAGAATTTTAAGTGGGGAGAAAGCCCCAGGAAAAGAATTGGTAGCGGTCGTTTTATGCATGATAATTCTGGGAGGAAAAATCATCACTATAGAGCTTCGAGTGGAAGAGACCATACCGGTGCATGGACAAATAGGTCCACACAATTAAAGGTCCATATGTAGCTTTGTTAAGAACGTGGACTGATGAAAAGGCAGAGGAAAACATTACATCTTCATACCAATATGTGAATGAGCTGACCACTCGTTTAAAAACTGGCTGGAAACTTGCCAATGAAAATTTGAAACAAGCCAGGAAGAAACATGCTGCCTATTATAACAGGAAGGCGAAAGACAGAAATTTGGCTGTGGGAGAGAAAGTACTGCTTCTTTTGCCCGGGAGTCAGAATAAGTTACAAATTGGATGGCAAGGTCCATATACAGTTCTAGAGAAGGTGTCTAGAACAAATTATAAGATAGATAAGAAGGGGAAAGAAAAAATCTATCATGTGAATCTCCTGAAGAAATATTTGGAAAGAGAACATCAGGAAGATACACACTTGTTGACCTTGTCCATCGCCATGGAGATGAAAAAGGAACCACTTTCATCATTTGAATATCCATTACACCCCTGTGAGACAGCAGCACAGGTGAAAATCAGTACACATTTAACGAAAACTCAGAAAGAGAGAGAGTGCAACAGGTTCTAAATAATCATGCAGAGGTGTTAACAGACCGACCAGGGCATACAAACCTATTGGAATATGATATGAAACTGATAGACCCCACACCTGTCTGTATGAAACCATATTCGATTCCGTTTGCTAAGGAGAAAGCTTTGAAGGAAGAGATAGACTATCTGTTGAAGGAAGGAATTATTTCGCACAGTGAATCTTCGTATAGTTCCGGTGTTGTACTCTTAAGGAAGCCCTCTGGAGAACATAGACTCTGTATAGATTACAGGAGACTGAATGCTATTACAGAAGGACAGGTGGATCCATTGCCGGATACAAATCAGCTGTTTGCCAGACTAAATAAAGCTAAATATTTCTCAAAAGTGGATTTGAGTAAAGGATACTATCAGATTCCAGTAAAGCCTGAGGTTAGACCATACCTAGCCTTTAGTACCTCAGAAGGACACTATGAGTTTAATAGATTGCCATTTGGATTGAAGAATGCGCCTAGTGTCTTCTCTAGAATGATGAGAAAGTTATTGGACCCTCTGAATAATCCATGTATAACAAATTTCATGGATGATATCCTTATAGCAACAGAAACATTTGAGGAACACATTGACTCTCTGAAGATGCTGTTTGATCGACTTGGGGAAGCAAATTTAACAGCCCGACCAACCAAATGTTGCGTTGGATGTAAAGAATTGGAATTTTTTGGGACACACAGTTTATCAGGGAAACATGACCCCTGACCCAAAGAACTTAGAGAAACTAAAGAAAGCCCCGAGACCACAAACCAAGAAGGACGTGAGATCCTTTGTCTCATTATGTGGTTTCTACCAGAAGTATATCAGGAACTTTAATTCCATATGTGCACCGTTAACTGATTTGACACGTAAAGGACATCCAGATCGCATTACATGGACCCCACAATGTGAAATGGCTTACCAAGAATTGAAGGAAAAGCTCACAAGTAAACCTATTTTGAAATTACCTGACTTAAGTCAAGAATTCATAGTAAGGACGGATGCAAGTAATATTGGGTTGGGTGCAACTCTACTACAGAAATCAGATGCATTGGATGGGAAATTAAGCCCAGTGGCATATGCTAGCAGAAAATTGAATAAAGCTGAAATCAACTACTCAACTAGCGAAAAAGAATGTCTTGCAGTAATATGGGCAATAAAGAAATTCAATATTTATCTGTATGGGAAGGCATTTAAGTTGCAAACGGACCACAAACCTTTATCGTTTCTAGCCCAGGCTAAGCATGAGAACTCTAGGTTACTCCGATGGTCCTTGCTTTTGGCTCCCTATAATTTTAGCATTGAGTATATATCTGGAAAAACAAATTTGGGAGCGGATTTTTTAAGCCGCCATCCATGTGATGAGAATCACCGTAAACCCCAGAACTAATAATAAATTTCTCTATGTGTATATAGAATAAAGGACTGACATATAATGTCTGTTTTAAGAGGGGAGATGTCGTGGAATATTCTAATCCACATATATAAATTATCAAGTAAATATAAAGCCTAACAAATACATTTAATAAAGAAAAGAAAAATGGTAAAAGAACAGTGCTGTCACAATGACTGTACTCGAAATCCCCCTTGTTTTCTACTTCGTCGGCAAATTGTAACGCTTTCACGTTGATAGTAAAAGCCTACTGTATTATTACCCGCGTTCTTCAATGAAACGTGTGCTGTATTTCTTGCAAAAAACATTGAGATACCAAGCTGATCAATGACCTAATTTTACTATTTCATTCATTCCATTTTATACACGGCGTAACTAAAGACAGATGGACTAAAGGATAGAGAGAAGGGAGGGCTGAAAATCAGGAACGCATGCAAAATTGAACACGCGTCTCGCTATTAATGCCACCCCAACAAGCGTAACGCGATACACACTTACTACTATCACGCGTGTAAGGCCACATGCACTAACTTTTTCGGACGGACAGTGATAAAAACACTAACCTTCCCAGAGTTAGGTTTTTAAATCCTGAAAAACGCTTATTAGAAAAGATAACATTAGATGGGTTTACGTTTGAAAACATTACAGTACCCAGACAGCACATCTTCGAAACAGAAGGTAGAAGAAATTGCATATTTTGAACGCAGCCACTTAGCTCTTTTAAATTTGTATATTTGGGTTCCTTAGGGCTTGCTGACAAAGAATATGTAAAACGTTACGCAAATAGTCTAGGAATTAACAAGTTATAGCCAAAATAAAATGATGGTGCTGTCAGACAACACCCAAAATCAGAATCGCTCAGTGGTAGATTTTTTTTAAACCACCATTGTACGGGAAATGGGCCACAAGTTACATTTGAACTGATTGGCTGAAATGATATGTAAGGCTAAACACGATTAGTCGGACTATAAATGCTATCCTTGGTTGTTAGGGGAGACGTAGGAAGGTAAAATTTTTTCAAACACTTGTCGAAACGTGGCTCCATTGGCCAGACTCGCTGATATAATCACTTAGGAGCGTTAGTTCGAGACCACTAGTTCAAATAAGCTTGATAAAGCAACAGTGCGTTGAAGCCAGCTCATATTTTTGCTAAATAAAAGCCTGGAACATAAGCAGATGGGAATTTGTGCCAGTATTTGTGCCAGAATTCATTGCTAGTCAACGTATCTGTGTTTAATTCCATGAATTGTGGTAAGCTTGAAACATTCAGTATCTTTTAATGAAAATTGAATGTGAATTGTTAATTTATGCCTGTATATATGTGTAGTTCAGTAGCAAACATGATGTAAAGCCTATAATGCTCCAGCCTGAACAGAAGGTGTCGGAGGAAAGTAAAACGGCATGGAATGGCCAAACAGTACACTGACACCTAGATGATTGACTAGAAAGAAATAATGCTGGAAGTGCAGAGGCGTAGTAACCATTAAGGAGGTTAATACTGGTATAAAGTATTTCAGATGAAGCTGACAGTTGGCCTAACGCTCTGAACTCAATGTTTGTGATGTATTGTGCTCAGTGTAGAACTAGAGTATCAATTAGTTATGAAGTAGAAGGTACATCCTTCTTGTTTTCAGGGACCGTGGTCTTGACGTTATTGAGCAGCACCTGGTCAGAGCTTTGCTGAATCCAGAGTCGGACAGCATACTCCTTGGTCCATTTAGCTATCAGTGAGGTGTCTCCAGAGCACAGGGGAGAAATCGAGCAGAGGAGTCTTTTCCTGCCGCCATCACGCAAGATAAGCTGATCTGGCCAGCTGAGCTCAACATTATGTACCCCCATCTTAAAATGACATTGTAAAAATAACTGTACTTATAACTTGTAATTAAACTTGATTGTGATTCCTGGTTCCCTTTGTATTTGAATCAGGACACATATTCATTCATGACAGCAATGAATACATATTGTTATTTGAAAAGTTATCAGTGACTCCTTTAAGATATCCTTGTAGAGTGTTGTATGTATGTGAGTGTCACAGTGTTGTCAAGTGTAGTGGAATAAATTAAATTGTTGATCTGTCTGTTGTTGTTGTTTTGACTTACACTTCATCATACACATACCCTAGACATATAACGTAGTCATCACACTATTCCAGAATAATTCTGACTGAGGTATACATATGTGGCAGCAAGTAAGGTTATATATAATACACTACTCTTATTAGATATATATACCTTCACAGCTGATCTCAGTCAGTACACTAAGTCCCCTATAAATATTTATAACATCCCACTTCACCACACTGCTTTTGAATTCAAGTAGTAGAACGTTACGATTGGCTAGTGCTGGTAGATATTAGCAAAAGGCTTTGATTATTCATTGCCAGTTGAATTAAAATTTGTATACAGATGCGCTGAAAAACAGCTGTGTTAATTTTAAACTTAAATAAAGAATAAATTCACAGTCTGTGCAGTCTGGAGGAAGCTGCGGCCATTTCTTCACAAAATCAGCGTCATTTGTTTTTATATTTCTTGATTGTGGTAAGGATATTTTATGAAATTTAATATGTTTGGTCCAACTACAAAAAGTTAGATACTGCTATTGGGGAAAAAGTGAAGGACATGTCGGAAGCAGACATTGTTGAGTCCACACATTAAACGGTGTCTAAATGATGTATGTTGTTATGATAATGTTGACATATTATTGTATTAAAATAGATTAGTAAGCCTCTGTGTTCAATGAACACTGTTTACATGCCAGAAGCAAATATAAATGAAAAGAAAAGAAGATAATATCATATCAAAGGAAATGTGGTTACTCCACATTATTGTATGGAGGAAAAGTATGTGAACGTACAGTGGCGTATCTACTATAAGGACTTGAGGTGTGGTCACAACAAGGTGGGAGTCCTGTACGATTCGGGGCGAGTGCATTTGTAAGGCACGCGAGGCTGACCCCATACCTACGTAGGGAATTAAGTGTTAGAATAAATGATCAGAGATAAAAGGATAGGGTGTCCTTTTGTTGCAGTGGGTCTATGTTCCTATGTTTGTGTATTTACAGACATTGCCTATAACTTTGGTTTAAATATATTTGACATTTCACCTTTTTGTTGCCATACGAATTTTCTGTCCATTCTCAGGTTTCATGTGTGTACATTCCTTTCTATTTCTAATATCAGTTGTTCCTGAGAAGAAGAATAATTTAACAATTAATTTGCATGACCACTGAAGACAGTCAGCAACGTGGGTGGGTCAGATCAAACAAAGGAGATAAGGAGATAGCAGAAGGGCGCTTTAAAAAAAAACCCAGAATAAACTAGAACAATTCTCCCTGGTGAGGACGAAAAGCAAACAGTAGGACATGTTCTTTAATAATAGGGGCTTCATGAGGAAAAACAGCCTGGCAGCATGACCTTCAGAAACGCTGTTGAGGGAAAACTTTATAGAAAAAAATCACGAATATGTGTCTCAAAAACAGCTCTTAATCTATTCTTTCATCAGGCTAATTGCTCAAGCTTGGATGCCATTGAGAAGAAACCGAGTACAGAAACATACAGACAAATATGTATCGGATAGGCGGTCGCGCCTGGCAGCCGACAGACAGACAGAAAGACAGACATCCCAACATCTCAACAGATAGACGGGCAGGACAAGACAACACAGGACAGACACGCCTTACAGAACAGACAGGGCAGATAGAAAGACAGACAAAACAGATATCCCGACATCGTGAAAAATAGACAAAATGACAGACAGAGCAGGATAGCCAAGACAAACTGAAATCCCGCCATCTCTACAGACAGACCGAACAGGACAGACAGACATTCCGACATCTTGACAGACATACAGAGAGACAGAATGACAGGCAGGACAGGACAGACAAAACAGACAGATATTGGACATCGACAGAAAGAAAAGACAAGACAGACAAAGCAGGTCAGACAGGACAGCACATATGAAAAAGATAGACATCTCTACAGGCAGACAGACAAGGTAGACAAGACAGACATTCCGACATCTTGACAGATAGACAGGACAGACAGGAAAGGTAAGACAAGTCAGACATATAAGACAGCCATGACAGGACGGACACGGCAGACAAGAGAGACAGACATTCGGAAATCTCGACAGATAGATAAGTCAAGACAGACAGGAAATGATAGACATGACAGTCATGGCAGACAGGGCAGACAGACAGAACAGACAGACAGTACAGTCAGATAAGACAGACAGACAAGACATACAGACATCACGACAGACAGGACAGAAAGACAGGGCAGACAGACGGATGGACAGACATGATCTTGACGGACAGAATGACAGAGAGGACAGGACAGAGAAGACAGACAGATAGAACAGGATAGGCAGACAAAACTGGAAAGACAAGACTGGTTGAAACGAGGCAGACAAGACAGATAGAAACACGGACAGACATCCCGACGGGTAGGTAGGTAGGTAGGTAGGTAGGTAGTTAGGTAGTTAGTTAGGTAGATAGATAGATAGATAGATAGATAGATAGATAGATAGATAGATAGATAGATAGATAGATAGATAGATAGATAGATAGATAGATAGATAGATAGATAGATAGATAGATAGATAGATAGATAGATAGATAGATAGATAGAACGAACGAACTTTATTTTCGAAGGATAAGAATTGGGCGCGCAGGCCCGTCTAACATTCTGCCCTTCCACTCTCATTTATCTTACATACTATATCCTTTCATTCCCACATGTTACTTAACGCATTAATATGAAGGCATGCAACATTATAAATGCAATATAACAGCGTACGTTAACAGTATGCAGTCATAATCAAAATTAAGTATTTTTCTTTAAACAAACAAGAAAGTTAAAAAAAAATAGAAATAATAATAATAAAATAAAATAAAAATGAAATACAATTTAAAAAAAAAAAACCAAACAAACAAACAAACAAAAACAGTAAATCATGAATTCGAACATAATCAGATTAGGTGGCATAGTATCAGAACTCATGAAGTATTTGACAGTCTGCTATTGAATGAGGGGAGACTTGGTGTTATTTCTTTGCCCTCCTTAACCCACGAGCAGAATCAGTAAGAAAGATAGATAGACATAACTTTATTTAAAAGTGTAAAGAATTGGGGACCCAGGTCTGTCCGACCATCCAGCCCTTTATCTTTCATTCTGTATCCCAACGCGCACTCATGCGGTCATCAACAATTAATCTGCATTTCTGAATTACCAAACATCAATACAAAAATTACACAAACACATTCTCGCTTATATCCGTACATGTAGTTTGTAGGGGTTGGACTTTTCTGTAGGTTTTTGACAGTGAGGACTTCGTTTTCTCTCGCCTCTACACCACCAGCATCATTATGGTTACAATTTGCTTTATCGCCGTTTTTGTAGTACTTTTACTGACAGTGTTTCGTTGTCGGACCACGCTCAGCCACACTTAGACGGCTTTCACGACACGCCTGTCAGAAAAGCGATAGTCATATTATTGGCAGCTGTGTAGATTGATCATCCCTGGAACCAGAGGGTAGCAGTGATCAATATCACCCCTATTACTACTATAATTAAAACTACCATCACTACTACTACTACTGATCCTATTGCTACTACTTCTTTTACTACCACCAATAACTGTCACTAGCATTGAGACAGAAAACATATGTTTATCTTCACCTTCCAAACTTCCTTTAGCTTTGGTCCAGCAGTTTCTTGTCAACAATATTGCATTTTCTGGTGGCAGCACATACGTCAATACAAAAGATAAAAATGGAGCACGCCAGCAAGTTTTCACCACAATGTTGTCCTCAGCAAGTCTGCCATCAATGTAAATGAATGCGGTTCGTCGTGTTAGGGTTAGAATTAAGGTTAAGGTTTATGATTAAGTTTGATATTCCTAAAACTAACCCTTACCCAAAACCCTTCTTACTGTGTCTCAGAATTATTATTTAAGGCAGTATTGAGTACGCGTCCCACTGTTTTTTTTTCATTTCAACCGTTTCGTCACTATGTATTTAAAACTGCACAGTAATTCCACACAACCACTTACTAAGATCGCATTCTTGCCGTCTGACAAAACCCTGGCCGAGAAGTCGGGCTATAACTGACAGGCGAACTGCCGTTTTTTTTTTTTTTTTACTTGATTCTCAGCTCTGTCATTCATAGCTTTTCCCCTCGGTGATTAACTAGCCAGATCAATAACGCCAAGATTTGTAACTTCTTTGGTTGCCCCAAAGCAAAATTCTGTCTAACGTGTATCAGAGATGGCTAATTAATGTTAAACACAGTTCAATAACTGAAAATCTCTTAAGGGTTTAAAATGCAGCTGACATCTCAGCAGACTCGGATGTTGCATCCTCCCAATATGGCCGTCAACAGATAGGCTCGACTGTTTGCATAATAGTGATTTATACAATCGCATTTATGTTACAGCAACAAGGACTTTATCAGGGAACAAGACAGACTTAAATGACACGTATGTATAACAATCTAGGGCCGAAAAAAATCCCCAATGAAGAAAGAATATACAGTTATGAAGTAAGATAATATTTGAATATATGATTGGTTAATTCTTCTTCTTCTGAACCCTAGGAATTCAAGTGTTCACTCTGTTACCCTTGCAGCAATTTGGGGCGGGGGGGGGGAAAATAAGGTTTTGAGCTTTCTTTCAACCCCAGATGACTTCCCCAACTCAGCGGGTTCAGCTGGTGCAGGTCACTTTAGACCTACTAATTGGCAGGTGATGCAGTGCCACGAGAAGATTGGTTCTCTACTGTGATAGGGGGTTTGTGATCTGCTGGATTCGTCATTGTAATTTGTATAATTCATTCATTTGATACCCTTCAGCTCCATAAGTAGCACAAACCATCAGCATTAAAATGCCAAGTCTTCCTGTCACACGTCATAAGTTCAAGGTCTTCCCATGTCTTCCTGTCACGGTCTTCCCATGTCTTCCTGTCACGGTCTTCCCATGTCTTCCTGTCACACGTCATCATCTCAAGGTCTTCCCATGTATTCCTGTCACGGTCTTCCTATGTCTTCCTGTCACACGTCATCAGTTCAAGGTCTTTCCATGTCTTCCTGTCACGGTCTCCCCATGTCTTCCTGTCACACTTCATCAGTTCAAGGTCTTTCCATTTCTTCCTGTCACATGTCATCAGTTCAAGATCTTTCCATGTCTTCCGGTCACGGTCTTCCCATGTCTTCCTGTCACACTTCATCAGTTCAAGGTCTTTCAATGTCTTCCTGTCACACGTCATCTGTTCAAGGTCTTTCCATGTCTTCCTGTCACGGTCCTCCCATCACACGGCGTAAGTTCAAGGTCTTTCCATGTCTTCCTGTCACGGTCTCCCCATGTCTTCCTGTCACACGTCATCAGTTCAAGGTCTTTCCATATCTTCCTCATAGTTGTCATTGATACCTCAATTTGTCTTTTCAATTTATGTTTCTAATTAGCATTTTAATTTTATTTTAATTTTTTTTAAAGGAATCTATTTTATAAATCATAATTTTTTCCCCAGAAATCTATCTTTAAAAATTATGCAATGTGATTTTTGTAAAGATAGATTTCTTGAGTTCATCTTATACCTTACCAATTATTGATGCGTCTCTGAATTCTTAGTAAAGGCCATATCAAACACAAGGTCCACTGTTCTTCATCTCAACCAAACGATTTTGTTTAAAACAGGATAAAAGCAATATTCTGTTTTAAAATATAGTAAATAAGTTTGTCTAATGTATTATTTTGTTTATAATAAATCTCGTTAAATTGTGTGTGTGTGTCTCCGGCGCGTCTTCTATGGAGGGCGGGGATGGGGAGAGAGAATTACGGTTATTTAAGCACATAGAAACTCACTTGTTATCAGCTGCAGACTGCTGAGGGGAACTTGTTAATCCAGACTTGAACACACATACCTGTGTTATGTTGTACACTTAACATTCTTGTTAGTAGTATATATTAATCCATAATCACAGAAATATAGATGACTGCTGATAGGTTTAATCCAGTTACTGTATAACTTTGAATATGACAAATCTTACATTTCACTAGAAATAAGGCTGACGGAATACTCCACTATGAATACCAAGAACACAAGTTTACGGCCTCATGATTTAACTATAACTGTTTAGTAAGCAAAGTGAACTGTTGTGAGTTGAAACTCATCATGATCTCAAAGTTGAATGTTAAATATTAGAATTGGGAGCCGCGCTGGTGTAATGGCTTCGGCGTTGTACTGGCGACCAGGTGTTCATGGTTCAAACCCGGGCGTCGGCGTTTGAAGAAATGTTTACGGCCGGAAATTTGACTGAATAGCCTGAACGGCTCCTGTGATAAACCCTCTGTGGATGGGAAGGAGCGAAGCTCCTGACCGGGTTGGAAGGAAAGTCCTCAGGTTCCCCAGCCTCGCAATGACATGTCATTGGGCCGAAGGGCTGAAAGCCTAAGTGCCGCTGGTTAAGAAAAAAAAAAAAAAATATTAGAATTCGTAACAGTTCATAGTGCAAGGGTTCAAACAATCAGTGCTCAAAATATACAAAGTACCAACGTCCAAGTAGGAATTCACGCAGTGTAAACAAAAATTTGTTTGTTTCTGTTTGTTTTTGTTTTGTTTTACTTTTAAATTTAGTTTGGTTTTGATTTTTTTTTAAGGACTATCTTCATCGCACACGGACAACTCCATCAGTGCTCTGATCTGATGTAGTTGTCCGTGTGCAATGAAGATAGTCCTTTAAAAAGAAAAAAATACACCACAAAACCCAAACCAAAATAATTATAGAAATTTAAAAAAAAAAAAAATTAAGATGAAGGCAGTATGGTAGTTTCTGTAGCAAGTACTGCCAGAGGGAAGTGAAGTGCTAGAGACTTCATTATACAAGGTCTCAGCTTTAGGAGGTAAGGGTGACAAGCTCCATTCCTCGCTGCCTTTGCCTTCTGTAACTTAAGACCAGTCAGATGCCAATTTACAGCTTGGTAGACTGGAACGCTACTCTACCATGTGTCGAACCCCGGTAACATTGCCTCGAGAAGAAAGCGCTCTAACAGTTCTGCCAACCGACAATGCCGTTCAGCCTCTAATGGGGTCTAATTAGCATGAATGTGTGCACAATTTTATATAGTATGTTCAGTTGCCGCAATTAGTTTATCGTTTATATCTCGTACCAGTTCTTCGTACAGAGTAGATGAATATTTTCAAATCGTGGGTGTGTATATTTTTTCTTTCTTTGTCCTAAAATGGCAGATTCTTCATATTTTTGACGTCTTCGTTAAGATCGGTGCAGGGTAATTAGACAACCCACCATGGCTATCCTAGGTTGTGCTGATGGTGATTACATTGAAGTTCCTGCAAAACCTTGACTAGCACGATAACCATCAAGCTGCGAGATGCTCTGTTAGTTAACCTAATCCAGGATGGTTCTGTTTAACAAAGCGTTCTTGCAGATGTCTCTGTTTGCTGGGCTGTGCTTAAGGATACTTCCAGGTTGTTTCTGACTCCTGAAAATCAGGTTGTTGTCGACCCTGACTTGGTATATCATGTGTCCGACTGTGTGCATAATATTGTCCATGGAACCAGGAATCGACAGGTCGAAAAATTCCTCACAACTGGATTTCCGATGTTGAACATACAAGATCCGGTCCGATTTGAGGCAACTGTTTGCTCCGCTTGGAGCGTAATCAGTGACTTGTACGTACATGTTTGTCGGACATGCAGTAAATCTGCACGTGACGTTCTGTAAGCAGGGTTCGGTGTATATGTCAGCATTAGCTCGCCCAGTCTATAATTTATTTTTTCCCTTACCCAGCAAAATTTGGTCGTTGCATATTCGTAGGGCGAACAAAATGTTCTGCTTCTCATTTAGATGCACGGTGGAAGGGAGCTGCTATAAAATATACTACTGCATTTGAGAAGACTTGCAATTGCTTCACATAAGCTAATACAGATGAAAAACCTATGGCAAGGCACAAGCAAAGAAACAAAGTTACAACTGATCAGAGCATGTATATTCCCAGTAGCAACATACGGCTGCGAGACTTGGACACTCAATAAAACAGTTGCAAAAAAGATTACATCATTCGAAATGAAATGCTACAGAAGGATGTTGAGAATACCCTGGACAGAAAAAAAGACCAACAGAGAAGTACTGCACTCACTAAATGTACAGGAACATTGGCTCCTAAATACCATCGCAATAAGGAAGCTAAAATTTTTCGGTCATATAAAAAGACATAATAGTCTGGAAAAAACAGTGATGGAAGGCATGGTCCCTGGAAAAAGGGGAAGGGGTCGACCTAGACGACGGTGGACCCAGGACATCACAGAGAGTCTGAACTTGTCTTTGGCTGATGCAGGTCGACTTGCCCAGAATCGTGATGCGTTCAGAGCAGCTGTAATGGAGACAACGTTCTGGAAAGAATACGTCACATGATGATGACTGCATTTGAAAGGTAATTCCATAGCAGATACTATCGTAGGGGAGTGAAATGTTAAAGACTTCACTATACTAGGTCCAGCATCGAGAGGTTCCCTTCCTCGCTGCCTTTTCTTTCCCTACTCAAGTGCAAAATCAGGTACATTTACAGTTGGGTAGACTGAAGCGTGTCGATTCCTTGAACCGAACACGGCGCCTTTGCCGCAAGAGACCAACGGTCAAACCAATCTGATAGTTGGACTACTGCATTAGAAAAGTATAATCTCATGAATTCATTCATTATCGCCCACTCCTGGGGAGAAAAAAGTATTCATCGAGTTCACACCAAGCTTCTCTGTCCTATAGCCATCTCTTCAAGGTCTTTCAGAAGCTTATTTATTTCTTTTATCTCTGTTCCCAATCATCTACTCCAAGAATTTGCCTGCCTTACTATTACCTGCTTTTCTCAACGTGTGTCCTATTCAAGGCCAGCGCCTTTACCTCATCTCTTGTTGAACTAGTGCTTGTCTAGTGCTTTCCATTAGGGATCTTGTCATGCCACTTCAACATTTCTATTCTATGCATGGAAGCATATATGGAGTCATCCTTATATGACCACCAGCTAAGCACACTGCCATAGTATGTAGATTTGGATGTGAACTTCTGTCTGTGAGGTTAATTACACCATCATTGACTCTTGAAATATCCACACACTTCCAGTGATTCCCCATGTGGAACCCATGAGAACCCAGCATGGCACACTAAGCTTGGAGTCGTCACATGAGCCCCAGACGTTATTTTGGCTTTTACCTGGTTGCCAGCATGCAGGAGGATCACACTATGGACCCCATGATAGGCAGGGGGAGCTGAAAAGTGGCTCTGTACAAGACGTAACGATTCCATGGGAGGGCCCACAACACAGTATTTTAGCTCTGCATATTTGGAGAGCCCCCTGAGATGGCGGGGAATGCACAGTATGCCACACGCTTCTTCCTCTTTGTTTGGAATCAGATGTCAATCAATCAAACAATCAATACCCTTCAGTTCCCAAGGAGCATAGGCCTTCAACAAGCACATGCCAAGTCCTCCTGTCCCGTGACATCCGCTCAAGTTCTTTCCATGTTTTCCTCATCATTTTCACCTCTGTTCTGTATTTGACTTGTCCATGTTTGTTGAAATGTTTTGGTAAAAGTTTTTTACGGGATGGGGTAACCAGCCCCATGCCCAAACCTCCTTAGTCGCTTTTTACGACATGCATGGTAGGGTACAGTGTTAATATTCTTTGCTCCCCCTTTTGGCCCCGGTAGCACACGGGTGGGGATCAGATGTGATGATCCTTTAATGGAAAGCCAAACTGCAGCTCATGACTGCAACCCAACACGTTTCGGAATGGCAGAAAAGCCACATGAAAAGCCTACGGAGTAGATACTACCAAGGAGTCTTCAATGTAGTATTGGCTGAATAACAGCATGAAGCTCAGCAGCCTTACTTAAACAACAGCAGCAACAACATCACTGCTATTCTGCTCTAGCACCCATTTATGACAGTCTGAAATTTCTTGGTTGCCATTTTTGTTACCTTCCATTTATTGCTAGAGCATGACAAAATGATTGCCTTGATATTTTAGACAATTCTTATTTTAGTATCGGCTTGATTTCTTTTTTCTCCTTTTTTTTTTTTGTTTAATAAAATGTTGGATCAAGGTGGAGACCTATGCTCCACAAGGAGCGAGCTGAATACATGAATAAATTGAGTGTGCCGGTAGTTAGTGAAGTGTAGTTTAGTCAAATGAGTGTGCCGGTAGTTAGTGAAGTGAAGTTTAGTCAAATGAGTGCGCCGGTAGTTAGTGAAGTGTAGTTTAGTCAAATGAGTGTGCCGGTAGTTAGTGAAGTGTAGTTTAGTCAAATGAGTGTGCCGGTAGTTAGTGAAGAATAGTTTAGTCAAATGAGTGTGTCGGTAGTTAGTGAAGAATAGTTTAGTCAAATGAGTGTGTGCTACGGTTGGTACGGGTGGTGATACGGGTTGCTGGTTCGGAGCTGGTTCTTTATCTGTTTGAGTTGCGAATGCGTGCTTCGTTCGTTTTTATAAGTATTCATTTGAGAGTCAACGTTATATTGTCTCATTGTGTAATAAATGTCCAAGAAGACATTGGTTCCTTTCGGATCTCATTATTATAGTGTATACCTTCTTATAGGAAGAGTTCTTCATATACAATAACAATCAACATTGTCAAATCTGACGAACCAACCGTAACGTTATCGATGTGGATAAGTCTTCGGGTTTGAGTCCGATATTTATTAACAAGTTCACATACGAAGACATTTCAAGCAGTTATAATATTAACATACAGTTCATTAGAATTTACTTGAATATATATTCTTATCCGTCCGTGTCATATCGAATTCATGTCAACAGAACATCATGGCTGTATACATGTGCTGCTGGGATCCAGACAGCCAGAAATGAGCGCATGAGTCTTGACGAAAATAATCAAACAACTTATCAACTATCCTTCCGTCACGCAGGTTAATCACAAACCTTATAAATTCCTCGTGTATAATATTATCTGGACTGACCCTGAGTCCTTATATCAATTTACATAAATACGGCTATTAGCAAAGCCTAACCTTGGAAGGAGATAAAACACGACTTCACGGCTTGACGGACAACGTAACAAGGGTCCGGTAACTAAGTCACAAAGCGTGACCTTATCGACGCTAACACGTCATAATTTGACCGTGTACTTTGCGTTCACTAATCCGTGAAGTATCAAAATCAATCTATATTAATTCTATTGACCTAAAAATTGCGCACTGCCAACTATAGCAGACGATATCAATAAAACTACCGTAACAATTCCCTGCCCGCCGGGGAAAAAAAATCTATTAGATAGATTTTTTTGAACTATCTTACTCACACATCTCAAAAAATTTAACAAAAACCCGACGTATGGCCTACGATGTTCTGTCTAGAACAGTGTCGTGGTCATGTCGATAATATATCAGTCATATAACATTCATGGATATTATATTAAACAAAGGGGTGTCAACTGTCGATAAATAATTATCTACTTAACTTAAAGACTGTCGTGAGTGAATAATGAAGTGTTATGTAAAGAAAATTATTCTAACTAATTAAAATTAAACTAATTAATCATAATAAGTGTGTAGGGTATTAATTAATTAACATCTAATTAAATAAACTGAGAGATAGTGTCATAATAAAAGAAATGAGAAGTAAGGACAAGTAAAGTAAAGAAAAAGATAAGTATAAATTAATTTAGTTATGTGTGTTTAAACTTAATTATGTGTGTCGAGTAATTACTAACTAATTAACTTAATGAATTAAGAAAAAAAAATATTCATACATTTTATGTGAACATCTTAACTAAAACATATAATAGCTATCACATTCATAAACAAAATATTTAGAGTATTCACTTGTGTGATATTATTTTGTTTTTTTCATCTTTTCTTTCTTTTGACACATTTCATTTTTTTATTATTATCACACTTCCACTTTTATTTTATTCTTTATTAATTTAATAACTATTAAACTTAATAATGTCGGACATGAAGATCCAGCCGTCGTTATGTCCTTTGAGAATTTACGGAAAGTTCCATTGGAGAAGAAAGTTCATAATGTTCAAATATGTTTTGTTCTTGAATGAGTGTAAACTTTCATCGTGTTGAATTAGTCATTTCAATTTCTTTAGCATAACGGTATTTGTCCAGCATGGATTCAGATACTTTTCCCGACTATATCGTAACGAGTTGTAGAACGAATGGACACTAACCAAAGTCCAAACGTTAAAACGAACCATTGAAATAAGTCTCTTGCTATAACCAATTTCTTTAGGAGATTGTACATATTGGATGATTCCCTGCAAATTATTCGAAGTGTTTTCCCGTATGGAGGTGGTTCTTATCATTTTCGTCGCAGAAATAAGTGATAGTTCCAGAGTCAATCTTCTTCAGTCTTTAATTAATTTTTTTTAACTTGTGGACAATTACTATTCGACTTCAGTAGGGTGTCTCGAAAGTGCATCCGCTATTATATTTTCTTGTCCCGGTATGGCTTCGATGACAAAGTCGTAAGGTTGTAATAGGATCGAAAATCTGGCAAGTTTGGGGCTTTTGTGGTTAGAGCGACGTAACGATGCCACCGCCTTCTGATCCGTTTGGATCACGAAGGGTGCTCCCAACAAAAATTTCTCAAGTTTAGTAATTGCCCAAACTACTGCCAGCAACTCCTTGTCCACTGTAGAGTATTTTGTTTCAGGCAACTTCAGTTTTCTTGATATGTACATAGTCGGATGAAGTATATCGTCGTGATATTGAAGCAAACAAGCTCCGATACCGTAATTACTGGCATCTGTACGAAGAAAAAAACTTTTTAGAAGTATCTGGTAACCTCAAAATTGGTGGATTTGAGAAGATTGTCAATATCATGCGAAAAGTTTTGTCGCATTCGTCAGTCCAATTTACCTTCAACGGCATGTATTTTTTTAACAATGATGACAAGACAGCCGTGATGGATGATAAGTTAGGTACAAATCTACTGTAGTATTGGACTAGACCTAATACACTCCTAACCTGTTTCTTCGTTTGAGGAACCCATAAATTTAAAATTTTAGATACCGTACTGGGAACAGTTTGAATACGTCCAGCCCCAATAATATGTCCCAGAAAGGTTATCTCCTGAAATGCTATTTGTATTTTCGTAGGTTTAGAGGTTAAATGGTTTTCTCTTAATATCTCTAAAACACATCTAAGCCCCAAAAATGTTCCTCAAATGATGAACTAAATAAACATATGTCGTCAATGTATGTAATGATGTCTGGTCTACCTGATAAATTGTTCGCATCATGCGAATAAAAGTAGCAGGAGCGTTCATAAGCCCAAAAGGCATCACATTCCACTGGTAAAGACCTTGTGGAGTGGAAAACGCTGTGTAATATTTGGCCTTTTCGGTTAGTGGTATCTGCCAATAACCTTTAGTTAGATCTATCTTTGTGAAAAGTGTTGCATTGGACAGACGAGAAAGTAAGTCGTCAAGAATGGGATGTGGTTCGCTGTCAGCTACGGTCTGTGCATTTAGCTTCCTATAGTCAACGCAAAGACGAATGTTGTTGTCCTTCTTTCGGACAATGACTAAAGGTGACGAAAATGGTGAGGTACTAGTCTCGATAATACCACAAGACAACATCTGCTCAAGTTCTTGGGTCGTTTTGCTGAGAAAATGTAGTGGGACAGAATAGGGATGTACACGAATTGGTGTATCATCATTAAGAATAATGTCGTGAGAGATCACTGATGTGCGACCAGGTACGTCTGTCAGCACATCTGGAAATGATTGTAAGAGATCAGCAATCTGATGAAGCTGTTGCGGTGTAACCGACGAAGAGATGGTTACATCCCGCCAAGATTCCGTAGGTTGTAATACAGGTACAGGTAAAGACATCTGTACCTCAGGAAAAGAAGATTCTTCTTCCTGTATTACTGAAAGATTAGAATAGTGACAAGTTGGTACTAATGTGTCATCTAATATACAAGACCACTATAAATAAGCCCTATAAGAATAATTGACCAATAAAGAAAAGAAATGATGACTGACTATGCTGAGTCATCAAAGATGTGACGAACAATGTTACCGTAACCTGTTATCTGCGTGACGCAGAATCAGGTACTAATTGCAATCTCAAAGAATGGTGGTGAAAATAAACACCATTGTCAAGCTCGATAACCATTCGAGCATCTCTATTGTTACGAAATGTAACCAGAGCTTCACCATACCTGTTATTGTTATGTGGCAACAGACGCACGAACCTAACGTCTGCCGCGTATTGAAAAAAATTACCAACTGCCTGCCATGTAGTACCTTGTGGCAGATTACGCACTAACACGGTACGAGAATATGTACATTTCCCCATATATGTAGGACCATTGTCACTAACATGGGAACATGAGTGGTGTGCAACCTTAGTTGCTTAAGGTACATTGCAATGTATGTCCCTCATGTAAGTATTATTCTTTCTATATACTGGATTCTTATGTTGGGCCTGAGTATAATGACCCTTACCCTGTAATGGTACATTTGTAGAACATGTAGTAGTGGACGGATCAGAAGAACTAAGTACATTATTTTGTTTCAATGAACTGGTATTAATTTTATTGAATGTCTTCCTATCACTCTGAACACCAATCCCATGTTTCAATATGTTACTTTTCCTAGTGTACTCATTTCCCCTGTTGACTACGTCAACAGTTTTCTTAAGATCAGTTGCCAGCTGATCATGTCGCCAACATTTATTTTCTGCATTGGCAGTATTATCATGTCTAGGGAAGGTGTACTTGCCTCGAAATGATCTTCTAACTACTACTGAGTGCATTGATACTTTAGTATCAGTCCTCGTACTTAAGTCATGTTGTAAACTACGTTTATCCCCTCTGTTGTTCATCAATATATTTTTACCTGCCAGTACATCCAGTAGACAATCAACCCTCTTTCTTAATTTATTACTTTCAGAAGTCAGGAATGCAATCTCCTGCCTCTGCTTCTTATTTAACTTATCTAAGTTAATGGTTATCTGCTTCCTACTAGCAAGTAGAGAATCGAGTGCGTTCAATGCTGTCGAAAGTTCATAGATCTGATGTTGTGTTTCTTTTTCAAGGTCAGCATATCTATGTTTCCCATCTAGGAGTAACACTTCTAATGCAGTCACCCTGTCATCAATGAAACAATCATCACTCGAGGTGGATACGGTAACACTAATACCAGATACTGTATTCTCTTCTTCGTTTTCTGATTGCACTTTATCCATTAATTCCTTACAAGACTCATTACTTCCATGGGAATCAACCATAAGTGTCTTATTATCTTCACGCAATAATGCCAAGTCACGCGTGGAAGATTTCAATTTACCTATCTGGTCATTCAGCATCAGTTTCAATGAGGTTACCTCATCGTCCAGCTTTGTTTCCTGTCTAAGACAAAATTCATAAAATTTACCATTATCTGTATGACATACATCCATTATTATTGTCATCAAATGATACACTCCCATTATCCCTTTTTTCTATTTCAATATTTGTCTTAATGCCCCTGTTTAGACAGAACTGTTTATATTGTTCCTCATCATAGTAAATGGATCCTAACTGCATATCATCAGTGAGAATCAACTCACATTGGATGGCCTGGTCTGTATGACCATCTGATCTTAACGCAGTATCAATCTTATTATCTGCTATTTTCTTAATTGATTGCAATTGAGCTACTTCTGAAGTAAGCTCTTGAATCTTAATACATTGTGAGTGAGTTTCCAGCTTTAAAGCTACATTTGACGTATCAATTGTTTTCAGTCGACCAACTTGCGATAATAACGACTGAATGTGTGCACCCTGTGCATGAAGTTTCCTTTGGTAGGCTGCGGCATTATCTTGCGAAATTTTCAAATTAAGTTTCTCAACCTCAGACTCCAACGCTTTATTTTTTCAATAGTGGATTCTAATGAGGTCCTAGAATTTGCAAGCTCCAGTTCCAGTGTCCTCAATCTAGGATTATCAGTATTGGTCTGAAATTTTAGTGAGCTCGCCTCATTTCGCATGTCATTTATAGTCTTTTCTTGACTGGCAATAATCTCCAATAACTCTTCTTTTCTTTTCTCATCAATGGCTTCTAAAATTGTCACTTTTTCCTGCTCATTCCAGGTGTGGTGCATTTGTTGATCATAACCATTGTCGCAGAGAATAGCATTATGAATGTTATTCACTGCAAAACCGTGTTGGACGTGTACGTACCGTTCCACAAAAGTACGAAACACTCCACCTAGTAAGTCTGCTATGTCCCTAGCCATTATCATATGTGGGACAGAATGAAAATTAACATCCACAAAATCAGCTAACTCGGATGCCGTGCGACCTAAAAATTTATCTAATACAAAATCTTCAAGGTCTGGGTCATGTAAACCATCATTCTTACCTTCTTGGAGGAGATCCCACAGAGCAGACATTATGCCCGACCTAGATGTTTTATTTACTTCCATAATATCGACGACTTTGTTTTTAACGAGTACCTTGTCTTGAAAATCCACATGTTTTAAGTCATCAAGATGCCTTTCGTTATTTAACTTTTGTACTTTATTATCTAACTCCTTCTCACCATTCTTTTCTTGTATATGGTCTGCCATCAAAGCAGTATCACCCTTATCTGATTCCACAGAATCCTGTTGCATTTTCTTCTCCTCCAATGCAATCACACTTTTCTTTTCTTCTAATTCCTCAAGACGCCTTATTTCCGCTTCCCATTCGTCATCATTAGGCGATTTTCCTATTATCTCAAACTTAGATCTAGCGATATTCCTCATGGCAAATGCTCTTAAATAATCACCCTTGAAACCATATTGACTTCCCAAACACACGAAATACTCTAAGGTAGACATCTTTAAGCCAATAATATATCTATTTAGTCTAATATTAATCTTATTCAACAATAAAATCCTTTTATCAGTTATATATGTGTGACTCTATTAGTCAAACCACTTATATATATAACGTATGGTTACTCAATATAACCAATCAACGCTATATTATGTTCCTTTACAACTAATTGTAAGTCAACCAATATTTTTCCTCAATATTTAATAATAGTATTATCTACTCATATCAACATAAACCCTAAATAGTTATACCACTTATTTATTTATGATGCTGAATATATATCATGCATCTAATATTATCCTCTAATAATTATGGGTATTATCTATCCATAATTATGTTATTTAATCATATATATGAGACTAGTGAACACTGTAGTACTAGGAAAGTGTACTAATTAATATCTAATATGTCTGTCATATTCAAGACAACCCATACATTTATAATTATTTATCAATATATATGCTATTATGCCCTAGTCATAATATAGAAATGGTAGTGTCTTGGACTACTACTGCAAATTGATGACATCACCTAAGTCATCAAATGATTTCGTAAAAATTAATCAAATTATATTCTTATCTTATTAATAGCCAAGTTATACAATTATTATTATATTATTAATTTATAACATGAATAAATATAAGACGAACAATGGACTAAACTGTACGAAACATCAGCACGATACAAAATGACAATTTCAGACATAAAATGAATTTATAAACCAAGCAGAAAAAATCGGAAGTACAAGAATAAGGTCAAGGATTGAACCAAATCGAGATTGAACCTACGTACACATAAACTGATGACGTATACATGGACTCATAACGGTTAATACAAAATCTATGAAATAAGTGATAGAAAGATCAGAATTGACGGGATAGATTACGAACATTACTACAGAACTGAATAAAAATGAAATGAGTACAGCAAAATACACCGTTTATACACAGCACTTCACAGCTAACATCAAAAGTCAAATAATTACAGATGCAAACGAAGTGGCCATCGGCAAGACTTCAATGGTTTCTTTGCAAAATGGAATTATTTAACAGCCCTACAGATCAATCAAAACTGAATCGGTCGTCCTAAAAAAGAGACATAAATTCAGTTTCGATTCGCCTCCCAACCAGCCCACTAACATGTAAAATACAACATAATACATATGAATATCAAAATCAGCATTCAACAGTGACTATTCAAAGACATGTCGGTGAACGGAGCAAAGAGGACTTGACAGCGTAAAATGAAAACAATTACTTAGCTTTTTGCCTCGATAAGTTTGAACAGTGCCCGTTTCGCCACCAGATTAAAGAGCTCGTATTGCATGATAGCGAAGGTTGAATCTAGTTTGCACTGTTGATTGAAGCGTTTTTAAATGAAAATTCTTCTTGAAAGTCGCTGAAATGCAGATTTCATTGTGACGATTCATCTGGTAGTTAAGGGCGTGTGACATCACCGGTGTACACGTAAAATGTGTCCATTTTCGCTCGAAGGGAATTTTTTCTCAACCCGGTATTCTTTGACAAATTAGCTCTTTGTAGAGTAAAATTCCACGACCACATCTGGCCACCAGCTGCTACGGTTGGTACGGGTGGTGATACGGGTTGCTGGTTCGGAGCTGGTTCTTTATTTGTTTGAGTTGCGAATGCGTGCTTCGTTCGTTTTTATAAGTATTCAATTGAGAGTCAACGTTATATTGTCTCATTGTGTAATAAATGTCCAAGAAGACATTGGTTCCTTTCGGATCTCATTATTATAGTGTATACCTTCTTATAGGAAGAGTTCTTCATATACAATAACAATCAACATTGTCAAATCTGACGAACCAACCGTAACGTTATCGATGTGGATAAGTCTTCGGGTTTGAGTCCGATATTTATTAACAAGTTCACATACGAAGACAGTTCAAGCAGTCTTAATATTAACATACAGTTCATTAGAATTTACTTGAATATATATTCTTATCCGTCCGTGTCATATCGAATTCATGTCAACAGAACATCATTGCTGTATACATGTGCTGCTGGGGTCCAGACAGCCAGAAATGAGCGCATGAGTCTTGACGAAAATAATCAAACAACTTATCAACTATCCTTCCGTCACGCAGGTTAATCACAAACCTTATAAATTCCTCGTGTATAATATTATCTGGACTGACCCTGAGTCCTTATATCAATTTACATAAATACGGCTATTAGCAAAGCCTAACCTTGGAAGGAGATAAAACACGACTTCATGGCTTAACGGACAACGTAACAAGGGTCCGGTAACTAAGTCACAAAGCGTGACCTTATCGACGCTAACACGTCATAATTTGACCGTGTACTTTGCGTTCACTAATCCGTGAAGTGTCAAAATCAATCTATATTAATTCTATTGACCTAAAAAATGCGCACTGCCAACTATAGCAGACGATATCAATAAAACTACCGTAACAGTGTGTCGGTAGTTAGTGAAGAATAGTTTAGTCCAATGAGTGTGCTGGTAGTTAGTGAAGTGTAGTTTAGTCAAATGAGTGTGCCGGTAGTTAATGAAGAATAGTTTAGTCAAATGAGTGTGTCGGTAGTTAGTGAAGAATAGTTTAGTCAAATGAGTGTGCTGGTAGATAGTGAAGTGTAGTTTAGTCAAATGAGTGTGCCGGTAGTTAGTGAAGAATAGTTAAGTCAAATGAGTGTGTCGGTAGTTAGTGAAGAATAGTTTAGTCAAATGAGTGTGTCTGTAGTTAGTGAAGAATAGTTTAGTCAAATGAGTGCGCCGGTAGTTAGTGAAGAATAGTTTAGTCAAATGAGTGCGCCGGTAGTTAGTGAAGTATAGTTTAGTCAAATGAGTGCGCCGGTAGTTAGTGAAGAATAGTTTAGTCAAATGAGTGCGCCGGTAGTTAGTGAAGAATAGTTTAGTCAAATGAGTGCGCCGGTAGTTAGTGAAGAATAGTTTAGTCAAATGAGTGTGTCGGTATTTAGTGAAGAATAGTTTAGTCAAATGAGTGTGTCGGTAGTTAGTGAAGAATAGTTTAGTCAAATGAGTGCGTCGGTAGTTAGTGAAGAATAGTTTAGTCAAATGAGTGTGTGAGTAGTTAGTGAAGAATAGTTTAGTCAAATGAGTGTGTCTGTAGTTAGTGAAGAGTAGTTCATTCATACTGCAGGCGCTACAGTGACTATCTAGGACAGTAAAGAACAAACTATTGTACAAAACACAACCTTCTATCGCCAGCCATTTGAACAATCTCACAATAAGTAATCAATTCAGCACTAAACATGCTGCTGTTGTCCACTTGAAATATGTTATATTGAATAACTGGCTTTGATTATCTAAGTGCCTATCATGAGATGTTTCTGTTGACCCTACCAAAAAGACAGGTAAAATATGTAACGTACATGAAGCAGTCTGTCCGGTAAAAAAAAATCAAAAGGCTTTCATGAACAATGAACAAGATGCCAGTTAGAGAACATTATATTTACTGTTATTATTAACCAGTCATATTTATCCCATGTTTGAGCATTGACCCCTGCACTTGTAGGTCAGCACGTGTTTCTGTGCAGCTCTTCCCTTTATCTTTATCTATATGATCTCGGTTGCCTTAGTTTCCGCTTATATAGTTGTTCCGCGGGATCTCATTAACTTCTCCATTCTGTTTTTCCATCAGTGATTTCCAGTCAAGGGCATATCTGGTCATCATCATCACTGTGGTGGGGCGCCGTTCGAATATATTTTGTGTTCGTTTATTATTATTATAGGTAAATTGCTACCCCTGTCCACAGTTAATATATATTTGATTGCTCCAGCGGTCGCTCATAGTACTGCTCGTTATCCCGTTACATCCCGGGTAAAATCTCTCACTTTTCATAGTTTTGTTCCCTCTATCACAACACGCATACAGGTTCTCTACCTGACCAATGAGGAACTAAAACAGTCTTCTTTTAAAACGAATTCGACATCTTTTAATAACTGAAATTCTTTGTAGCATGCATACTCGTTATTCATGATTAATCCTTATTTATTAATTTTCTCCGTACATATTACTTTTAATTCAAGAGTATTCATGCTCTTGTACAAACCCTCTCCTGTCAGGAGGTACACACTTCGTAGTAGGTCCACACTGGAACTTAAAAAGAAAACACAGCCAAAAACCACAGCTGTCACAAAGTGCAAGGTTTTACTTCACCTTGGCCATACACATATCAACACAAACTCTGACGTCATTTTCCGGTGCGCCTCATTTTCAATAAATATCCCAAATAGTGCCGCATTTATCAGCACTAACTCAAACTCAATAAATCTAACATGTGGTGTGCATGGGCCGACACCACATATTCCCCCCCCCCCCCCCCTGCGCGCTACTGGAAACTGCAGGTTTCCAGGTCATCATTAACTATACTTAACTATAATGATAAAAAGGAAAATCAAATTCAAGTAATGAGTGAAATGATATCACGATGAGTGAAATGCAGTTAAAATATGTGGCAACAACTTGTGAGCAACATATTAATGCTACGAAAATATCGCTATATAATCTATCCATCAATTGATTATGAACATAAACAATGTTTGTTGTCACTTCTTGTACCCAGGACAGTTACATAGTTCAATGTATTACTCTTGATAGAGTGTCCGCGATTACATTATTATGTCCTTTTATATGGACGATATCAAAGTCATACGCTTGCAACTGTAATGCAAATCTCGTAAGTCTTGCACTTGGTGATTTACAGGTTTGCAGATACGTTAATGCTCTCTGATCTGTCATTATAGTAAAATGCGTACCTACCACATACTTTTGAAGTTTATTCAAAGTCCATACTATACCCAACAGTTCTCTGTCGAAAATAGAGTATTTAGATTCGGCTTCCGATAGTTTCCTACTCAAGTAGTAGATCGGATGAAACTTGCCATCAAAACTTTGTCCCAAACACCCGCCTATTGCGTGGAGCGAAGCATCTGTTACAACAATAAATGATCTTTTTAACTCTTTCAGTCCCAAGCAAAAAAATGGGTTTGGCCTAAGCAAAAATGGCCATACCAGTATGTTTTTATTGTTTTTGTTTGGAAATAATTTTTTTTAATGTTCATATTCATAAATAACAAAAGTCCATAATGGATGGCTATACTTTAAGAAAATAGCGTTTTTGAGTTGTCAAAATTAGAAAACAGCCCTAGAAAGGATCAAGAGATACGAAAGCCAGTATACTGTTGATTGGGCCAAATGGGTCTAGCGGGAAGTACAGTATACTGGCTCTTGGGGCTTAAAGAGTTAAATCTGGCAGTCTTAATATCGGATACTGTGAAAAATGAGTCTTAATGTTTTGTAATGCCTGGTTACATTGTTCTGTCCAAACTACTTTGTTAGGCATACCTCTTTTAGTTAGATCAGATAAGACAGCAGTCAAAGACGAGAACCTTGGAATAAACTTGTGGTAAAAATTCACCAATCCTAATAGACTCCGTACTTGCTTCTTTGTAGTTGGGATTGTAAGATCAAGTATGCGTTTTAAATTAGATTCATCAGGTTGTATTACATGTCTGCCAATTTTGTGTCCTAGAAATGAAATTTCCTTGAATCCAATTTCTATTTTGGATGGACGGGCTGTGAGATTGTGTATTCTTAGTGTCTGGAGTAAAGATTGTATCCCATCTACATGTTCTTCCCATGTGTCATGAAACATGCAAATGTCATCTATATAAGATATTAGGTCATAACGGCTCCCAAATACTCGACGCATCATCCGTACAAAAGTTGCAGGCGCATTTTTGAGCCCAAAACACATGACATTGTATTGGAACAAACCCTTCGATGTTGCAAATGCCGTCCATGGTTTACATTCTTCGGTCAAAGGGATCTGCCAATACCCATTTGATAAATCGAATTTGCTAAAGAACGTAGCGGAAGCTAAACGAGGTAGCAGGTCTTCCAGCAAAGGCATTGGTTCAGAATCTGATATCGTGACTTTATTTAGTCGACGGAAATCAATGCATATACGAATGGATTTGTCTTTCTTCCGTACTGCTACCATCGGAAAACAAAATGGAGAATCTGATGGAGAGATTATCCCCATTTTCAACATATTGTCGACCTCACTATCAACCTGCTCTCTGATATGCAAAGGAATTGCATACGGTCGTAACTTAATCGGAGTGGGATCCGATAATTTTATTTCGTGAGAAATAATGTTAGTTCGTCCAGGTAGATCAGACAACACATCTTCAAAAGATTTCAATAGATTGAGAATCTGATTCTTCTGATCTGAAGGTAAATCGTTACAAATGATTACATCCTTCCAAGTTTCAGAGGCTTGGATAGGTACCACAGGAAAATCAAGCGGTACATCCGCGAAACTAGTTGCTTCTTCATCAACTAAAGCAATAGATGCCAGATGCGGAGATTGATTTGTGATAGATTCACATTTTTGTTGGTTAATGAATGCATTTTTATCTATGTAATGACTTGTTGTCACGTGTGGGATATTATTGCTATCATTAAGTTCATTTGCTTCTGCAACCACCTGTGCTCTAGTAGTCACAGCAATGGATAAAGAAAGATATTCTCTTTCCCATGCAGAAATTTCATCAGTAGAACATTCTTTTATACCCTTTATGTTTCCCAAAATCAAGTCACAGCAAGGCTGGTTGAGAACACATACACGAACTTTCCCAGTAAAGAATGGCGTGGTTATTGTTACGTCGGCCATGGGATATATCTCCACCGTGCCTCCGAAAGTTATGCATTTCACTGACGTTCCAGTGAAACAAGATGGAGGGATTAACGACCTTCTTATCCCGACCGTTGTGGAACCCGTGTCCCTTAAAATTTTAATTGGAGTGTTAAACAAAAACCCATTATGTAAAGTGAGAGTACCAACACCGTCATAAGATGACAACACTGGTAAGCCATGTCCACATTTAAGCCGTGGTGTAGCTCCAGATTGAAATAACATCTTACATTCTGTACAATTATTAGAATTTTCTAAATCAACGTTACACGCATTGGCGTGATTATTGGTTGGATGGATGTCATTACTGACATTTCTATCTACCGTCTGACAAGCATTGGCTTGTGAGCGTGCTCTATTATGACTTCTAACGAAGTGAGATCTTCTGCGATCTGAAAAATTGTCTGAATGAGAATGTCCATTGTTGTCCCTGTTATAAAGGCCACCCCGCGGTGACAAATTATGATTGTCCGTATATTTGTTGTGTGAATACTGGTTATTTCGATACCATTGGTTATTGTTATAATTGTTGAAATTATGCCTGTCTCTACTTCGTGAAGGTGAGCGATTATGGTAAAAATTATATTTACCCCTATAGGATGTGTGATTATTTTCTCTATGATTATATCGTCTATCCAAGCTACGAGTGCGCGATCTCCCGTGCGTCGCAGCACACGCAGTAGATGAGTCCAAGACTTTTGCTCTGCTCAATGACAAGTTTGGATGAGCAACGGAAAATTGTTGACCTAATTTTTCCATTTCATCGATACTAGTCGGATTACGTTCTTGTAAGAATGATACAATATCCTGGTTTACCGACGAAACAATTTTATCTCTTAATAAGAGATCACATAATCCTTCAAACGTTTTAGGGATAGAAGCCTGTTCAACCCATCTTTGGAGACATAGTTTTATGGAGGAAACAAAATCCTCAAAATTTTTACCCTCTACCGGTAACATGGATCGAAACTTTTGTCTATAGCCTTCCTGATCCAGACCATATCTGCGTATAAATGCTGCCTTTACGACCTGAAAATCATGTCTTTTATCTTGGTCTATACCCAGATAGACCCCAACTGCATCACCTGTGAGGAGACCCGAAAAAACACCAGACCACGAATCTTTATCAATATTTAAGCAAGAGACTCTTTCCTGAAATCTTAATAAATAAATACTTATATCGTCGTGAGGAGGAGAAAAAGGTGGTAGTCTTAAATTAAAGTTAGGGGTTGTGATTGCCTTCTTCGATGAACCATTACTATCTGAATCATGGGAACCATGATGTTGTTGAAAACGAAGTTTTTCAACCTCAAAAGCTTTCTCCCTTTCAAATTTTGCCTCCTCGGCAGCAATTTCCGCTAAACGAATTGCCTTTTCATGTTCCATTTTCTCTCGTTCCGCAGCGATTTCTGCTATACGAATTCTCTCTTCCTTATTTGCTTTTTCTTGTGCCATAGTAAATTCCCTTTCTTCTCTTTCTCTTTTCTCATTTCTTTCTATTTCTTCTCTTTCTCTTTTCTCATTTCTTTCTCTTTCTTCTTTTGCCTCTGCCTTTTCATATGCAGTCAAAGCAAAATTTTTTAAAATATCACCTTCCATACCCAGCGCCTTGCCTTGTTTAATAAAATAGTCAAGAGTCGCCATAGTATACCACAAATTATAACTTTTCTAAACAATAAATCAATATCTATGTTCTCCTCTGCCTTACTTAGACCATCACACTATGGAATAGTGTGTCTGATTGGTATAGTCACAATGTGAATATATATATAACTATATCACCTGCACAAATCCTTTATACGCTTATTAATATAATAATTAGCGTTTATGATCCTGCTTCTTGTTATCGACAAGAATCGCAGGATATATCACCAACAATATTATAGAATTATAGTTAATCAATAAATAGTTTATCATATACATGCTGCAAAGAAAAATTATCACATGACATGACTAACGAAAGACATGGATGGAAACAACATAAAGAAACGACAAAATTGTAAGTAGTCGAAAATTCTAAGACAAAAGAACATTAAAATTTCCACCAGTAATAAACGAGACAAAACGACAAATCACTTTTATCATTAATGTAAATTTTACAAAAGATAGCCATGAAAGACCCACGCCAGACTAAATTCCCGAACAAAATTGAAATTTAAAAAAAAATACGACGAATCACAGCACAGCTAACACGCATGAAAGCCTTAATTTCAAACAGAGCGGAAATCACGACAGCACTAAATGCTGAATCCCTGAAAGAAATTAATGCAATCAACCTATAGAAATACGACACTGAAACGTAAAATGCCTCCTAAACAGTCGCCCGCAAGAGACAAAGAAAAGAAACATATAACACAAAAGAAGCGAGATTTGCCCAACAATGATAGGACCAACAACCATGACGTTACATAACATTACTTATCTGAATCGACCATGAGCGTCCATTCTTCGCTGTAACTCCAATGGGTCGTTCCACGCAATATTAAATTGAAATGTGGATAATGTAGTAATCTTATAATGTAGTAATCAGCAACCATGGTGACGAAATATGAAGACGTTCTCGTAAATCGTTCACTGAGTATTCAGTTCAATGGGAATGTCCGACCTTTACTCGTGTGAGACACATTGTAGAGATAGTGTCAATATATAATGATAGAGACAAAATGTTATTTTCCAACGAGTGACCGACTAAACTGATGAGGTGACCTTGTCAATGTCCTAACGGTTTGATCTATTACTTCCGAGTCCACTTGTCCAGCGAAACGACCTCCTCGTAAAATCCCAGATTCATATTTCTCCCGTGAAGATATTCGTCAGATTGGTATAGCATCCCTCTCATGGTAAATCAGCGTGAACGATTTCATCATGGATATAATGTTTTTTCTGATCCTCAAGTAAGGTACCAGGTCTGGGCATGACCTAGTATACGAATATTGTAAATTTCATGTCTGCACAAAGTTGCATTCCAACAGCTGTCTCTGCATAAAATGTTCATTGTTGAACAGCGATAGATTGATCAAAATTCCCGATATTGTCCCAACATAGAACTCTGTCTGCCAATAGCCTGAGCAACCTTCAAATGTCCTTCAAATCCAACGGACGACAGCCCCCATATCTGTGGTGGGGCGCCGTTCGAATATATTTTGTGTTCGTTTATTATTATTATCGGTAAATTGCTACCCCTGTCCACAGTTAATATATATTTGATTGCTCCAGCGGTCGCTCATAGTACTGCTCGTTATCCCGTTACATCCCGGGTAAAATCTCTCACTTTTCATAGTTTTGTTCCCTCTATCACAACACGCATACAGGTTCTCTACCTGACCAATGAGGAACTAAAACAGTCTTCTTTTAAAACGAATTCGACATCTTTTAATAACTGAAATTCTTTGTAGCATGCATACTCGTTATTCATGATTAATCCTTATTTATTAATTTTCTCCGTACATATTACTTTTAATTCAAGAGTATTCATGCTCTTGTACAAACCCTCTCCTGTCAGGAGGTACACACTTCGTAGTAGGTCCACACTGGAACTTAAAAAGAAAACACAGCCACAAACCACAGCTGTCACAAAGCGCAAGGTTTTACTTCACCTTGGCCATACACATATCAACACAAACTCTGACGTCATTTTCCGGTGCGCCTCATTTTCAATAAATATCCCAAATAGTGCCGCATTTATCAGCACTAACTCAAACTCAATAAATCTAACATGTGGTGTGCATGGGCCGACACCACAATCACCATATCATCATCATCACCATATCATCATCATCACCATATCATCATCATCATCTTCATTATCCCCATCATCACCATCATCATCATTATCCCCATCATCACCATCATCATCATATCATCATCATCATCATCACCATATCATCATCATCATCATCTATATCACCATCATCGTCACCAACACCATCATCATCATCACCATAATCATCATCACCCCCATCATCATCATTTTCCTTAGCGCTTCTTACAGAGCATGGAATCTCCTATGCTGCTGGTCCTCTTACAGGGAATCTGCACCACGCAGTTACATGCTCTTGCAGGGAATATGTACCACGCAGTTACATGCTCTTGCAGGGAATATGCACCACGCAGTTACATGCTCTTGCAGGGAACATGCACCACGCAGTTACATGCTCTTGCAGGGAATATGCACCACGCAGTTACATGCTCTTGCAGGGAATATGCACCACGCAGTTACATGCTCTTGCAGGGAATATGCACCTCGAAGTTACATGCTCTTACAGGGAATCTGCACCACGCAGTTACATGCTCTTGCAGGGAATATGCACCACCCAGTTACATGCTCTTACAGGTAATCTGCACGTCGTAGTTACATGCTCTTACAGGGAATATGCACCATGCAATTGCATGCTCTTGCAGGGAATCTGCACCTCGCAGTTACCTTCTCTTGCAGGGAATATGCACCACGCAGTTACATGCTCTTGCAGTGAATATGCACCACGCAGTTACATGCTCTTACAGGTAATCTGCACCACGCAGTTACATGCTCTTGCAGGGAATATGCACCACGCAGTTACATGCTCTTGCAGGGAATATGCACCACGCAGTTACATGCTCTTGCAGGGAATATGCACCACGCAGTTACATGCTCTTGCAGGGAATATGCACCACGCAGTTACATGCTCTTGCAGGTAATATGCACCACGCAGTTACATGCTCTTGCAGCTGGGGTGTCGGTTTTGGTCTTAAGGATTATCATCATTGCACACTGACAACTCCATCAGTGCTTCGATCTTCTCCCTTAGATAACACAAGGAGGATCGCAGCACAGTGCACGAACTCCGTAGTACCGGCGAGAATCCCAATATGTGTACATAGGAATTACACATTCTATAAATCTCTCTGTGGTGTGTAGGTTTATATTTTTTTTAATTTAGCCAGGGCAGCGGCCTGATAGGCCTACTCTGTACCATTTCCAACTGCCTTGGGATTTTTAACGTGCGTAACTTGCACACGGGACCTCTTATTTTGTTCGCCCTTATCCGAGAAGGCTAGGCATCTCATCTCACTACCCAAGAGATTTGGGGGAGTATGACATCATTAGGACCACTGGTTCTGAAAACAATTTCCATAAATTGTATTCCTTCTACTGTGAATCGAACCCGTTACCTTTAGAATTCGATTCCGGACCCGCAACAATTGTCTGGGGCAATTTTGTTTACATGATGAGGTTGCCAGATAAATGCACAACTTCCTAATAGTGGCCTTATACGACTTGCCAGATGGTACAGATGTCCAGTTCTTTCTTTGTCTCATCAGACACCCAGGAACTGCACAGAAGCATATCTGGTTATACTGGTCCTTTAATTCCCGAGGGTGTGCCTTATACATGGGTAAATGTTTCTATTTATCGGTTAATCCCAAGCTTTTTTTAATAGGAGTTTTGTCTCGCTTTGACGAAGTGCACTTAGTTCAGCTTAGACAGAAGATCCAGCGTTTATATAAGGGCGCATGTGCAAGTACAAAAAACCTTGTGGTATGATAAAACAAGGGTAATGGAGTTGCTCAAAAAATCGTCCGACTGCCCAGCTCTGGGTATAACAATAATTAATCCTAAGCTGGCCTGAGGTGAAGTACATGCAATTGTTATTGTTATTGTCAAACAGAATCGACATCGACAGCACTGCAAGCATGTACCTCATTGTCACAATGAGGGTATCTTGCGTACAGCCCAAGACTATACGCATCCCTTCATTTTGAATGCGTTCTAGTCGTTAACATTGTGTTACCGGCAGCGTACGTATTCCCAGCCCATACTCAATGACTGATATGTCTAACTGATCAAAATGTGTGTATTTACAGGCAAGGCATAGTCTCTCATGAGTATGTACTTGAATACATTGGTGAATTGATTATAATTATAATCTTTGTGGGCGCAGTTTACTCTTGACAAACAGACATTTTCACTAAAATATTAGACTAAATTACCAAGCTACAAAAACAAACATTCTGTCTATGATATCAGGAGGAAAAAAGCATTCAAAATATTCACCACCAAATGCAGACTGACGAGGCAAACCTGAGATGCTATTCATTCTCGATTGTTTTCTAAAATTTGACAACTTTGGGAATGACTTTTGCTGAGTGTTCCCACGGAAACGGGACAAACAAGTTATAAATCAATATATCCTACATTCAGGTTTTTTTTCTTTAACTGCGTGTTTTTTTTTTTTTTTTTCGTTTTTTTCTGTAAACTATTTTCTAGCCCCCATATCTTGTAAATTCTCATCTATTTTTCTCTTCTCTCTTGATTCCAGGTATAACAATTTAACAGCTCTGTGTGCATGTTGTTAAGCTCCAAGACAATCAGATTCGAACTGGATATGACAAAACCGCTTTGATCGACCGACGTCAAAGGTCGGGCCCAACGGAGAAATATCAAGGTAGAGATTAAATAGAATGTAGAATATGAAGCAGCTGGCTAGAAACTGGGGAGGGGTGAGAGGGTTTGGAGGGGACGGCATATGAATACCTGCATGTCCTTTACTTCACGCACTCTGGAGTCCGGTTTCAGATTTCAAAGACATGGAATCACGGGATCACGTGCCAGCACGTGGCGTCACGTGTGAGCAAAGTCAGGTAGGCGTCAACACCTTTTTTTTTTCTGTGCGCCATAAAAACAATGTGTGTGAGAGACAGGTGTGGGAAGGACTGAGATTTGTGTGGAGAACTTTATTTCATTTTGAAATGGTATGACTTATCATCGTCATGTCTTGATCATTATGTTTTACAAGTACTAACAAGATTTAACCAGCAAATGTTTGATAAAGTTTTGGTTTTAGCTGCGGAGTAATATAGTGCTCTAATATAATTTTTTTTTTGTAATGTTATTTTACCTTTCACTTCAGGCAGTAAGTGACAGTTAAGCATAAGGTCATCTCGAAAGTGCATCATCCTGAAGGTACTCTTTTTCCTCAAACATGTTCATCCATGTAGACCCCTAACACTCCAGTAGGTTCATCATCTTCTATTTCCCTTTACGACTTTCTACCACATTAGAATCCTACCGCACACGTTCTATTTTAAGCGGTAGGATCTATAATTTTCTCCATATCGCGATGAAGAGCAGCCTTTCCTTTTCGTTTGTTTTCATGCATAGAACGCGACCAGTCTACACGCATTTCCTTATTCAATCTCCAGGTTAAAGCATCTGAATGTATTACAAATTGTAAATAATAGAGCCTTAAAATGTTCCAGAAGTACTTAGTGTCTAGTCTACCTAACAACAAAAATATTCATATTCGAAATACGCTCCTTTCTTGGTGCTCAATTCATTTGTCTTCGTACATAACGAACCAGTCATATGCCAATTCAAGAATCGCTCAGGTACGCTTCACGTCTCGCTCATTCGCGTGAAAAGGTTAGCGATTTTGGCAAACAAAAGGTTGTATCGATTAGTAGACGGTGGCTGAGAGCTTGTCCTTGTTCGGGGCATTTACTGCCATCGATTTGCAATTTTTTGTAAATAGTCAATTAAAACAAGCTTCGTTTCGTCTCGTGGGCTTCTAAGTGACTCCTGAAACTGGCAGGATTCTAGAGACTAAAAAAAAAAAAAAAAAACTCCGACAGGGGTGATTTAGCGCGGCCGTGACTGGTGAAACAAAGTCGTTAAAGCAAGTCTTTGCCACTTCCGGTGCCAGTCTTGATTTCCTTTGTCCTTTAGTCAATAAATTTTAATTTTCCTCAATAGAATCTAGACTCTGTACAAACAGCGGTGTTGGTATAATGCATTTGTATTGTAGCTGTCCTTGCAGCGAGAATGTGGACAGAACTGTTTCGAAGAATGATAAGGAGGTGTGAATTAAGTCAGAAGGAATGGCTTGACAATCACATCAGATGGACCAGGGACTACGGAAAAGCCAAGGTGAAAATAGCGGAGATATAAAGCTTAAAGAAATTAAGTTGAGTTTGTCAACCTGACTCTCGACTTCTTTTCCCGAATCTTTTGGAATATTTTTACTTTCCATTGAACGCCACGCTCTATTAACGGTTTCCTTTATTCACCTTCGATTCATAATGACCAGTATCAAAACTTCCTTCACGCTCTCAACTCCATCATAATTTGATACACAATAAATCTGTCACCTGTTTCATTTTTTTACGCTCTCTGTCTTTCACACCTGAACGAAGCCTTTATCACCAACCCTCTTCCAGACACGACAGAGTATTTTTTTTTTTTTTTTTTTTTGGTCAAGAACGGCTTGGAATAGCTCCAGCAAAGTTCTAACAGCTCCCAGGACTTCCGCGTTGTTGTGTGACATGTCATAAAGTGCTGCAGGGAAAGCTAGGGTTTCTTTCCACTAAATCACTCACAGGTTGTAGCTGTTCCTGAAGTTATTCAAGCAAATATTAGCGTCTGGAGCGTTACATTTCAAACATTAACGATATTGTTTCTCCATTCTTGACCGAAACTTAACGAAACAAAAATATTTGCGAAAATGGATTTCAATGAGCAACGTTTCAAGTTAATATCACTCTTTGGTATTCCATTCTCTTTTCATTGACAAGGGAGAAGTTTGTAATACTTCTTTCCGACAATGATGCAAAATTAATGAAGTGAGCACTTGAATATTTCATTTGAAAACACGCATGAAAGAATACAAAATGCAAATTGTATGAACCTAAGATTTTTTCACGGAACAGTGCTTATTGACACGCATTCGAGCAAAACCAATCTAAGACGGTGTTATATAACATTGTGTGACGAGTCAATCTTCGATTGTTACATTTTCCTGTGCCATCCTTCTACTTTTTTCTGTGCCCTTCCTTTTTTTATTTTTCTCACCCGCACCTTGTCGTTGTTTTTCGCTTTCATAGTTCACGGTTTTCTTATCATATGGTGTTCTAATTTGTCATCCCTGTCACGCGTAGGGAGAGAGCAAGGTCGACACAGGTCAACTGCTCTGGATAAGAGTAAGAATATAGATTGATTTTCTTGCAATACTGTAATAGTCATGTTATTTGTTATGAAACCAAGAGGTTAACTGTCTGGAATCAAGGGTAATTAAATACCATGTAAGAATATCAGACAAGTTGTTCTCCCACGTGACTTTGTTCCACAATTATTATACACTACACGATGTTGACAATTCGACAATAAAGAGGACAGTAAACAAGAAAGGGAAGTAATCACAAAAAGAGAGCTCTAGACAGGCTTATGATATTTTATCAAATTGACTCAGTTAATAAACAATATGCTATTTATTAAGGGAATCACATTTACAAAGGGTTATTTTACATCTGATGAAAAAGAAATAAGGAAAAGAATCACGTTTAAATCTGAAAAAAAAGGAATCTAGGTCCCAGTGGGGTGCCTTATTTTCTTCACTGACTAAGTCTGAGCGTTTGAGGGTATGTGTGGTGATCTTCTTTCTCTTTATTATACTTATCGCAGTGTTCTTGTAGGATGTAGGCAGAGAGGACACTCTGCTGTGACTTCTTGATGAGGGCACGTGGTGGTGACTGATTGCCCTGTGTGGCACTAGTGTCTTCAAGGATGTCTGGCACACTCAGGGGTGAAGATTCAGTCCCTGTCCCTTCTTGATTTTTAAGCTCAGCAAAATTGAGGGAGGGCGAAGCCAGGTCCTATGTTACTGACACTCTGCACTGGAGAACAAAGTAAGGGGACCATTAATCTCTTGTCTAAAGAGATTTTACATATATTAAGTTCCTCCCCGAAGACGTTTGGTCTCAGAGCATAGGCACACTTACCACTGAAGACTTTGACTGTCCAGTACACTGTATGTAAAAGATGTCTCAGTGACTATTGTCTAACAGGCTCTGTCCTCATCCTTCCAAGTCAAGTGTCTCTCCTCTACACTTAATATGTCTTACTATTTTCCACAATCAACTGTCTGTCTTGTAGTCTGGTGTATCTTTAGTTAATAATTAAGTTTTAATTATATTTCAGCAAGGAACAACAGCTTTCATAATGTATGCTTATAACAGAGTTGTGTTCTAATAAGTCAAGCAATAATGCACAGTAATAAAATACTATAAGCAGAACATATAAGAAAATTAATAATATGTTATACATGTACATAATGGATATGGAAGAAAACTAAATCCAATAGCATAACATATGTTTCTTATCATAGTCAACCGCTTACCTCTTCTGCAAATTACACTCGTATCATTAAGCAATAATTAAACAAATAATTTTGGGAGATAACTCACCGCACAGGATCACTTCAGGATCACACAGTCCGAACTTGAATATTTGAATATATTCATAAGCACGTACTTGACTTTACACACAGTTGTGTACAATGTTTCTCTCTCTATAACTATATATACTTATATATATGTGTATATTCTTTAAAAGTCTTATGTCCTTAAGCTTTAGTTTCGGCTGGTTTCACGGTGATCATCACGAGTAAAGAAAAGTTAAATTTTCTCTGATAAATACATTGTTAGACCGGAAAAAGGTGGTCGTCTGTGAGTCACTGGTTAATTGATGTCTCCAAGAAAAACACACCTTTACCAACGCGTCTTCGAAAAAAAACCTGCCTGGCTGAATCTAAATTGCCTGCTTAACGAAATTCAATACAAGCACTTCGCCTGATCTAGCGTTCTGGGAGGAAAAAAAGGGGTCTTATATGGAAGACTATGAAACAGTGACAGGATGGACTGAGTAAAAGAATGTGGAAGAGAAAGGATAGACTGCTCCATTGTGACGTATGAAAATCGAGCCTCTCTTTAATTACAACTAAACCTCTCTTACAACTAAACAACTCGAGTCATTCCCACGATTGCTGGTTTGGTATGCCATAAGTTATCTGGACATTCGCCCTTTTGTTGTCTTCTCTCGCGGCGGTATCTCTTACTGACATTCCCACAGAGAGGCAGACCACCGGAGATCAAGTTACAATGTCAGAGCCGAGAAATGAAACCTCTGTTTAACACCTGATAATAGAATGGACGAAGAATTCGCAGGTGCGTTTGCCAAAATCGAGCCTCTCTTTAATTACAACTAAACCTCTCTTACAACTAAACAACTCGAGTCATTCCCACGATTGCTGGTTTGGTATGCCATAAGTTATCTGGACATTCGCCCTTTTGTTGTCTTCTCTCGCGGCGGTATCTCTTACTGACATTCCCACAGAGAGGCAGACCACCGGAGATCAAGTTACAATGTCAGAGCCGAGAAATGAAACCTCTGTTTAACACCTGATAATAGAATGGACGAAGAATTCGCAGGTGCGTTTGCCAGACCTGGGGACATCGGGACGATTCAGTATATTAGCGCAGTTTTAGAAAATTCATCATCAGTCTGGCCCCAGGAATTGGTGATATCTGCTAGCGCGAATCTTGGAGTTTTATGTATAAAGAATTTCTGAGATTCACGGAGAGTGTCATTTTCCTAGTGTGGCGGTAATCTATATATATTAGAATTTTGAGTGTCTTAACGTGTTAATGTTTTCACTGGGATTTCTGTGTTTATTAAATAAGCATATTAAATAGTTCCAGCTGTAATAAGTAAATTTAATTTCTTGCTATTCCCCCAGTAAGAGACGCTTTAAATTAATTAATATACGCTAGGCGACTGATAATTAGAGATAAATATACTTTTATTCAACATCCGTAATTTTGTGAATTACTAGAGTTTTGTGGGTTTTAAATATAATTTAATACCGGAGTGATCTAGAGGTCTTACCTAACGAGTGTAGAATATAATAATGATATCATTGTTAAAATGTTTGTTTTTTCTACATCTAGGCGATCAACCCTACGATCTAGCGGTCTGAATAGCTCCAGAAACATTCTTAAAATATTATTGGGTCCTAGATTTGGACCTGTGCGGTTCTCTTGTGGTTTTTCTTACAGAGAGAAAGTCCCCACATATAAACATTTTAAAGAATATAAAAATCAGAACTGGACAAGAAATTACCCAGATTGTTCACAGCAAATCTGATCCGCCTGTGGTGGCCAAATATCTATATATAAACATTGTTTCCAGAATATTGACTATCGTAGTTTTTTTCTTTTCTCAAGTGGATTTATCCAGAAAAAGGAATACTTGGGTCCATAACCAGCACCCAACCCCAGAGTGAGAGATAAAAACAGATAGGAGATCCTTTGCTTATCCTTATTGGTTTTCTAACAGTGTACCCACCAGACATTTTCCTTAAATATCGGTTATCTGTGTGCTGCCCATGGTGAACATTTTTGATCGCAATATATATTTACCTGCATTACCTGACGTGAACTTTTTGACACATAATATTAGCATTATTTAAGCGGACGTTCCCCATTAGGAAAAATTAATCATTCTTGGGGGAACTGGGGTCCCTTGGATAGCACCACCCTGAAATATGTCAAAGATAAACAGATGTGTTAAATAGTAGTAGGTAAGTGTGATTGCTGATTACTTGTGGCCACAGACTGACAGACTGTAAGAAAGAGAAATGAATATTTCATATTTTGTATAATCATTATACTCACTTCAGTCTTTTCGGGTTCGCAAATACTGTTATATCATTTTCTTGTCTTCTTTGTTTCAGGATAAATTAACTAGAGACTTGGTTCTTTTACTTTATCGTCTATCCCTATATATATTATTATTAACTGTAATCTTTTGGGTTAATTACCTCTGTCAGGATCTACTTTGGGATTCCTTTACAGTAGAGGAGAGCCTATTGGGTTAATACATTTTCTTGCATTTTTTATGTCTGTAAACTATACCTTCTGATAGATAATATTGTTGTATGTGATTTCTTTAAGATAATAAACATAATAAACCTAAGTTATCGTGTTGGTCAAACCCCTGCCCATTATATGTTATCCATAGCTTGGTTCACGTCTGTACGTATTATGTCACAGAATTGTGTATATGTAAGTGAAGTGTAACTGATATATATGTACCAGGAGAGAAAGGGAGTCTAGTTAAATATTGTCGTGAGATAGGCTGGGGTTAGAGATATTACTCAATCCAGAGACTGTCCTTTCTCTTACACTCTCACCCCCTTGTGAAAAAAGCTATTTCTTACCCCTTATTCTCACATAGTTTACCATTATCACCTCTGCTCAGACGGGACCTTAAACATCTTCAACCTATCTCAATAAAATCTACGACATAAATGGTTGGCTCGTCGTGGGATTAAGATCCAAGTTTGAGTCTAGATAAATGTCTAAAGTCTGATACTGAATCAGAAGTTTCATCTAGAAAGAGTGTGTTGTGAGTTTGTCTTGTGATTTAAGGAATAAATAATTACCCCCTAGACAACGCTCTCAGTTACTGGGTGTTTGACCATATACACATATAGGATTTGTTTCTTTCCACAGCAATAGTTACTGGAAACTTGTTTTGATAATAATCTTTGTTGAATATATGATATTTGGTAATTTTGTAACAGACCGCTATTTCGCGTGATTGTTTATCAATCACTAGGGTTTTTTTTTTTAAGCAGCAGAGTTGAGCTAAGCAAAGGACGGCTTGTTCTGACTTTTTAGTCAAGTTAATAACGTCCCTTCTCTTAACTGACTTCAGTGGGCGAGTTTTGGGGTGGAGTTTAATTTTTTTAAGGAAATTTTTTTTTCTCCTTAAATTGTTTTTAAATAAAAATATTTTTCTCCACCGTTAGTAATAGTAGTTTTTCCAGGTTATCTGATCTACCACTTTTGGATTAAGTCGTCTGTATTAGGAGCCTAAGTGCCAGAGATAACAGCGATAGATTAGTAAACTGATAACAGGAGGAGGTATCTCAGGGTAAAGAATAACATCTTTGTTGGTTTTTCTCGTAGACGGCTAAGGATATAGTTTTTCTCCTTCTTTCCTTCTTTTTCCTCGGGTGAGTGGCATTCAGTTCTCTAACATGGCTGAGCGTGTAAAACGTAGGATTATGCTGAGAGAGGAAGCAAGGGAGACAGGATTGCAAGGAGAGGAAGTGACCGCTTTCGTCAACACAGAACTTGACCGATATGACACGGAACAGAAAGTAGCAGAAGCTAGAGAGAAGGAAGATAAAGCGGATAGGAAAGAAGCGGAAGAGCGTCAATCTCTATTAGAGCAGAAGAAAATTGAGGCAGAGATGGAAGTTCGCAGGGCAAACGAAAGAGAGAAGGAGAGACAATACGAGGAACGAGAGAAGGAGAGACAGCACGAGTTGGCGCTTAAGGCTCTAGAAGTCCAAAGTCGTGGGGCTGCCTCTACTTCCAGCAATGGAGAGCCGTCATCTCCCCATTCATCGTTAACTGATCACTCCAGCACTCATTCTCCCCAACTCACAGCTATGTCTTTCGCCCTGGAACCCTTCCCAAGCCCCAATGAGAAAATTGACTCGTTTCTAGAAAAATTTGAGAGAATGGCAAATCAGTATGGGTTAGAGAGTTCCCGGTGGTGCCTAAAGCTTTCACAGGCTTTGAAAGGTAGTGCTTATGAAGTCTACATGAAACTGGGAAGCAGTCAAGACAACTACGACATGCTAAAGAAGGCTTTACTGGAGCGTTTCGAAATGAACGCTCGCAAGTTTCTGCAAATGTTCAGAAACAGCAGAAAGGAGAGCACTGAAACATTTCAGCAGTTTTCTTCACGGCTGAAGGGATATTTGACAAAGTGCATGGAGCTTTCCGAGCTCCCTCTCACCTACGAAGGTCTTGAGGAGTTCGTTCTTATAGAACAAATAAAAACCACTTTGTCAAGTGAAACCCGTAGATTCCTGGCTGAACAAGGCGCAGTAAAGTTAGATGACATTCTCAGGAAGTCTGAACGGTACATAAATGCTATGGCCGAGCTTCCCAGCACCAAACGCAAACCGACAGATGAGCCTGCTCGAAAAAATAATCTAGAGCAGTCTTCCCATTCTTCCCATCACCATAACCAACAAGATGCCGTACCCCAACATCCTCCACAGGAAAAATCGAAATTCTTCAAAACCAGATATCCCACCCACAACAATCCTGATCAACCCCACCGTCCTACGTGGCAGCGCGGCCAGAAAGGACAGGGTGACAAAGGGAAAACCCCTGCACACGGGACATCTGATCAGGGCAAGCACACCGGGCCAAATCGCATCGGGTGCTTGCAAACAGCCTCGCAAGGAAGAATCAATGTCAGTGATTCTCAACCTGAGGGGGGGGGAGGCCCTCAACGCGAGGAACTGTTATTTTGAACGGGACTTCAACATCTTGTCTTTTTGACACGGGTTTATCCTTTGACTGTATAGTCGCAAGGCACCTGGTCAAACCCGGTCAAGAGACAGAAGACACCGTCAAACTTAGTGGAGTTTTCAAGAGTGATGCACCCAGGACGCTTCCTATCGCACTGGTAGAAATACACTCTGATTTTGTCAGAGGTGTTATTAAAGCGGCCATTATGGATGATCCTATCTACCCAGTTATCCTGGGATGTAGATATGTGTTTATTGGGAGACCAAAGGAGCCGATTGTGGCAGCAGTAACCACAAGAGGGCAAGCCCAGAAGGAACGGGAGCCTGCGCCAAATTTGTTACCTATGGAACTAAAGGAGGCGCAACAAAAGGACCCTACCTTGGAGCCCTGCTTTAGGAAACTGCCCATGGCTAAGGACCCCAGACACAACAGAGACATCTTCTCTAAGGATGGTGTACTGTATCGCAGAACGGGCAAACCTGATCAAGGGCATAACCAGCTCCTAGTACCGATGCAGTACAGAAACCAAATCTTAGAAATGGGGCACTCTCTTCCCTTTAGCGGACATATGGGACAAAACGCCACTATTCAGCGAATAAAAACCCACTATTGGTGGCCAGGAATGAACTCTGACATTATCAGGTATGTGAAATCCTGCGCCCAGTGCCAACGGGTAGCACCCAAGCACTTGACACCCCCAATACCCATGGGGCAAATGCCAATTGTGGGGACTCCATTTGAACGGGTTGCTGTCGACATCATTGGACCCCTGGAAAGGACCAAACGAAGGAACAGGTTTATCCTGACCTTAGTCGACACATGCACTATGTGGGCAGAAGCTATACCGCTAACATGCACGGATTCCAAGCATGTCGCAGAAGCCCTCGTGCAAATCTTTACACGGTTGGGATTCCCTCAACAAGTTTTGACGGACAATGGATCCCAATTCCGTAGCCTGTTAATGGAGGAGATCTTTAAGATCTTGAGGGCCAAACACATCCACACAAGCCCCTACCATCCGGCCGGAAATGGGCTCGTGGAGCGCTTCAACGGCAGCCTCACCATGATGTTACGTAAGCTGGGACAAGAGAAACCTGAAGATTGGGACCTTTTCATTCCTGCAGTCTTATTCGCCTACAGGGAGGTTCCCCAGGCATCTACAGGATTTCCACCAGCTACACTTTTATTCGGCAGACCTATTAAGGGGCCGCTAGAAGCCTTACTTCGGTCCCTGACAGACCATAAGGCTGAAGAGACAGTCGTCTCAGCAAGCAAATATGTATCAGAGCTCAAGGAAAGGTTACAACTAGGATGGGACCTAGCAACAACCAACCTTAAGAAAGCACGCGCAAAGCACGCTCAACGATACAATAAAGCAGCGAAAGAGAGAGAACTCCAACCAGGGGAGAAAGTTTTGTTGCTACTTCCAACCGGAAACAACAAACTTCGCATCGGATGGCAAGGGCCGTTTACCGTCCTTAAAAAGATCTCCCGCACTAACTACAAGATCTCTATTAAAGGAAAGGAGAAGGTCTACCACGTAAATCTGCTAAAGAAATACTTGGAAAGACCGGTGCCGTCCTCCGAACATCTCCTGGCGGTCGCCATAGCGACGGAAGATGAGGAAGATGACGATAGTTGCATGGAGTATCCATTGCAACAAACGGAATCTTTCAAAGATGTCAAATTCGGCGAAAATCTCTCGGAAGCACAACAGACAGAAACCAGGGCGCTACTGAAACAGTACACTGCAGTCTTGACGGATGTACCTGGTCGAACAAATCTCATAGAATTCGATATGAAACTGACCAACGAAACCCCTGTTCGAACCAGAGTTTACCCCATTCCGTACGCTAAAGCTGATGCACTACACGGAGAGATAGACAAGCTGCGTCAAGCAGAAATTATCAGTGAGTCTACCTCTCCTTATAGTTCGAGTGTAGTACTGTTACAGAAGCCCAATAAGGAAGTTCGGCTGTGCATAGATTACCGTTTACTTAACACAGTAACGGAATTCCAGCCCGAACCTCTACAGAGCGCTTCTGAGCTGTTCACTAAGCTTAGCAAGGCAAGAATTTTCTCAAAGATTGACTTGAGTAAAGGTTACTACCAAATACCAGTCAAGGAGGAAGTTAAGCCTTTGTTAGCTTTTAGCACCAGTGAAGGACACTACACTTTCAACGTAATGCCGTTCGGACTGCACAACGCACCAGGAGTCTTCACCAGAATGATGAGGAAGCTTTTAGAACCCTTGCAAAGTCCCCATATCCATAATTTCATGGATGACATATTAATTGCATCGGAAAACTATGATGAACATATTGCTACGGTTGCTATGCTCTTCAGGCGACTACAGGAAACTGGTCTCACAGCCAGACCTAGCAAATGTCTCATCGGATTTCAAAAGCTAGACTTCCTGGGACATACCATTTCTCAAGGCTGCATGTGGCCAGTTACCAAGAACATTGAGAAAATAGTTGCAGCAAAAAGACCCCGAACGAAGAAAGACACCCGTTCTTTTCTATCACTGTGTGCTTACTATCAGAAATTTATCAAGAATTTCAACGGGCTAACGGCACCCCTTACTGACCTTACAAAAAAAGGGCGCCCGGACAAGGTTATTTGGGATTCGAAGTGCGAACAAGCTTACGTCACTTTAAAAGGTCAATTGTCTGAATACCCCATTTTGAGACTACCTGACCTCAAGAAACCTTTTATATTGCGGGTCGACGCTTCGGGTCAGGGCATCGGGTCAACCCTGCTCCAAGCAGATGACACCGATCCGAATCTGTTATTTCCAGTTGCGTATGGCAGCCGTAAACTGAATGCTGCAGAACGTAACTATTCCACCGTCGAAAGAGAGTGTCTAGCACTTGTTCATGGCATAAGGAAATACCATGAATATCTTTACGGAGTAACATTCACGGTGCAAACAGACCACGCTCCTTTAGCTTTTCTTGGGGCGAATAAGGAACTCAACGCGAGGATCATGTGCTGGGCCTTGCTACTAAGCGTGTACTCTTTCAAAGTGTAATACATTCCGGGAAAACAGAACGTGGGAGCAGATTTTATGAGTAGAAATTGGAGCACGGAAGAGGAGGTGGAAAGCGAAAACAACAATCACCTGCAAGTTACTGATCAAGAGAGCTCCATTGTCATAAATGAAACATGAAACGGTTTCATGTCTTCAAGAGGGGACGACTGTGACGTATGAAAATCGAGCCTCTCTTTAATTACAACTAAACCTCTCTTACAACTAAACAACTCGAGTCATTCCCACGATTGCTGGTTTGGTATGCCATAAGTTATCTGGACATTCGCCCTTTTGTTGTCTTCTCTCGCGGCGGTATCTCTTACTGACATTCCCACAGAGAGGCAGACCACCGGAGATCAAGTTACAATGTCAGAGCCGAGAAATGAAACCTCTGTTTAACACCTGATAATAGAATGGACGAAGAATTCGCAGGTGCGTTTGCCAGACCTGGGGACATCGGGGCGATTCAGTATATTAGCGCAGTTTTAGAAAATTCATCATCAGTCTGGCCCCAGGAATTGGTGATATCTGCTAGCGCGAATCTTGGAGTTTTATATATAAAGAATTTCTGAGATTCACGGAGAGTGTCATTTTCCTAGTGTGGCGGTAATCTATATATATTAGAATTTTGAGTGTCTTAACGTGTTAATGTTTTCACTGGGATTTCTGTGTTTATTAAATAAGCATATTAAATAGTTCCAGCTGTAATAAGTAAATTTAATTTCTTGCTATTCCCCCAGTAAGAGACGCTTTAAATTAATTAATATACGCTAGGCGACTGATAATTAGAGATAAATATACTTTTATTCATCATCCGTAATTTTGTGAATTACTAGAGTTTTGTGGGTTTTAAATATAATTTAATACCGGAGTGATCTAGAGGTCTTACCTAACGAGTGTAGAATATAATAATGATATCATTGTTAAAATGTTTGTTTTTTCTACATCTAGGCGATCAACCCTGCGATCTAGCGGTCTGAATAGCTCCAGAAACATTCTTAAAATATTATTGGGTCCTAGATTTGGACCTGTGCGGTTCTCTTGTGGTTTTTCTTACAGAGAGAAAGTCCCCACATATAAACATTTTAAAGAATATAAAAATCAGAACTGGACAAGAAATTACCCAGATTGTTCACAGCAAATCTGATCCGCCTGTGGTGGCCAAATATCTATATATAAACATTGTTTCCAGAATATTGACTATCGTAGTTTTTTTCTTTTCTCAAGTGGATTTATCCAGAAAAAGGAATACTTGGGTCCATAACCGGCACCCAACCCCAGAGTGAGAGATAAAAACAGATAGGAGATCCTTTGCTTATCCTTATTGGTTTTCTAACAGTGTACCCACCAGACATTTTCCTTAAATATCGGTTATCTGTGTGCTGCCCATCGTGAACATTTTTGATCGCAATATATATTTACCTGCATTACCTGACGTGAACTTTTTGACACATAATATTAGCATTTATTTAAGCGGACGTTCCCCATTAGGAAAAATTAATCATTCTTGGAGGAACTGGGGTCCCTTGGATAGCACCACCCTGAAATATGTCAAAGATACACAGATGTGTTAAAGAGTAGTAGGTAAGTGTGATTGCTGATTACTTGTGGCCACAGACTGACAGACTGTAAGAAAGAGAAATGAATATTTCATATTTTGTATAATCATTATACTCACTTCAGTCTTTTCGGGTTCGCAAATACTGTTATATCATTTTCTTGTCTTCTTTGTTTCAGGATAAATTAACTAGAGACTTGGTTCTTTTACTTTATCGTCTATCCCTATATATATATTATTATTAACTGTAATCTTTTGGGTTAATTACCTCTGTCAGGATCTACTTTGGGATTCCTTTACAGTAGAGGAGAGCCTATTGGGTTAATACATTTTCTTGCATTTTTTTATGTCTGTAAACTATACCTTCTGATAGATAATATTGTTGTATGTGATTTCTTTAAGATAATAAACATAATAAACCTAAGTTATCGTGTTGGTCAAACCCCTGCCCATTATATGTTATCCATAGCTTGGTTCACGTCTGTACGTATTATGTCACAGAATTGTGTATATGTAAGTGAAGTGTAACTGATATATATGTACCAGGAGAGAAAGGGAGTCTAGTTAAATATTGTCGTGAGATAGGCTGGGGTTAGAGATATTACTCAATCCAGAGACTGTCCTTTCTCTTACACTCTCACCCCCTTGTGAAAAAAAGCTATTTCTTACCCCTTATTCTCACATAGTTTACCATTATCACCTCTGCTCAGACGGGACCTTAAACATCTTCAACCTATCTCAATAAAATCTACGACTTCCATGGCAATCCCATTACTAATTACTTTTATCAATTGTCCTAGTTTTGAAACAATATTGACTTTTGTTTGTGCAAAGAGAAATTGCCACATTGATTTTTCGCTTATCGCTAGCTCTAGACAGAGTAAGAGTCTACCCTGAGCGACATTCCTATTGTTAACGCTGACTTCATGTCTGGGAGGCTACACAAACCACGTTGTTTACAGGTTCCAATATGAATGAACATACGGTATTGGGAGATAAATTGGCAGGTCCCAGATGACGTGTCGGAAGATGTCAATCTGGTTAAAGATTAAGACACGGCCAGTAAGATAACAAATGTGATTTTGGAGCACGGAAAGGATACGTAATCGCTTCCGCCCAGACCTTGTTCTAATAAAAAAAAATTATAAGGAAATAACATATGGGAGGAGATTATAATGTTAGATCTGTGAAGTAATGAGTTTGTAAATATGACAGACGAAACGGAAGAAGCAAGATCTTATGGAAGACAGGCACATTGATTTTGATAAATGGCATGTAAAGAAAATATCTTGTGTGTCATGGAGAATGTTCTACCGATGAAGGTAGTGAGGGAGGGGAAGACCCCTATCGATATCATACATTAATCCGTGGTTGGTTTGGCTTGAAAATGCTAACATAAATCACTTCTGATTGGAGATTTTATTTCCAACGAAACCACACGGGCGGGTGAGCGACAATGTCGCTTATAATCTGCAACATTTAGGGACTGCTTCACTGCTTTTCCAACTCGTCAAGAAGAAATTTCAGACGCCAGGATAACGAATAAAAACACGATTCCAACATACGGACAGGACCAAGTATTAGAGGATCTTCTGATATTAGAAAGAAAGAAAACTCGACTATATTACTGGACACCACGAGTCCTAGGAACCTACATGTCGTAGATTTTGGATAGGACAATTAAGACTTGGGTTTGGTCCCTTCTGAATAGGTTAGAATAGGTGATCGTCACAGTGTGAGATAGTAAAAGAAATAGATTCCACGAGTGAGATGATAGAATGTGATATAGAGGCTGTCTCTGAAAGCGGAAAAAAAGAATCTTCTCCCTCTCACCTATCTTCTACGACAACTTTACAGCGTCAGACAGTCTACACACAGATATATCTATTACCTATATTTCTATCTACTCACGGGCACGCACATACATGTGACGACAGTTAAACAAAACAGACGTGGGAATCTATAACAAATGATTATATATATATATTTGAACGAGCTGACCAACGCACTGATTTAGTTCAAGAGAGATTTTTATTATTATCATCCAAAAAAAATCATCTCACAACACCAAAAATTTCATCAAGGAAAAACATATACAAATAGTCATAGAATTCAAGAAAAATGCTACAAGGATGATAGCCCCGTGATGATATTAACTCTAGGTTTAGCCCACAGCCCCGTTATGAGACAAATGATGGCCCAAAGAGTCACAAATACATATTGTTAGGGTCTAATATTGTCCCCCTTAGAAGGTATAGACTGACTTTGATAACAGTATCTATTCTAAAGGAACAATTAATACAACAAGCGAGTGCATTAAATACCGAACATCCTTCCGTCACTTTCACTCGGTTCATTCATCAGGGATCCCTGGCACACATTCTTACCTATCAAAAACCTGATGTAGTTCACCGTCTGGCGCAACCGTAGGACACTTCTCTACAGTGAATCTGTATTCTTTGGATAAAGCGAATCCCAGCTCTACAATTACAGGTTTATTCCACTGTTTTCGGGGAGCGTTCACTTCACCAGTTAAATTTTAGATTTGCTGTTAATGTCACTTGAATCAGGTTTGATAAGCAAGTTTAAACGGGCACACAGAGTTCAGAAACACGAGGATTCCCTTAATTTGGAAAAGATGACCAGTGGACAACTTCTTTCAACAGATAGCCTTGTTTCACTATTCACTCTTTCGACAAAAAAATGTCGGGAAATGTTAATCTTATTTCTTGTAATATTCACGCCGCCAGGTAGAAAATTTACGTAGAGTTTATGAAAGAATTTAAGATCTGGCGCAAAGGCCCTGCATTGATCATTACAGTCTTTGAAACCCGTTAGTGGGATATAGTATTTCTGTCTAACACGGTTTGCATAGGCACTGTCAGACCAGTGTTACTTGAGAAACCCACGTGGTTCAAAATAAGGACTGTCTATTTCTTCATAAATATGAAACTCTTATTAAACGCCGGTAAAGTTCGGGTCACCCCAGTATTTCACTGTATAAAAGGAAAAGCACATATTAATCATTTACATATTATGTACTCAATATAACTTACATTTAAAACAGCAAGCCTACAGCTTGACTTATTATTTAAACTTCCGGTGAAATAAGTTATATAAAATCGATCATCAGGAATTAGGAATATGGTGCGTATTCCGTCACTACTCACTGATGTCGCGTCTAGCATTTATAAGTTTGTTATTAAAACAGTTTCGACTGAGTATTAGCCGTTAAATTAAATTCCTTATAGCTACTAGTTTAATAAGCTAAAGATATAATTTATCTTGTATTTCCACTGTATGCGTCACTAGAAAAATAATACCAACTATAAATTAGGCACTCTGGGCACAGAACTAGTTTAGAATGAAATAAGCGATTTAACGCTTTAAACACTTTCCAAAATACTAGATATCTATTATATTCACCCCAAACACAGAAGTACTAAGAACTTAAACCACTTCGACCAAACTAAAGGCCATCTCTATTAACAGAGATTATTTAGAAATCGAACGAAGGTTGTTCTAGTCTAACTGCGAAGTTACTGAGTGAGAATGAAAATAAAGTTTCAAACTCGGGCCAATATCTTAAAATCAGACAAAGGGCCCCAACTTATTTCGCCAAGCGAAATTATCTCCCCTACTCCCAACATTTACGTCAGCTTAACGCGTGTCGTAACTGCCACCTACTGACCGAGATGTACGCGTGTCAGTAGCAACTCTCAGACAACCGTCTCGTACTGCGTCGTAGAGATGCCGGGTTTGACACCTTTCCTGAGCGCTCAGCCGAAAAACCCGCGCGTGACAGGTGCCAAGGTAGACATAAAGTCTGCTCTATGTCCAGCGAAACGAATTTCTCACACCCCAGGCCCAGAAATCTGGTCGGGCCGCGCTCTGACCGGGGAAACTGCAGACGTATGTCTGGCGAGAACCGTATATTCAAAGCTATGGTTCGACCGGCAGAGACTGACATCTATGTAATCGAGTTACGTATCCCAGTATGAGAAAAACACAAGGTAAAGTTTGAGGATACTGAAGAAAATATTATTCGCAAAACAAGTGATGCGAAAAATACAGGAAAAAAACCAAGTAAGGAAAGATAATAAAATAAAGGATGCGGGTGAGAGAATAGGAAGAAGATGTAGGCAATTTAATGATATAAAGACCTACGTGACAGGACGTCCCCCCTTAAGATATGGAAGCACTCCATGTCTACGTTATGGAATTAAATTTCCTATAACCGTAGCTTCGGGGTGTCTGTCTTCTTCCCTCTCATCTTCCCCCTCCATCTCTCTCCAATTCCTACTCAAGTCTACTCCCCAAAGTTTCCTTCCTCTGGAATGTCTCCCATGCGCGCTTGAAAGAGCGTCGCCGCTTCTGACATTTTTGAAAGATTTCCTGTGATAGCGGTGGAATATCCCTGCCACTATCATCATCTTCGTCAGCTCTGGCGATCGTCAGGAGATGGTCGGAGGTTGGCACTTGTTTTTCCAAGTATCTCTTTAAGAGATTTAAATGGAAAAACCTTCTCCATTCCTTGAATAGATATCTGGTAGTTAGCCTTAGAAATCTTTTTCAGGACGGTAACCGGCCCTTGCCATCCGATCTTCAGTTGGTTGTTCTCGGTAGGGAGTAACACCAAAACTTTCTCTCCTGCTTCCAGTTCTCTCTCTTTCGCGACTTTCCTGTATCGGTTAGCGTGCTTGGTGCGTGCTCGCTTAAAGTTAGTCGTTGCTAGGTCCCACCCTAGTTTCAACCTTTCCTTTAAAACCGACACATATTTACTTGCTGAGACGACTGTCTCATCCGCCTTCTCGTCTGTCAGAGACTGAAGTAAGGCTTCAAGCGGCCCCTTTATAGGTCTGCCAAATAAGAGTGTAGCTGGCGGAAATCCTGTGGAAGTATGAGGAGATTCTCTGTAGCCAAATAATGCTGCAGGAATACAAAGATCCCAATCTTCAGGTTTCACTTGTGCCAGTTTACTTAGCATCATATTGAGGTTTCCATTAGCACGTTCCACGAGCCCATTTCCGGCCGGAGTATATGGCTTAGTGTGGATGTGTTGGGTCCTCAAGATCTTCACGATCTCATCCATCAAAAGGTTTCCGTATGGAGATCCGTTATCCGTCAACACTTGCTGCGGGAATCCCAACCGAGTGAAAATCTGCACGAGGGCTTCTGCGACATGCTTAGCATCTGCGCATGTTAGCGGTATAGCTTCTGCCCATAAAGTGCATGTATCGACTAAGGTCAGGATAAACCTGTTCCTTCTTTTAGTCCTTTCGAAAGGCCCTAAAATGTCGATCACAACCCGTTCGAATGGTGTTCCCATTATTGGCATTTCACCCATGTGGACTGGGGGTGTCCGTTGCTTGGGTGGTACACGTTGGCACTGGGCACAGGATTTGACGTACCTGATAATATCAGTGTTTACTCCTGGCCACTAATAATGAGTCGTTATACGTTGGTTTGTGGCGTTCTGTCCCATATGTCCGCTGAAGGGAAGAGAGTGCCCCATTTCAAGGATTTGGCTTCTGTACTGTTTCGGTACTAGGAGCTGGTTGTAACCTTGGTCAGGCTTGCCCGTTCTGCGATAAAGTACGCCATCCTTAGAAAAAATGTCCCTGTGCTGTTTGGGTTCCTTAGCCATGGGCAGTTTCCTAAAGCAGGGTGCCAAAGTAGTGTCCTTGTATTGCGCTTCTTTAAGTTCCATGGGTAACAAATTAGGCGCAGGCTCCCGTTCCTTCTTGGTTTGCCCTCTTGTAGTTACTGCTGCCACAATCGGCTCTTCCGGTTTCCCAATACACACGTATCTCCCGCCAAGTATGACTGGGTAAATGGGATCATCCATAACGGCCGCTTTGATCACGCCTCTGACAAATTCAGAGTGTATCGCCACCAATGCGATGGGAAGCGCTGTAGGTGCATCACTCTTACGAACTCCACAAAGTTGGACGGTCTCTGCTGTCTCTTGACCGGGTTTGACCAGGTTTCTGGAAACAATGCAATCATAAGAAAGCCCCGTGTCAAATAAGCAAGAAGTTTGAGAACCGTTCAAAGTAACAGTACCTCGCGTTGAGGGTCCATCCCCAACAGGTTGGGAATCACTGTCAATAATTTCGCCTTGCGAGACTATTAATAAGCATCCGATGCGTTTCGGCTCGGTGTGCTCGGTCTGATCATATGTCCCGTTCTCAGGGGTTCTCCCTTTGCCACCTTGACCTTTCTGGCTGCGCTGCCATGTAGGGTGGTCGGGTTGATCAGACTGTTTGGGGTGGTTGGGGTACTTGTTCTTGTAGAACTTGGATTTTTCAGGAGGGGGGGTTTTGAGGTCCAGTTTCTCTGTGTTTATTTTGGTTAGAAGCCTGAGAAGATTGCTCTAGGTTATGTTTTCGAAAATGCTCCTCTGTCGGTTTCCGCTTTCTAAAATGTCTTCAAGTTTTTCCGCCCCTTGCTCAGCTAGAAATCTCCGGGTATCAGCAGACAAAGTGTTCTTTATTTGTTCTGTTAAAACAAATTCCTCAAGACCTTCATAGGTAGAGGGGAGCTGCGAGAGCTCAAGGCACTTTGTCAAATATCCCTTTAGACGGGAAGAGAACTGGTGAAAAGTTTCAGAATTCTCCTTTCTGCTGTTGCGAAACAGTTGCAAAAACCTGCGAGCGTTCATTTCAAAGCGCTCCAGTAACGCTTTCTTCAACAGATCATAGTTGTCTTGTTGGCTGCTTTCCAGTTTGGCGTAAACATCATACGCCGAACTTTTCAAAGCTTGAGAAAGCTTCACATTCCAACGCGTCCTCTCTAAACCGTACAGAGTTGCAATTTTCTCAAATTTTTTTAGCCAAGTGTCAATCTTCTCATTAGGACAAGGGAAAGATTCTAGAGTGAAAGACATAGCGGTGAGATGAGAAGATTGTGTGTTAGAAGGATCAGTTAAAGAGGAATGAGGGGAAGACTCTCCATTGCTGGAGGTAGAGGCAGCACCACTGCTTGGGAACTCTAGAGTCTTAAGCGCCAACTCGTGCTGTCTCTGTTTCTCCTCTTCCTCAAGCTGTCTCTCCTCCCTCTCCTTTTCCTGCTGTCTCTCCCTCTCCTTCTCCTCATGCTGCATCCTGCGAATTTCCATTTCCTCGTCCATTTTCTTCTGCTGCAAAGCTTCAGCTGCTTTCCTCTCCGCATCATATCTCTCAAGTTCGTCCCTGACAAATGCTTTCGCTTCCTCTCCTTCCAGTCCCTCCTCTCTCGCTTCGTCCCTGAGGAGTTGTCTAAGCTTTGCCCTCTCGGCCATATTATGTCAGTGACTGAGACTAGTGGAGAAATAAACTAGGAAAAAGGATACACTGGTTCCAACCACTTACAAGAAAAAATTTCCAAAAAATTCAAAAGATGATATCCTTAACCCTGGGATACCTCCTCCAAAAATAAAAATCTAACTGTCGCTGCTATTAATCGGCAATAAAGCACCTAATGCAAAACACGACTACGCCAACTAAATGGTAGTTAAGATTACTTCTGAAACATAAGTTGCTACAGTGGAAAAGCAAAATAATTATTGCAAAAATTAAAGAGAAAAATAATCCCTTAATTTTAATCCACTATCAAGTTTACCCCTGAAGACAGTTAGGGTGAGGGAGGCAATTAATCTGGACAAATAGTCCGAAACGCACTCCTTAACTTTAGTTCAAACACCTTCCTGCTTCAGAACCCTTGTGAATGTTATACACTCACAAAACGTACCAGCGTTTAGTATTACAAAATCATTAATTAACATGTATTCCGACACAATCAACCTGTAAACCAAATGTATAATGCTTCTTAATGCTGTGGAAAAAACTTATCAGTTTGTGTGGTCAGCACGCCCGTAAACAGATCGTTAGTCTAGGGGATAAATTATTTTAAAAGATACAAAACTCACAAGACATCACACTCTTACTCTATTACAGAATAAAGAATCTTAAGTACAAAATCCAGATAGACGAGTCCACGTTTGTCGTACTCGTCTTCCTATTCTAAGTTCAAAAATCCGTCGGACGAGACCACATTTGTCGTAGATTTTGGATAGGAGAATTAAGACTTGGGTTTGGTCCCTTCTGAATAGGTTAGAATAGGTGATCGTCACAGTGTGAGATAGTAAAAGAAATAGATTCCACGAGTGAGATGATAGAATGTGATATAGAGGCTGTCTCTGAAAGCGGAAAAAAAGAATCTTCTCCCTCTCACCTATCTTCTACGACAACTTTACAGCGTCAGACAGTCTACACACAGATATATCTATTACCTATATTTCTATCTACTCACGGGCACGCACATACACGTGACGACAGTTAAACAAAACAGACGTGGGAATCTATAACAAATGATTATATATATATATATTTGAACGAGCTGACCAACGCACTGATTTAGTTCAAGAGAGATTTTTATTATTATCATAAAAAAAAAATCTTCTCACAACACCAAAAATTTCATCAAGGAAAAACATATACAAATAGTCATAGAATTCAAGAAAAATGCTACTAGGATGATAGCCCCGTGATGATATTAACTCTAGGTTTAGCCCACAGCCCCGTTATGAGACAGATGATGGCCCAAAGAGTCACAAATACATATTGTTAGGGTCTAATATTGTCCCCCTTAGAAGGTATAGACTGACTTTGACAACAGTATCTATTCTAAAGGAACAATTAATACAACAAGCGAGTGCATTAAATACCGAACATCCTTCCGTCACTTTCACTCGGTTCATTCATCAGGGATCCCTGGCACACGTTCTTACCTATCAAAAACTTGATGTAGTTCACCGTCTGGCGCAACCGTAGGACACTTCTCTACAGTGAATCTGTATTCTTTGGATAAAGCGAATCCCAGCTCTACAATTACAGGTTTATTCCACTGTTTTCGGGGAGCGTTCACTTCAGCAGTTAAATTTTAGATTTACTGTTAATGTCACTTGAATCAGGTTTGATAAGCAAGTTTAAACGGGCACACAGAGTTCAGAAACACGAGGATTCCCTTAATTTGGAAAAGATGACCAGTGGACAACTTCTTTCAACAGATAGCCTTGTTTCACTATTCACTCTTTCGACAAAAAAATGTCGGGAAATGTTAATGTTATTTCTTGTAATATTCACGCCGCCAGGCAGAAAATTTACGTAGAGTTTATGAAAGAATTTAAGATCTGGCGCAAAGGCCCTGCATTGATCATTACAGTCTTTGAAACCCGTTAGGGGGATATAGTATTTCTGTCTAACACTGTTTGCATAGGCACTGTCAGACCAGTGTTACTTGAGAAACCCACGTGGTTCAAAATAAGGACTGTCTATTTCTTCATAAATATGAAACTCTTATTAAACGCCGGTAAAGTTCGGGTCACCCCAGTATTTCACTGTATAAAAGGAAAAGCACATATTAATCATTTACATATTATGTACTCAATATAACTTACATTTAAAACAGCAAGCCTACAGCTTGACTTATTATTTAAACTTCCGGTGAAATAAGTTATATAAAATCGATCATCAGGAATTAGGAATATGGTGCGTATTCCGTCACTACTCACTGATGTCGCGTCTAGCATTTATAAGTTTGTTATTAAAACAGTTTCGACTGAGTATTAGCCGTTAAATTAAATTCCTTATAGCTACTAGTTTAATAAGCTAAAGATATAATTTATCTTGTATTTCCACTGTATGCGTCACTAGAAAAATAATACCAACTATAAATTAGGCACTCTGGGCACAGAACTAGTTTAGAATGAAATAAGCGATTTAACGCTTTAAACACTTTCCAAAATACTAGATATCTATTATATTCACCCCAAACACAGAAGTACTAAGAACTTAAACCACTTCGACCAAACTAAAGGCCATCTCTATTAACAGAGATTATTTAGAAATCGAACGAAGGTTGTTCTAGTCTAACTGCGAAGTTACTGAGTGAGAATGAAAATAAAGTTTCAAACTCGGGCCAATATCTTAAAATCAGACAAAGGGCCCCAACTTATTTCGCCAAGCGAAATTATCTCCCCTACTCCCAACATTTACGTCAGCTTAACGCGTGTCGTAACTGCCACCTACTGACCGAGATGTACGCGTGTCAGTAGCAACTCTCAGACAACCGTCTCGTACTGCGTCGTAGAGATGCCGGGTTTGACACCTTTCCTGAGCGCTCAGCCGAAAAACCCGCGCGTGACAGGTGCCAAGGTAGACATAAAGTCTGCTCTATGTCCAGCGAAACGAATTTCTCACACCCCAGGCCCAGAAATCTGGTCGGGCCGCGCTCTGACCGGGGAAACTGCAGACGTATGTCTGGCGAGAACCGTATATTCACAGCTATGGTTCGACCGGCAGAGACTGACATCTATGTAATCGAGTTACGTATCCCAGTATGAGAAAAAACACAAGGTAAAGTTTGAGGATACTGAAGAAAATATTATTCGCAAAACAAGTGATGCGAAAAATACAGGGAAAAAACCAAGTATGGAAAGATAATAAAATAAAGGATGCGGGTGAGAGAATAGGAAGAAGATGTAGGCAATTTAATGATATAAAGACCTACGTGACATGGCAACTTTAGCATTTAAAATGAAATGATTTATTCCTGAACCACAACTGCAAGAACTGGTAACTGCTTTCTCCTGGTTTCCTCACAAGTAACTCAAAAGCAGAGGTAGCCCTAGGCTCCATGTGGAGCAGGTAGTAGATGATGATGACATGCTGATGTAAATATTTATTATATTAACATTTTAATAAGTTTATTTGTGTATATATATATATATATATATATATATATATATATATATATATATATATATATATATATATATATATATATATATATATATATATATATATATATATATATATATACATAAGCATATATATAATGCAATTGTCATTTTCCGAGGTCTAATCCGACTCACTGGGTTTAACATTATTGCACAGGGAGGGTAAAGTTTCTGAAAAAAAATTAAGTGGTCGAATGGAAGCGGACGGCGCCTGATTCTCATGTCAGGAGACCCTATAATTAGAAGAGGCAGTTGTTTTCTCTCAGTTTGTAGTACAAGTCTGTTTTTCAAGTTGTCAGCAGTCTACGCTAGACACCTACATCAGACGGGTCTTGCAGACGCTTGCTTTGACAATTGCAGTGGTTACCCTCAGCATTACCGCCAGGGACGGGGCTACCACCACAGAATTTGATGACTGAAGGAATAGTCAACAACACTATTGGGAACCAACAGTGACGGAACCCAACACGAACAACAAATCATCATCAACACCTGGTTAGTTAAGTATAACTGTCAGGCCCAGCAAAAAACTTTTTTTTAAAAAGGATAGCCACTTTAAAGTCACTACCTGAAATGAAAACATCTGTGCATCATTGTTTTTTTTTTTTTTTTTTTTAAATGTATATTAGCTTGGTTAACTATAATCGATTTTTAAATTTGTTATCTGTAAATACAAATTGATAGTTGATTTAGTAATTATTGAGTGAATTGCTCCAGTATGACTCAGATAATTTAAATATATAATCATAAAGCTATTAAAGTAAAATTTTACTAAATCATTTCAGTTAGAGGCTAAAAAAATATACTAGCAAATTTCTTTTTTCTCACAGAAGGGGCTGGATGATTAAAAAAAGTTCATGACAGCTCAGATGACCTCAGTTGTTATACTTAATTTCATAAAATTCCTGTGAGGCTCTCTGAAGTAGAATCATCATTTTTCAATTTATATATCTGCCAAGAGTAATTTTGAGCAAAGGTTGATATTTTTGAATACCTTCATCATTGTACTGTAAGCATGGCCATTGCTTGACCACTACTGCGGAGAAGGGATACAGACACACGACACTTTGGCTCACAATAAAACGCTCGTCCATTTCTTTCTTCTTTTTTAGCCTTTACTATCTGGTCACTGCGTTCGTTCATGAAGATTATTTCTTTGCACGTATGTGACGTAACGTCATTCATTCGTTCATTTTTCTGTCCATCCTTTATTTCTATGTTCTTCGTTATTTTACTGGTAAGTGTCTTTTCTTCAAGGTACACTCCCTGAGATAAACACCAGCTTAACTACTCATGGCATGTTTATTTTTTTATTATGGAACATCAGCGCTCTACGCGGGATGTGACAATAAAGTAACGATTAATTATCTGGTCGCTTGAAGCACGACTGGTGTGTTTGTGTGGATAAACAGAACAGAGGACGGTATGTATTGTTAGTACGAGTTAAATTGTCTGACACCACCTTAGGATTATCTAATTCTTTTGCCGCTCAGATGAGACGAGTGAACACACAAATGTAGTTGAATTGAGATGGGACAGCCGCTTATATAAATCGTTTATTTATCTTGCTGTGGTGACATGCGAATATTGCCGACCTTTACGTCTGAACTAATTATGACAATACGAACTGAAACATATCATGTAATAATTTCGGGCCAGACCAGTAATTAGCAACACTATCTATCTCAGATAACGACCATTCCCAATAATAATAAAATATGCATAGGTGAAATATACAAAATAAGACACCTACATTGGCGATTGGCTTTTATAAAAGTGAACTCAGCAGAAATTAAATTTCCTGTGGGCGAAACCTTTTTCTATAAAACTCGTGTGTCTTATGATTCGTGACTTATTCCACTTCTTCACGGAGGAGAGAAGACGTCAGGATAGGAGATAGTAAAGATTCGAGGATAGCAGGTGATTTATACCAGAAATACTTTGTCACATAAAAAATTTTAATTTGCAGAAAATGTATTTACAATCACAGTTCCGATAAATCTTCCTCAAGTGATAAAGTTAAGATTTTTAAGCCGAACCATTATCATTAACTCCAACTTGGGAAGACTGCACCTAAACAGCAGCGATACCTGCTAATGTAGCATCAAGCAAACCATACTTCAACGACAATCCATTGTTGCCCACGGAAGATCTAAATGAACCTATCTAACTCATTTTATCGACTCCAAATTTCAACTCATTTATCAAACTGTAATATGACAAACTCTCAAATTATTTTTCTAAGATAGTCATTTTCATTGCTTAACCTTGTTTCATCTTTATGTCATAAATAAATATACTTGTTTATTTATATGTTAACATAAATTCATAGTTGGTGGTGATAACTTAGTTGATTGAAAGTTGATGGTTGCGCCCGTATGACCTATTTTAAAACTTACAGAGCTAAACATATAATATTAATGCACAAAAATTAAAGCTGTCTGTGAAAAACAGGTGTCATGAACTCATTCGTCCTACAAAACAGCACTCATCATTCTTGACAATATATCTATGCATGCAATTAATTTCTGTAACAGTATTTTATTATCGACAATTTTAAAAATTGCTGTATACATATAATTTTCGATCTCTTGATTTACTGAGAAAATAGTTTAGGAGTCAAATGATTATAGTAGCCAGAGACCAAAGTAAAGTTTGACTAAAACATTATGTAGGTAAATAATGACATAATTTCTCAAAATGTCTGACCCCAAGACTTACCGATTCTCAACGAGAATGCATATCGTATCTGAAGTTTTTTCGTTTAAATTTAAATGTTAGGTTAGTTGCTAATGTTAGTATTTAATAGTAGTATATATTCCTAAGTGAGGTTCGAGCCTTTTATGAACAGCAAGACATTATCCTGTGCAACATATATGCGCACTGAACAAAGATAGCCACACACGAAACATTAATCACAGTGAGAAACAAGAAGAACAGATTAAAATATTTAACAATACATCTGCGTTGTTTTTTAATGCAATACTCGGGAGCCGCGCTGGTGTAATTGTTACCACATTGCGCTGGCGATCAGGTGTTCAAGGTTCAAGCGCGGGCGTGGGCATTTGAAGAAGTGTCATCGACCGGGATTTTGACTGAATAACCTGAACGGCTCCTGAGATAAACCCTCTGTGAATGGGAAGGAGCGAAGCTCCTGACCGGGTTGGAAGGAAAGTCCACAGGCTCCCCAACCTCGCAGTGACACGTCATTGAGCCGAAGGGCTGAAAGCCCAAGTGCCGCTGGGTAAAGAAAAACAAATATGCAATACTTAGAAGAAAATATGAGCCAGTGAAAAGCTGTCTGACACCGGAAGAAAACACCTTTTTAAGCACGAAACCGTAAGAAGTGTGAGTAGGGCAACGGATATCGTGGCATGTAACAGCCTATTAGTGGGCGGACCTTGAGTTGTGTCGATTAGGAAGATAATCTTGACTAAGATGTGATCTCATGTCATCCTAACTGAGCATAGAACTCTTTATTTGCTCCCTAGAGGGATGTGAGGAGCTTTGCCTGACATTTTTGACGTGGCTTTCATAAGGTACCGGGGAGTATAGGTAAGATTTAAACTAAAAGAGTTAAAGTCTTCAGTCAGAGAGGAGAAGTAGCCAGATTGTCTTCTTGTGCAAAACGCGCCCTCGTACGATAATCAAGAGAGGTTTGGGCTTTTGCATAGTTACATCTGTGCTAAGAGAACTCACGACATAGAGAGAGTCCAGCAGTCTGTGCTGGGTTATTATATGGTATTACGTAGAGAATACCTAAATAGCTTTCTTAAATGGTGTTGTATAGGAATTACCTACAAAAAGTAAACTTGTGGACAACATTGTTTTCTGTATGATTCATGTGCTACCTGATAGGGTTTCATTAATAAAAGTGGGACCCCTGTCATCAAGAGAGTTTTTCTGTGACTGCGGAACGTGTGTGAAAGTAGGCCAGAGAGAGTGACGACAACATTATACACGAATTCTTATTCTCCTTCACACATCGTCTTCGTACTGTCACATATATATATACAGTACTTTGCAAAAAAAATGGCAGTCATATTTTCGCAACGCAGCACACTCATAGAAGCAAATAATAATAAAAACTGTATGTCCAGAGGAAGATTGGTATCTCCCCTATCTATTAACAGTGGTTTCAGTACAATATAATGTTGCCTTCTCCAGCAAGGCAAGCCTGGATGCGGCGAGGCATACTTCCCGGAAGTGTTTGTAGGTAATTGTGAGTCAGACTGTCCCAGTATTTTTCAGCTACCTTCTTCAATTGTTCAACGTCTCTGAGTCCACTCTTTTTTAAATGATTCTTGAGTAGTGCCCAAACGTTTTCAATTGGGTTTAGGTCGGGACTATTGCTGGGCCACTTCAGCACTATCACATTCTTCTCTTGCAGCCATGCTTTGGTGGTATGAGCTGTATGCTTTGGGTCATTGTCATGTTGAAATGTGCACCCATCGGGGTACATGACCTGCATAAATGGCAGAAGGTGTCCCTCTAGTATGTCGATGTACCTTTCTTTCGTGAGAATTCCTGTGAAAACACACAGTGGGGTGGCACCTCTTGCTGCCACCCCTCCCCAAAGATGGAATTTATGGGTATGTTTCGGTCGCTGGTACACAGGCGTTACAGAGTCTTTCATCCAAATATTTATTTGAGCAGGATAAGACCAAACAGAACATTCATCTGAAAAAATCACATTGTCCCATGACAAATTTTGGTGTTCGTGGCACCAGTTCAAGTGCATCTGTTTGTGAGTCTCTGTGAGAAATGGTGACGAAATTACCCGCTTTTTTGTGTAATTCATCCTGTGTAGCTCCCGGTTGACAGTAGCATTAGATACCTCTGGGTTTCCCAAATCGATCATGCGCTGCCGTATGTTTTCTACACTCTTCATTGGCCCAGCCCGAACGATTTGGGCGAGACGCCGATGGTCCTTTGTGTCCAAAATTCTTGACCCCCCACTACCTTCTTTTCGCTCGATTCCATTACCTGCTTTTAATTTACTCACAACTCTGTAGACAGTCCTCTCAGGAATGTTCAAGGTTTTAGAAATGTTGGAACATGTTTGATTTCCTTCATTCCAAAGCTGTGAAATTAACATACACTTTGACTTTGTGTCCATTTTCTGCCACTAGCATTAGAAATTGTCGTCTGCTCTATTATCAAGGGACTTTACTCTACGCTAATTTTTTTTTTACTTTTGGTAGTGTTTGCTCACTTAAGTGGAGTGTAAATTTGGGGCAGAACATGCATATTTAATTAGATTTCAGCATATTTAGCTGAGCAATATGACTGCCATTTTTTTTTGCAAAGTACTGTATATAGTCGGCGTCTGTGGCCTAATGGATATGAACGCAGTTTCATAATCCAGATATACCTGGTTCGAAACCTGCTGCAGGCGGTTTGGTAGCAGATAGCTTTGTGTGGATTTTTAACAATAGTATAAGCGCCGTAACGTTCAGAAAGCAATGGCAAACTACTGAACGTAACAATTGCCTAGAAAAATCACAAAACAGCCAATAAAAGCTGAAGTTGATTGCCACGTCCTGTAAAGGATAAGCAACTAACTATATATATATATATATATATATATATATATATATATATATATATATATATATATATATTATATATATATATATATATATATATATATATATATATATATATATATATATATATATATATATATATATATATATATATATATATATATATATATATATTCATTTATTTATATTGACAAAATCATAACAGATACAGGTAAGTCAAATTACCTGAATAAAACTGTCTTATGCAGTAAGACTTGTACGATGTGGATGGCTGGTGTGACGTGTATTTCTTGCAGCATAAATGTTTTTTTTCTCGAATTTACGAGTACTATATTCATTTATTTATTAGTGTCATGATACACATGACGTGTGTTTCACGGTGTGTGTGGATAAAGTATTGAGTGGTTGTTATGGTTGAATGCCACTAGCATTGTGACATGCAAGTTTTTCAAGGTCCTTTTTTTTCTAAAGTAATATATAATTGTGTCAGTAGCCCTGTCAGACGTTTGTGAGATTCATGTTAGCCCCCTGAGAGCATGTTGGGTAGTGAACTGTCTATATGGTGGAGAGTATTTTGCAATGTTAGAGAGATTTGACTGACCGTTGTGGAAGACGGGTCGGTTGTGATGTTATAACAGGTCGGATGTGATAATATTGTATGTGAAGTGATTATTGTTAGACTGTAGAGTCTGAAGTGATGTTAGAATGCGCAATGGTTTTGATGCGCCAGAAGCGATGTTATAAGACTTAGATGTAAGTTGTATACGCGAGGAGAGAATGCCGCGTCTGTGTTGACTTTAGGAGTTTTATGTTGTCAGAGGTTACCAGTGGTTGATCTGACTAGGAGATTCCTGGTGCGAGGTGTATGCCGCACTAGAGGAGGCCAAGATAGTAGAAGTAAGCCGACTGTGAGTCCAAGAATGCCAGCAGATGTCAGTAACAGTCATGTTACGATGAGCAGTAAAATATGAAATGTAAAAAGCGACGTAACAAATAATTTATTTTCAGTTCCTGCTGAACTTGACTCAAAAGTTCGTTATCTCAAAGAGTTCCAAATGGTTATGTCTTCTATTACAGTTAAGTCCTGCTGTTTATATTCCTGTTTTATCTTGAAGTCTATTTCATCTTAGGTTTCCACCCGCTGAATGGTCTTACCTTCTGACAATGTACATTCACATTTCTCAAGACTTCTTTCTATCTATCTTTCTTTTCAATTTATCTTTTTTTTTTCTTTTGTCGACAATATGTCGAATTAATGATAACTGGTCATTCAGTTGTATTCTATGCAATAAAATATATGGAACATTTCGTGTTTCCCTTTTGTTAATGCATTTGGTAACAAAAATAATGAGGTCGATTCCTAAGACTTTTGTTTCTTTTTTACTAGTCCTTTCTCGTTGAAGCATATGCTCTACCATAGCATGTTGTTTCAGGCTGTAAGAAAGACGTTTAACATTATGGTCGTACGTCAGACTTTTTTTCAGTTCCAGAACACGCTCTTCAAACTCTGACTATACACATAAGGTCATAAATCTGCCTACATTGCTCTTCGATCTGACTTTGTAACTTGACCAAAGTTAATCAAAAATCAAATGCATTCCGCAGTTTTCTAGACTACTAGATGTGGCAATAACTTCAAGGCATTCTCATTCTGAATTCCGGAAAATCATCAAAACCCAGTCACGTGATACGTCTATTTCCGGAAAACAGTCTCCTGTTCCAACGATATGATTACTTGATATTGAGAGAGCATCGCTCGCTTCGATTAGAATTTCATGCCGACAAATATTTAGAACGCTATTTGACCCTAGCTTTTAATGTCCTGGATATAAAGTGTTCGTCATGCAATGTTTAGTAATGATTGATGACAATGAAAGAGAAGGGGTCGAGAAATCTCCGTGTTTTTTCGAAAAACATGTTTTATGAAATCCTTTTTCATAATTGTATGGCAAAGGACAAATTCAGTGTTTGCATGTTTGATTGTTATAAATACATTTTTACTGATTATGGAAAAAGAAAACTCCTATTGCATGGATCTGAAGCAAGGATAATAGCAAATATCAACAATCAAGAAGTTACAGGCTTGCATAAATGAGTGCTTGCATAGAATAGAAAGATAGAAATGGCACAGCAAGATCCCTAATGTGGAACTGATGACAAAACTATACACGTGGCTGCAGAACTACAGATGAGAATAACACGCTGACGATGCATAGGACTTACATTGAGGAAACATGATGGCACGCTGACGATGCATAGGACTCACATGGAGGAAACATGATGACACGCTGACGATGCATAGGACTTACATGGAGGAAACATGATGACACGCTGACGATGCATAGGACTTACATTGAGGAAACATGATAACATGCTGACGATGCACAGGACTTACATGGAGGAAACATGATGACACGATGACGATGCATAGGACTTACATTGAGGAAACATGATGATATCATTACATGACAGTTTTTGTTCTGGAATCTCAAGTGTAAGACAGAAATGAAAGAGGTGAGAGAGACATGAAAACCCATGGAACTAATGGCACGGAAGAGGAGTATTTAGTATGAGTTTGTTGCAGGTCTATGCTCCTTTGGTACCTGAAAGGCAATGATGATGATGGATTGGTTTGGTTTAGTTTTAAGGACAATATTCATTGCCCAATGACAACTCCATCAGTGCTCCGATCTCATCCCTTAGCTCACACAAGGAGGATCTCAGCACAGTGCACGAGCTCTGTAGCAGGATTTTTAACGTGCGCAACTTGCACACGGGACCTCTTATTTTTTCGCCCTTATCCGAGAAGGCTAGGCTTCCAATCTCACTACCCAGGAGACCAGGAGGGAGTATGCCATCATTAGGGCCACTGGTTCTGAAAAAAAATTTCCATAAATTATATTCCCTCTACTGGGAATCGAACCCGGTTCATCTAGAATTCGAGGCGGACTCAAAAATATGATGATGGAACAAACACTGCATGATTATGCAGACTACTCTTGCAAGTAATATAAATGAGGAGTAAAGAAGAAGACAAATAAAAACAAACGAACGAACGAGACATCACAGAGCTTAGACACATGAAAGTTGAGGTGCTGCGTCTTGACTCTAATACGGACAAGAAGCCTCATGAATGTGTCACCTTCTTTGACGGGCAATCCATCACAGCTACACGAAGTCTGATAATTTCATCGCCACAAACCTCGCTCTCTTGCGGTTTGAAGCCGGGGATTAGTGGGATTTCTTCTCGTCAGGGATTAGTGCCTCCTGGAAATGTCAAAACAATTTGGATAGTGGCGTTCTCCGCCGTTCGTGTGTGGAGAAAACGTTGACAGAAGTGTGAAATCAGAGGCCGACTCCCAGAGATAAGGAAACTGATTTTGTAGACAAAGTACTTTAAGCATTATTGAATCAAAGCCGTTAAATATGTACGATGATTTACGCCTTTTAATTTAACAGTACGGCGTACTGAAGAAAAACATCAGTCTTGGAGATTCTAAGTTACGTCTCATTGTGTTAAGCAATACCTTGCTTTTTATTTTTAAGCTGTTGTATAAGCTGTTACTAAGTGTTTTATTCTTGCGACTACTAAGGGAGCGTCTAGATACATCTTATTCTATAATATGTCATTTATTATGTGGGTCTATTTTTTGTTAACGTAAACACTAGTCAGCCTTCTTTACGTAAGCACTAGAAAACATTGTTTAAGTAAGCCATAGTAAACACGTGTTTGAGTAAACACTAGTATTCATTAAGTTTAAGCAATATTTAATTAAACAGTGGTAACCATTCTTTAAGTGACCATTAGTATTCATTGTTCAAGTAAACATTAGGTAGCATAGTTTAAGTAAACACTTGTAAACATAGTTTAAGTAAACACTAGTAAACATAGTTTAAGTAAACACTAGTACATATAGTTTAAGTAAACACTAGTAAACATAGTTTAAATACACTAATAAACATAGTTTAAGTAAACACTAGTAAACATAGTTTAAATAAACACTAGTAAACATAGCTTAAGTAACTAGCAAACAAAGTTTAAGTAAACACTAGTAAACATAATTTAAATAAATACGAGTAAGCTAGTAAGCATTGTTTAAGTAAGCACTAGTTAGAATTCGTTAAATAATTACTAGTAAGCATTGTTTAAGTAAATACTATTAAGCGTAGTTTAAATAATCGCTCGTAAGCATTGTTTAAGTAAACAATAGTATAATTTAAGTACACACAAGTAAGCTTAGTGAAAGTAAACACCAGCAAACATTTTAATGTAATCACTAGTAGGCATTGTTTAAGTAAACACTACTCAGAGTTTAAGTGAGCAATAGGAAGCATTGTTTAAGTAATCACTAATAGGCATTGTTTAAGTAATCACTAAAATGCATTGTTTAAGTAATCACTAATAGGCATTGTTTAAGTAATCACTAATAGACATTGTTTAAGTAATCACTAAAAGGCATTAAGTAAATGGTAGCAAACATTGTTCCGCATTCATCAATACAGTGAAGACATCAGTAAGATAGGAGTGAATTTTTTAATATAAAATGTTTGCTTCTTTCCTTTGTGTAGCACAACCCTTTCAACCATTTACCATATACATGGAACTGTTGGTTATATCACGAAATAGGTGAGAAAGATAGTCCAATGAGATATAAAGCCGTGAGGTAGAAAAGAAATATTTTATTATAAGACACTTGGAAGGAAAATAACGCACACTGTCGTTGTGTAGAAGACCTGTGTGTGAAACACCATGGGCCAAGAAGATTCTTGAGGCCTCACTGATTTACAGCCTGGCCAAAAGCTGTTCATTATTTTTCTCATCACAGCACCAACAGGTAACATGACATAGGTGAAACAAATACTGACGTATATTTCAAAGATTACAAACCGTCGACTCTTCTCAGCTACGCTACTGCAGCCTTAGAAAGAGATGACTGTAGGACCCAGACAATAGATATCTTCGTCTTGTCCCTTGATGCTCCTGATGGAGCAGTGTAGCTGGTTTCCTGGCAGAAAGCCTGCATCACAGCATGTCACTGCTCTTCCAGTAGTGGCTTCTGTAGCAACTTGTTGTCATTGATGAGGTTACCAGCTCAACCATATCGTAGTCCCTCTTACTGAGGAAGCAGAAGGCTTGTTAGATATCGCCCGATAAATTAGGTGGCGTGTGCGACAGGATCGTATCTCTAAATAAATACTACATTTTTCCCTCCATCTTCTCCTGTCAACCAGAGCTATTAGTCTTTCGAGCATAGATAAATATTTAATTTAATTAAATGATGAATAAAGGCATTTAGTTAAAAAAAAGGGTGGTCGTAAAAATATGTCATTTGAATAAAATTAATAATTGCCCCCTTCAGTCATAACTGACAATGGAAAATCGCCCCTGAGGTGACAGCCCTCAGCTGCTTAATTTCCTGGTTTCCCTTTCGACGTTGTCTCCTCTCTTCAGCTTGTTGTGTGAGCTTCTGTTCGCCCAATCTGAGGTGGCGCCGCCGAAAGCATCGCCACTTGGTGCGATCGGCAGCTTCATCTCCCCAGATTGCTGGATTTATGTCCAGTCATTTGAATAAGACTCCTAATAACGGCATTCATCCACGCTAATCATTTACAAGGCTATACACACATTTACTTTTATCAATATCCCTTTCATAAGGGGGTCTCTCAGGAAATAAAGATAGATGACTGCTCTTTCATGCTGTCCACGAAAATGGCAACCTCACAATGACAAACAAATAGTTTTAGAAACCACCACTGTAAGAGAACATAAATGATATGATATAATCTTCCTGCACGGCGGACAGCTGCAGTGGAAGCCCCATGCTCCTTAGGGATCGAAGATGAGGACCATGATGATATCCAAATCCAGTGATCACTTAGAAACAAAATCTTTGAGGCTCTCACGCTAAGTTGCCTTCCCCAGCAAGTACGCACGCACCACCCCCCCCCCCCCCCCCCCCCCCCCCCCCCCCCCCCCCCCCCCCCACAAATGATCAAGGGTTGTAGCCGAATTGAAATCTAGAACAACAAATAGAAATGATCCAGCTACAATGGCGCTAGGACGAGCAGGGATTAGTACAAAGAAAAGTTGTACCGCAAGACGCGTGCCGGATTGTCAGCGAGACTAATACTCGACGTGAGCACAACTTTTCAAACAATATTTGTCCACGTCTTCATAAAAACACACGTTAAGGCATATTCCAGTGTCAATCTTCTTCACGCTTGAAGGCAAAGTAACCGCCGGCCGCCTCAATTTTTGAGTGTCCGATTGGCAGGGAGCGCCTGGCCTGCCTGTCACGTTCGAAACCTGGTACCATCGCGCATCAGTCTACACAGCTATAAATTGGTACCTGATTCTGCTCTTGAATTAGGTAAAGTAAAGGCAACGAGGAAGGGAAGTGGTCATTCCATCTCATTTTTAAAAAAAATGCCTCCTTTGGCGAGGCACTCCCTGTTCATCCTAGACATAGAAACCCTTGGTTATTTCACGGCACACGTCCAAATAGAAAAGACCTCGGAATCTATGATATAACTGACGTTCCATCTCATAAAGCGGGTCTTAGTATAGTGAAGTCTCTAACACTTCACTCCTACGGCGGTATGTGCTACGGGACTACCGTTTTTTTTTTTAACTACTATTTTATATCGATCGTAGTCACACGCTTTCTAATATAACCAAATATCGCCTCTATTATAAATAAACTACTGCAGTTCCAACAATCCTTAACTTTGTTAACGAAGTTCAACACAACATTGATGCTCTCGGTACGCTTTGTTAAACGTTAAAATACGATTAAAAACATCCTTTTGTATGGTTTCAGTGAACTGTGTTAAACGCAATAAAAAAGGATAATGTCCACTTCGATCAACACAACACACGGTTTCAGTCCACCGTGTTAAACATAACAAATATTTCAGGCTACTGGGTTAAATAAAACAAAATTTCCGTCCACTATGTTAAACGTAACAAACGGTTTGGTCAACTGAGTTAAACACCACAAATGGTTTAGTCCACTGTGTTAAACACAACAAATGTTTTAGTTTACTTTTGTTAAACACAACAGATGTTTTAGTTCACCGTGTTAAACACACAAAAATGTTAAAGTCCACTGTATTAAACACAAAAAATGTTCTAGTTCACTGTGTTAAACACACAAAAATGTTATAGTCCACTGTGTTAAACACACAAAAATGTTCTAGTTCACTTAAACACAGCGCATGTTTCAGCCCACTTAGTTAAACACAACAAATATTTTAGTTCACTGTGTTAAAGTAAACAAAATGTTTTACTTCACTGTGTTAAACACAACATAATGTTTTACTTCACTATGTTAAACACAACAAATGTTTTACTTCACTTTGTTAAACACAACAAATGTTTTAGTTCACTTTGTTAAACAGAACACAATGTTTTAGTTCACGTTGTTGAACACAACACATGTTTTAGCTCACTGTGTTAAACACAACAAAATGTTTTACTTCACTGTGTTAAACAGAACAAAATGTTTTACTTCACTGTGTTAAACACAACAAATGTTTTACTTCACTCTGTTAAACATAACAAAATGTTTCAGTCAACTGTATGCTGTTACTTACGAGAACCTCACATTTAGACTCTGACATCACTTTCAGAGCTCTTTCATTTATGTTTGTATTACAAGCTTAAAAAAGCAAACAAGAAAAAAAAACCCAAAAATACATTCAATCAAAACGCTGCAGGTGCTTATGGAGCACATGCCTTCAATAAACCTCCGCTCATCCAACATGTCCTGTGCTGTCCGTTCAAGGTTTTTCCATGTTTTATTTTTACCTTTTTTCTGTGATTTCCAATTCCCTTCACATAAAGAAAGTTTTCTGTTATTGTCTTTTATTGTTATTTTATTATCTTTTTTTTCAATTTCTTTAATGATAGGTATACCAGAAAAAGAACTACCTTGTATTGTTATTAACTGGTTTCTCAATGTTTGTCCTATCCAACTGTAGCGTCTTCGCTTCGCCACCTGTATTTGCTTAGTTCGCCAGTGAAAGGGGAGCATATAATAGTAACACTGTGTCCAACAACTGCACGAGGCTGGCAACGTCATCATGTTAATCCAATTGCAACAAAAACCGCTGCTGCAAGAGAACATCAATGCTTGGTGCAGGAGGTTTCATGCACGAGAACCAGGTGCAGTTGTTATGCTCCACAAGGAGCAGAAAACATAGTAATGATAATGATGATGTGTCCTGTTAATCACCTGTAGGTGGCGACCAAGGAGTGTTGGACACAAGACTGCATATCCTGTTCTGTTTAAACTTTAAGCCACAGCATTTCAGCAACAAATTCCAACATAGGCGAAGGGGAAGCGACCAAAACAGAAAAAAAATTGTAAAAGCCTCTAGCTTATTGTCCTTGCTTGTGATTTCCAACAAAAAAAAAAATGTTGATATAAATATAAAACTCCAACTTGAAGTTATTTTTAAGTTATTTTTTGTTGTTTTTTTAACTGATAACTGCTGATTTTTCAAAAAAAATGGGTGCCGCTTCTTGACTGTTTACAACCATCAAATATTAGGAAAGAGACAGTACAGGCAGACAGTAAAATATGATACATTGTCGAAAGAGAGAGAAGGAAAGTGAAAGAGAGAGAGAGAGAGACAACCTGAATGAGAGAAACTTAGTTGCCCAACTGTCCTATTCGCAGACGAGAATTTTCTCTCACGTTCGCACGCGTTTAAAGTTTGATTTTCGTCTAACGCTCATCAAGAATGGCACGCGAGCGGCGAAAAGATGGCCTCCCAGAACGTGGTTTTCTAGAGATTAACCCACAGACAGTAACAATCATCATGACTTCTGCCAAAGAGGGGAGAGAATATTGTGATGGGAGATAATTATCCAACGAATCTCGCTTTATTGGCCCCCTGATCTCGTTTGTCTTTATTATGCAGATGATTATACTTAAAGACAAAATTAATGGATTTTCGGGGAATACTAATGGCTTCGTCGGTCAGTATTCTTCCTCTCTCGTCTATCATTATTCCCCCTTTTGACAGCTGATACACATTTTTATAGGGGACACGATTCGAAAAACAGATTCTATGCAGCGACTGAAGGGAGAAATTGGTGCATGCACACTTTTGACGACATGCTATGGAAGGTTCGTTATCTGGTTACATAAAATGTGGTACGTATTTTTGTCTTTGTGACACGCGCTGAGATAGTGTAAAGAGAGGCGGTAAATGAGAGTTAAGTGCGAACAATTCCAGAAAACTCCGCTGAGTTCCGAAATCTGACAAAAGCGATGCATTCCCTGACCTTTAACCTGAAGGCAAATGTAGACCTGTAAAAGATACTGCCATAGGGATGTGAAGTGTTAGAGATTTTAATATACTAGGTCCAACATTTTATTACCATTTCCTTTTTCACTGCCTTTGCCTGCCCTAACTCAAAAGCATTGTCAGGTACCCATTTACAGATAGTAGAAAAGAGCGTGACGCTACCAAATTTCAATCCCGAAACGCGGTAACTTTGCAGCCATATTCAAGAGCTCTATCCACTAAACCAATAGGACGCTCTTTCAACTACACTGACAGAATATCAGAGGGGTGGTCATGAAAGAGTTAAGTGAGAGGCTTCCAAGATGACAGGCATAACGTCGATAGGCCAAGCCTCGTGCTAAGCTATAGAATTGTTACGACTCGGTTGCGTTGAGTACATTCTGCAGAACCACCGTAGAAGAACAAATCTTCAGAAGAAAGCCAGGCTAAGTAGTAAAAGATTTGGATTTTTAGATGGAATAAATATTTTGTCACGCACACTTTTCCTTTTCGATCGTTACGTAGCATACTGACCTACTGAATATATTTCATGATCAAAGATAATGTTAAAAAAAAACATTTAATCAAATTGAGAAAATATTTCATGATCAAGGATCATGTAAAAAAAAAATTAAATCAAATTGAGAAAATATTTCATGATCAAGGATCGTGTTTACTGACCTAGGTAATCACGCACATTATTTTGGGAGGAAATAGTTTTGAAATTACCCCACAAAACACGCATGTTTGAAACGATTGGAGCTTTCTTAACATCGTAACAAACAAATGCGGGGGAAGAAGGGCCATATAACCTGACCTTTTCGCAGTTTTAAGACACTGAAAATTGACTGTGAGGATCGCTTGCCAAGACGAAACCATCACTGTAGCTGGCTCCTTGCAGGAAACCTTAACAAAGTATCCACATGCTCTTGCAGCAGTGGTTTCTGTAACACTTTGTTTGACATTATGAGGTTGCTAGACACATGCACAACCTCATTTTAGTCGTCGTCTTGTACGACGTGCCTGAAGAGGTAGTCATATCCATTCCTTGTCACGTGTCTTTTTTTAGAATGGCGCAATTCTGTGGATATAAAACTGTCGTAAATTTATTTTGAGAGAAAGAGTCTTAGAAATAGTGGTCCGGTTTAGAGTGGAGAATGGTGGTGAAAAGCTCAGTGATAGAAAATGTAGAGAGTAAATAGTTGCTTCACGGAGTGCTGGGGGGAGTAAAGACAGACTTATTTACGACAAATCGTTTCTCTCAATCTTCTCTTCAGACTCTCCTGGTCAAACAATTATTTGCCAGTTTCCAGACACACATCTGCGCTCACACCGATTTGGTGCTTCAAACACACAGACGCACGTGGATACAAACTATATTAAATAAATAGGGGAAATGTTGGGTTTTGGGTATTTCCAACACAGTACTTAATAAGTTTATGATGTTTATTAACCTTAAAAATCAAATCACAAACACATATCAAGTGTTACATAAAATTGTCATAAGTACTGAAAATGCAAATAACAAGGTGAGGGGGGGGGGGGGGGGGGAAGAAGATTGGTATCGACTAAGCCCTTCCCGCTTGTATTAGACAAAGATAAACCCAGTCCAAAGATAGATAATTATCAGCAACATAGGTAATGTAACCTAACAGTGAAGTTAATAACTCTGAAAGAGGGGTTACAATCTTAGGTATCGGTGGTAGAAAAAATCCTGTTATCCCAATTGGGTTTCCCTTTACTAAGCAAATGAAAGGGAGGGGGGTAAACAGCGTTAACAAAATATCCCAATTAAAGGAACAATGCAGGGTATACTGAAAATGTATTACCCGGTAGGCAAATTAACAAATGGTTTTTTTCAAACAAATTAAAATCTCCTGTCATTCATGCACGCGCGTGAGGATCCACACTCATATATTAACTCACACTTACCGATTGCAGCATCAGACAATCCATAGAATTATATAAACAGCAATTACACTCTTGACATATGAAACTGTCTAGTACTTCGATGTCCCGCCCCAGATGTTGCGAGGTTTGCTGATAGCAAATATTCCCACTTATCGCCGGACTTGAAGCCTAAGAGTTCTTGTGTTTTATTATATAAAAAGGAGTCTATGGGATGGCACTGACACAGTTCGACACAGGGGTGAAAATGAAGTGGTGGTAAAATTCCTTCAATGCGTGATGATAGCAACTGACCGGTAAAGTTTTTAATCCAGTGAGGAAAAACTATGCTCAGTCACAGTCAGGTAAATCGGTAATCTCTCACAGTAGAGCAGTAAATAAAATATCGCTACTGGCACTGTTCATCTTCCTGTTTATCTCACAGATTGAAATTTAATTTGATGATTTATTTAAATGTTCTAGAGTAGGCTTTCTTTCATGTAATTATGATAGCTAGGTCGCATCGGACCGCCACAAGATTAAATTAAAAAAATATTTCATCAATATGTCTGGAAGTTTAAGAACCGAGTCTGAAACTCTCTGTATGATTTCTTTATGCTGGGATTGCAAAGGTGATCATTCTATAGAAAAAGATAGAAAACCCATGACAACATAATCATACATCAAAAATCAAATAATATTTTAACGCGCGATAAATTTACCGTTAAGGCTATTATATACACTCGCGTATTTAATTATGTATTTAAGAAAACACGTCACGAGTCTAATGGTTAAAATACACATCTATATATATAGGACTTAACTAAATTTATTAATTATAAATTCCTTCGCGACTTTAAAAGTTACTTTAACATTAAAGCATCTATTATTTTTGGAAATATTATAATAGATATATCATTAACTTTACCACTGGAACTTTTGGGATGAGTTAAATTTAATAGATTTTAATAAACACAAAATCCAGTGAAATAAAATGAAAGCACTAGACCACTGATCACTTTAACAAATATAGTAAACTGTGCACAGAAACAGAAATCACTCCAATGTAGCCACCAATTCAGATGGAAATCTAGCAGAATTTCTACTATAGCTAGTGAATCTTAAATCTCTGGCGACCGAATGATAACATGGCTTTCTACGTGATCTGTATATATCTAGCATAGAATGAAAGATGAGTGGGACATGAGAAAATTGACACCTTTTTAGATCTCAGGAGACTTTTGGGGATCTGACCGCCAGACTAAAGAGAGAAGCCGCCCCTGGTCTGACGTATCTCCGCTCGCTGCTTTCGCGTCGGCTTTCCCGTTTGCTCCCACTGCGATCGGTTTCGTGTTTAACACCGAGATGCGAAATACCGGCAGGAAACTTGCGTCGCTTTTTTCAGGGAACACTACTGCCTTTGATAGCGCCGATAGTCTTTCCTGAGATCCCTCAGTCTGTTTGATCGTGTGCCGCTACTATCTGTTTGATTCTGGCACCGCCCCCACTGGGCCAAGTTAATGAAAATACTGCATATGATTGCTCAAGAGATGTCCGTGGGCGTGATTTAATCTCTCCTTAAATCAATGCGATGACCAGAATGAACGGTAGATAAACTGTCCACATATTAATCAGCAAATGTGTTGACCATCTGTGTGGAACGGTTGCATAGCTAATGATTCCAGGTGAAAAAATCCCGTTTGACGAAAAGTTACCACAATATTCGGGGGCACTGATGCTATACGAAGGGGTCGTTACAAAGGGTCGTACCATATCATCCAACACTTCAGGGGTACCGATGTTATGAGAGGGTTCTTACCATCATCCTAACAAATTCAGGGACGGCTAAGTTGTCTGTCACAAAAACATTAATTCAAACAATCAAGCATACACATGCACACACCGCCGACATCTTCTGCTAGAACGACAGATAAATGAAAAAGAAAAAATTGTTAAAAAAAATTAAATAAAATTGATAAAATATTTCGTGATCAAGGATCATGTTTACTGACCTAGGTAATCACGTGTATTTAAAATTATTTGCACATGTTTTTACTGTCGGTTTCGTTTTTAAATGCCGACATTCATTCATCCATAAAACCCTTCAGCCTTCAAGGAGCGAAGACCGTCCACAAACTCGTGGCAAGACCTCCTGCTCGTATCTTCAGCTAAACGTTTTTTCACGTCTTCCTCTTCACTTCATTTATATCTCCACTTCTCGTCTTCATGTTGTTTTTTTTCCTTGCTGTACGTCTCTTATCTTGAGATTCCAAAAACAATGGCTTCTATCAACAGATTTCCTCAGTGTGAATCCTCTTCTTCTTCTTTGTTAAATGGAACAAGTGTTATGCTGTTAGACAATTTGAAAAATATTCTCTTTGTTGGCTCTATCTCATTTCCCACATCTTTTCTGAGCTTTGTCCAAATATGCGGAAAAACCAATCTTTTAACAAAGAGCACACCTTTGACTGCTGAAGCGTTGTAAAGACGTAAATAAAACCGAATCGATAAGAAATATATGTTACAATGGAAACTAACACAAGAGAACATGACAAAGAGAAGACACGGAGAGAACGTGAACAGATGACACCTGGGCAGAAATGTTTGCCGTCAACTGAATGAAGGTTTATACTCACAGGGAGGTTAATAATGATGATCGTAAGCTGAACAATCTAAGATAAATTTGGGAGTCGGAGTGGATAAGAGGTATGGCGTCTGCCTCGAGTTCTAGAGGTACCGGGTTCGATTCCCGGTTTAAGGAATATAATTTATGGACATTTTTTTTTCAGAACCAGTGGTGCTAAGGATGTCATACTCTCCTCTGGTCTCCTGGGTAGTGAGATCGGATGCCTAGCTTTCTCGGATAACGGCGAAAAAATACGTTGCGCACGTTAAAAGTCCCACCGCAGTTGAAAATCGTAAAGAGTAGGCCTATCAGGCCGCTGCCCTGGCAAAATTTAAAAATTAGAAACCTACCCAACCACAAACATATTTATAGAATGTGTGATTCCTATATAGACACATTGGGATTCTCGCTGGTGCTACGGACTAAGGGAGGAGATCGGAGCACTGATGGAGTAGTCCATGTGCAATGAAGATAGTCCTTAAAACCAAACCAAACCAAGGGAAATCATTGAAGAGGCAAAAGTATGCCTCCATATGCCGTCATAACAGTATTTAAACATCAGACCAGAAAAGATGTTGAATTTATAAACCATAAATGAATATACGAGCACGTTAACTCACTGTGATAAAGTACATTAATACAGCGATAAAATTATTAATTATAAGTATAAAAGTCAAAATAATATGAGTAGAAATAGAAATAGTAAAGTTGTAACGCCTCTTCTTTCCCCGCGCCAGTCATCGCATTGAGATAAGAACGTAGTGTGAAACCTTATTGCCGCGCTAGTGGTATTGGATTTTATAACTCGCCCGTCAAGGGTTAACGGTAAAAATTTTGAAAAAACAACAAGCTTAGTTGTTCCAAGAAAAAAAGTAAGAATAAAACAGGGAAGGCATAAACGAAAGCATAAAAGTGAGAGAGAGAGAGAGCAAAAACATGCCACAAATTGTCAAGCGTTAGATTCTTGGACTAGCTACCCAAGACGACAGTGCGAGACGATACAGTGGCAGGTGTTCGGTAACGTGTCGCAAGCTTTGTAGAATTTAAAAAACCCCGCAAAACCCAATACTTTTTCGGACTATAGGCACACTGAGAAAATATATAAACACACAGACAGCGCTTTCGCTGCAAAAGAGTCCATTTTATGACGGAACAGACTAGTAGTTTCAGTTTTGGACAACGCGGGAGAGGAGAAAAGATGGCGTAATTTATATGATAGTGGAAATTGAAACTAACTCTGAAAAAACATGAATTTCTTTATTAATGGGTTTAGGATCATAAAACCTAGTAAGTTTGATGGCTTATCTTCTCCTGATAAATAATATGTTTAAAAATACAAAATGCCCCAGTAGATAAGAAAGTTATTGACAAAAGACTGTATTTGTTCGTGCAGACAAACGGACAGACTGGCGGTTTTGCATTCATTTTGCATTCACTAACGATTACAATTTTGAACGCGTTGTTGGAAATGAGACAAGCAAGCATGTATTCTGTTGGAGGAGGGGTAGACAAGGGGAGAGAAATTATGGGATGGCTTAACACTAAATATATTTTAGCAGTAGAAATCTAAGAATGAGTGATTAGAAAACTTGTTATGTCCAAAAATCAAGTCTGTTTTTGCTTTTATTTTCAAATTTTAAAGTAGTCGTTCGCTCATTTTCCAACTCCTTTTATAATATTGAAAAAATTCAAAGTTTCGACGCCATTTGTATAATACAGTCCCTCGAACAGGACGTTTGAAATTCTGGGAAGTGTGACTTGCCTTATTGAATTAAATATATAAAGTAAACCAAAAGGGCATCACAGCCCAGCCAGCAGGACATCTGAAGTCTGCTAATCAACGTACCTGTGTTTATTCATTGAATTTATGGTAAGGCAGAAATTATTCATATATATTTTGTTTAAAAATGTGAGTGAGAGATACTGCCATTACCACTGCAAGTAATTAGGTCCCTAGCTCATATATGCAGGGCCTAGAGGTAGATTTATGCTATAACACATTGCCAGTTTTGTAAAATACACATGTTTTGTAAAATAAGAATGTTTTCTTAGGTGGCCAGAGGGACACAGCTCACCTATCCTATTTTATGGAAGAAAAGAAAAATTAATAATATTATTGCAGATGCAGGGCCGCCTTGAGAGGAGAGACATGTGAACAACACTGGTACACTTTGTAATGGATGAGCTGGGTTGGTCAATTAGATATGACCCAGATCTTTATTTCTTATGTATTATAATTTGTAGAAATAACAGTTTAAGTATGATATCAACAAGGAGACATTATTTAATTGTTACAGGGTTTTTATCTGGCACTAGCCGGTGCCAGATGTCTGTGAAAAGCAGTTGAGAAGTGTTTTCATTTCCAGTAGTGACAGGGGTCTACAGAGTCCACCCTGTTAATTTTGGGCCAGTATCAAAGTAATCGTTTTACAGCAAGAATACGGACAGTTCAAGTTGTGCCAGATAAGTAAAATATCTGGCTCCCGACTTTTCATCAGCATCAAAGACTAGTGCACCCCTGTGTAACATAATAAACATATTCCCCAAAGAATTAAACATTAAAAGTTGTGTATTAAAGAACTGGGGATGATTAAAGAATTCCAAACAGCCATCCAGTGTTAGAAACCAGTAATAGTAAAAATTTAGTAACAATATTAGTATATTTTAACAGTATATGTTTAGACAAAGTGTCCCTTTGGGTTAAAGATTTGCATTTTATGTATATACCTTGAGTTCTTTTAATTTTGAAAAGTCCTGACCAGAAGAATACTAGGTTCAGGACCAATAAAATTGTATAGAAAATATTTACATATAAAAATTTAACCCAGGTGTTAGTTCATTTGATCAAAGACTTTAATATTTGTTTATGTGTGTGTGTGTTAGTGTTAACTTACCATCACAACACATTGGCATAACCCTAGACATTAGACGTAGCTACCATACATACTAGTCAAGAATAGGTCTGATTGAGATCATAAGGTGGTAGCAGTAAGGTTACCTGATAACTCAACCCATAAATTGTTATAATCAGGTACCTTCACAGCTGACCTCATTCAGAACAATAGTGAAACATAGCAACCACATTTCATAACATCAAAAACCATCACAGAAATTGGGGGCTCGTCCGGGATTTGAACTTGTTATTTGTATAGAAATTAAAATGTTGTAGCACAATTGTCCCCAAAAGTTATTCAAGAATAAAAATAAAAATATTTAAAGGGGAAAATAATATCTGATGAACTGTCAAGGGCCAGTAGTTAGTTAATTAATTGGTTAATTAATTAGTCAGTGTTAGTACCTTGCTAATTAGAGTTTTGAAATTTGTATTAGAACATTTTAAAGATTGATACTATGGCAGACTTGGCAAAGTTCAGATCTGCTACTGTGCTGGCTGCAAAAGAGATGGCTATGGAGGGGCAAGCTCTGGTTCAATATGTGACATCAGAGTGTGATAAATTTATTAAATTAGAACAAGATAAAGAAGAAAAAAGATTGCAGATAGAGGCTGAAAAAGATAAAGAAATAAAAAGGTTGCAGATTGAGGCTGACAAAGAGGCTAGGGCATTGGAGGCGGACCGGGAGGCTGAAATTAAACGGTTCCAATTTGAAGAAAAAAAGGCCGAAAGGGAAGCAGAAGAAAAAAGGCCGAGAGGGAAGCTGAAAAGGAGGAGAAGAGATTACAAAGGGAGCACGAGCTACGACTAAGAGAGTTCGAATTTCAAGGCCATGCTCCTGAAGGTGTAACAGCCCTCCTATCTCCGATGCCACTGCTAGTCAGGGAGCCTCAACCTCAGCTATGGGGTTCCATTTAGACCATTTTGTTGAGAGGGAGGATGACATCGAGTCATTCCTCAGTAGATTTGAGGTATTAGCCACCACCTATGGGTTGGAGAAGGAAAGGTGGAGTTTAAAGTTATCTCAAGGTCTTAGGGGAACATCTTATGAAGTGTTGCAAAAATGAGCAAAGATGACCAAGACAATTATGACATGTTAAAGCAGGCTCTTTTGCTGAGGTATGAAAAGAATGGAGAATTTTACAGGAAAAAGTTTAGAAATGCCAAGCTACTGTCGGGTGAGACCTATCACCAGTTCTCTGCACGTTTAGAGACGTACTTGGAGAAATGGACTGCTCTGGGGAAAACCCAAAATCTTAAAGAAATGATCCTTATTGAGCAATTGAGAGAGTCCATGGCTCCAGACTTGAGAAAGTTTCTCATGGAACAGGGTGGAGAGAGGCTGGGTGAGTTACTTAATGTCGCTGAGAGGTATCAGGCAGCCCAGGCAGAGGTAGCTGGCACCAAAAAGAAACATGTAGACAATTATAAGGCTCCACAAAACTCTAATAGATTTGACAACAAAGATCAGGGTAACAAGGGTAAGCAAAATTATGATAGGCCACGCAATGATTATAGATATAAAAACCTACAATTCAGGGACAGGAAATATGAGGAAAGAAAACCCTTTCATCAAGGTAGATTATATTGTAGATGGTGAAAGAGGGAAGGACATGACACCAAAGTTTATACTAAGAAACCTGTAGGATTTGCTGCTAGGAAGTTTGGGAAAAAGGAAGTAAAGGTAAAACCTACTGGACAGCAGGAACCTTATCACCCCCCAGTGTGTGATGATGTTGTATGTAATGGGGTCACCATTAGGTGCCTTTATGATACAGGTTTAGATTTTGATTCTGTTGTGAGTTCGCACTTGGTGAACCCAGATCAGTATACCACAGAAACAGTGGAGATACAAGGGGCGACCAAGGACATACCACTTATGACACTTCCCATTGCCAGGATAACGGTGAAAACTCGCTATGTGGAAGGAGTAATCAGAGCAGCAGTGATCAACGCACCCATCTACCCTCTGATATTGGGGTGTCGTTATGTCTTCTTGGGGAATCCCAAGAGACCTGTGGTCTTGGCAGCAGTCCAGACCCGATCACAATCCAGAAAGGAAGAAGATGAGCCAATAAATACTCATCCAGAGGAGATGAGGAAGGCACAGGCTGAGGATAGGACACTCAAGCCTTGCTTTAAAAAATTACCTAAATGCCACACACCTCCAAGCAAAGGGGATTATTATATGAAGACCAAATTGTTATATAGGAAGGCTGGAACTGGGTCCAATGGTCACGGACAGTTGGTACTTCCAAAGGCATACAGGGCAGATGTAATGAGGAGCTTACATGTTGGAAAAGATGGGGACCACGAGAAAGTAGGTACCATCTGCCAAAAGGTTTCTCAAAAATATTATTGGCCAGATGTACAGATATGTATTGAGAATTTTGTAGAAGCCTGTGGAATATTTCATGAGGGAAGACCCATAAGTGGGGAAAAGAATAATCAGGACCTAAAAACGCCACGGGGCAAACTTAGGCCTGGAAATAAAAATAATTGTAATAAAGTAAACAACACACAGTCTTCAATTTAATGTATTAGGATGGCCACTATGCGGCGAGTACAAAGAGTTGTTTTACCCCAGAATAAGCCGACAATCCCTCGGTCCGAATTATGTGAACTGGAGGAAGACAAAAGAGAGAGAAGATCTCTCACAAGGAAATTAAAGTGGGAAGAAAACCCCAGGAAACGAATTGGTAGTGGACGATTTGTGAGTGATGATACACGGCAGAAACGTCCTCAATACAAGGCTTCCAAAAACAGGAATTACCTGTATTATGAAAATTAGTTGGAAATTATAGGTCCATAGGTAACCTTGTTGAGGACATGGACAGATGAGAAGGCAGAAGAGACTGTTACCTCATCATATCAATATGTAAACGAGCTGACCACTCGTCTTAAAACTGGCTGGAAACTTGCAAATGATAATCTCAGACAAGCCAGGAAAAAATATGCTGCCTGTTATAATAAGAAAGCTAAGTATAGAAAACTATTTGTGGGAGAGAAGGTGCTTCTTCTACTACCCGGCAGCAATAACAAATTACAAATTGGATGGCAAGGTCCATATACTGTTCTAGAGAAGGTGTCTAGAACAAATTATAAAATCGACAAGAAGGGGAAAGAGAAAATATATCATGTGAACCTTCTAAAGAAGTATCTGGACAGGGAAATCCAGGAAGGAACACACTTAATGTCCTTGTCGATAGCAACGGGGATGAAAAATGAACCACTCACCTCTCATGAGTACCCCCTAAAAACATGTGAAACCCCTGCACATGTAAATGTCAGTAAACACTTGACGAAAAAACAGAGGGAACAGGTTCAAAAGGTTCTGACTGATCATACGGACGTGTTAACGGACAAACCGGGCCACACCAATTTGTTGGAATATAATGTGAAACTAGTAGACCCAACACCGATCTGTATGAGAGCCTACACGATCCCGTTTGCCAAGGAGAAAGCTTTGAAAGAGGAGATTGAGTACCTATTGAAAGAAGGGATTATTTCTCATAGCGAATCTCCGTATAGCTCTGGTGTGGTTTTGCTGAGGAAACCCTCTGGGGAACATCGTCTGTGTATAGATTACAGGAAACTGAATGCTGTCACAGAAAATCAGGTGGATCCATTACCGGACACAAATCAATTATTTGCCAGGCTAAACAAGGGAAAATATTTTTCGAAGGTGGATCTGAGCAAAGGCTATTATCAGATTCCAGTAAAGCCTGAGGTCCGACCTTATTTAGCGTTTAGCACTTCGGAAGGACATTATGAATTCAACATGTTGCCGTTTGGGTTGAAAAATGCTTCGAGTGTGTTTTCTAGGATGATGCGAAAATTGTTGGATCCCCTGAATAACCCATGCATCACAAATTTTATGGATGATATCCTCATTGCTACGGAAACATTTGAGGAACACATTAACTCTTTGACTATGCTGTTTGATAGACTGAGAGAGGCAAATTTGACGGCTAGACCAACAAAATGTTGTATTGGTTGTAAAGAGTTGGAGTTCTTGGGACATACTGTATATCAGGGTAACATGGCCCCTGACCCCAAGAACCTCAAGAAATTACAGAGAGGACCGCGACCACAAACCAAGAAAGATGTGAGAGTTTTCGTGTCGTTGTGTGGATTCTATCAGAAATATATCAACAATTTTAACTCTATTTGTGCCCCTTTGACGGATTTAAATCGCAAGGGAAATCCTGATAGAATTGTTTGGTCAGCCCAGTGTGAATTAGAATACCAAGAGTTAAAGGAAAAACTTACAAGCAAGCCAATCTTGAAATTACCTGATTTGAGTCAGGAATTTGTGGTGAGAAGTGACGCAAGCAATGTAGGCCTGGGGGCTACTTTGTTGCAAAGGTCATCGTCACCAGACGGGGAGCTGAACCCAGTCGCTTATGCTAGCCGCAAGTTGAACAAAGCGGAGCAAAACTATTCAACAAGCGAAAAAGAATGTCTAGCTTTAATCTGGGCGATACGAAAGTTCCAGATCTATCTGTATGGAAGAACATTCGTGATCCAGAAGGATCATCAGCCCCTCGTATTCTTATCAGAGGCAAAGCATGAAAATGCTCGTTTATTACGATGGTCGTTACTCCTACAGCCATATTCATTCACTATTGAATACATTCCGGGGTCACTGAACGTGGGTGCAGATTTCCTCAGTAGGCATCCCTGTGATCCAAATCAGAGTATTCATCAGGCGTAAGGAGTTAATTTTATCTATGTGTATCACTGTTTTGGAACTTGCATCAGGCATGTTCCTAAGTGGGGAGATATGTAATAAAGTACATTGATACAGCGATAAAATTATTAATTATAAGTATAAAAGTCAAAATAATATGAGTAGAAATAGAAATAGTAAAGTTGTAACGCGTCTTCTTTTCCCACGCCAGTCATCGCATTGAGATAAGAACGTAGTGTGAAACCTTATTGCCGCGCTAGTGGTATTGGATTTTATAACTCGCCCGTCAAGGGTTAACGATAAAAATTTTGAAAAAACAACAAGCTTAGTTGTTCCAAGAAAAATAGTAAGAATAAAACAGGGGAGGCATAAACGAACGCATAAAAGTGAGAGAGAGAGCGAAAACATGCCACAAATTGTCAAGCGTTAGATTCTTGGACTAGCTACCCAAGACGACAGTGCGAGACGATACAGTGGCAGGTGTTCGGTAACGTGTCGCAAGCTTTGTAGAATTTAAAAATATACCGCAAAACCCAATACTTTTTCGGACTATAGGCACACTGCGAAAATATATAAACACACAGACAGCGCTTTCGCTGCAAAAGAGTCCATTTTATAACGTAACAGACTAATAGTTTCAGTTTTGGACAACGCGGGAGAGGAGAAAAGATGGCGTAATTTATATGATAGTGGAAATTGAAACTAACTCTGAAAAAATATGGATTTCTTTATTAATGGGTTTAGGATCATAAAACCTAGTAAGTTTGATGGCTTATCTTCTCCTGATAAATAATATGTTTAAAAATACAAAATGCCCCAGTAGATAAGAAAGTTATTGACAAAAGACTGTATTTGTTCGTGCAGACAAACGGACAGACTGGCGGTTTTGCATTCATTTTGCATTCACTAACGATTACAATTTTGAACGCGTTGTTGGAAATGAGACAAGCAAGCATGTATTCTGTTGGAGGAGGGGTAGACAAGGGGAGAGAAATTATGGGATGGCTTAACACTAAATATATTTTAGCAGTAGAAATCTAAGAATGAGTGATTAGAAAACTTGTTATGTCCAAAAATCAAGTCTGTTTTTGCTTTTATTTTCAAATTTTAAAGTATTCGTTCGCTCATTGGCCAACGCCTTTTATAATATTGGAAAAATTCAAAGTTTCGACGCCATTTGTATAATACAGTCCCTCGAACAGGACGTTTGAAATTCTTTGAAGTGTGACTTGCCTTATTGAATTAAATATATAAAGTAAACCAAAAGGGCATCACAGTCCAGCCAGCAGGACATCTGAAGTCTGCTAATCAACGTACCTGTGTTTATTCATTGAATTTATGGTAAGGCAGAAATTATTCATATATATTTTGTTTAAAAATGTGAGTGAGAGATACTGCCATTACCACTGCAAGTAATTAGGTCCCTAGCTCATATATGCAGGGCCTAGAGGTAGATTTATGCTATAACACATTGCCAGTTTTGTAAAATACACATGTTTTGTAAAATAAGAATGTTTTCTTAGGTGGCCAGAGGGACACAGCTCACCTATCCTATTTTATGGAAGAAAAGAAAAATTAATAATATTATTGCAGATGCAGGGCCGCTGTTACGGTAGATTAATTGGCATGGTCTGCTAGAGGTTAGCAGCATGCGATTTTAGGGGTTACAACGTGTAATGTAATGTAAAAGTATTATTAGTCTAGTGAACGCTGTGACGTTTCAGCGTTAGTAGTCACGCACGGTGACCAAGAGACGGGACCCTTTTCTAGACGACCGTCGAACCGAGAAGACGTGTCCTTGGAATGTTAGATTGCCCGGCATGTATTGCCGCACGATTATATTGTATTAAATAATGGACATGGGTCAGTCCAATGTGATGATGAAGAAAGATGAAGTTACAGGTTAGTAAGTAACTAAACCTTGTCAAGATGAATTTATAGTCCGTTTAGTTCTACTAGTGCCAGACGCATAATCTCACTGTCGGTCGTTGGAATTACCAACCACGCATGCATACAGTTATGCTGTTCTGACTATTATGTTTTCAAGCTACGAGACAAAGGACTGATTTGTAAAGGAATAATATATGAAGTATGAACTGCAACTTATTATGTATAATTCTTCATGATGACCATATGTGAACTGTTCGTGTATGGAATTGATATAATAAATATATGTGGACTCAAGGAATGACTTATCAAGTCTCTAACGTTGGAATTTGATTATATTATGAAGTCGACAAATATTCTATCCCACCTTCGCGTAATTTACCATCACTAGCACGATATCATAATTGACTGAGAAAGACAAGGGATAAATGGAAGTAAACGTAAATAGAAGAGCCAGTGCAGCGCTTCGAAAAGAACAACCGTCAACTCATTCCAGTTTTGATTAATATTTGCTTAATCAAGAAGACCAGACAAGAGAATACTGTGATCAGCCAATCATGAACAAACATTACTAGGCACTAGTCTAGTCCGTTGATGAACTTGACATCGCCGGAGCCTTCTAAAGATAAGTTTAGACTTAGGACGATTGTCATTCATTAACACAATACTGAGTCCATGTCTTTTTGCAGGCATGTCTTTTCTATTAATTATTTATCCATGTTATATTTGTTGTTTTTTTTTTTGTCCGTTGATATTGTCCTTTATTAGTGGGTATGGATGGGTGGCGATTTGGAATGAATAACATGGCTCTAAGGATGCCGATATTCATTCTGAATGTTCCTTAAGGCCGTTAGTTAATTGCTTTTAACGAAGAACCCATCGACGGCCTTTCGATGATTTTCGTTCGTTCGTAATTGCAATTAATTGACCTTGCATGTTAGATGTCCAGTCAAGTTATAATTGGGGTATTCTAGTGTATTTTGTTCTAATTTTTATTCAGTTTTGTAACAATGTTTGTAACCTATCGTGTTTTTCTGACCTTACTATCATTCAGTTTATATTTTTTGTACAATCGTCAATGAGTCCATGTATACGTCACTAATTGTTGTGTACGCAGCTTAACTTTCTATTCAGTTCATTCTTTAATCTCTCACTTCCGGTTCAGTCACCTTATTTATTAATGCAGTTTTATTGTGAAAATGTCTTTGTTGTATGGTAATACTGTTCTGGAATCCTTGGTTAACACATTGTATTGTTTGTTTTCATCTCACCCATTTATAATTTAACATTAATGCTATAATTTATTCATTAATAAGAGTGTACAATAATATGATTAAATTTTTATGAGTTTTAATGAGGAATTGGGGACTTTGCACCAATTTGCAGTGGTAGTCCAAGAAATGGGCAATGCACTTTATATCTCATGATTAGGGCATAATATATAATGATTAATTATTAAAACTTTATAACATATTAAGACATATTTAATGTTAATTAGGACACTTTCTCAGTACTACAGTGTGAACTTAATAACTATTAAGATTAAATAACCTAATTATTTAGGGATATAACACCTAATTATTGAATACTAATATTAAGTGCATGATATAATTTCAGCACCTTATATAACTAACTATCATAACTATTTATGATAGATATTAGTGGGTATATATATAATATTTTTACAAAATATTATAGATTTGTTGAACTTATAAATAACAGTACAGGAATATTGCAATTTCTTATATTGATTAACCATTCTTTAAGTAATTAGAATTATCGACATAGATTCTAGTGGTGATTACTAGACATAAGTAATTGAATACTTAAATAAATCAACTTCAAGAATGCTTACCTTGGATCATTTCATTAAAATTGGAAAAGATTGTAACAAAAAGGGAGATGCACTCCTTGAATTTGCGGAACAACAACTTGCAAACCATAAGGCAGAAGAGGCTGAAAGGAAAGCTATTGCTAAGGCAGAGATGGAAGAACTTGAAAGAAAAGAGGCTGAAAGGAAAGCTATTGCTAAGGCAGAGAAAGAAGAATTAAGACAAGAAGAAGAAAGAAAGATGGCAAGAGATGAAATCCTACGGATTGAAGAAGAGAATAAATTGAAACGACAGGAAATCATACTGCAGCAAGAAATGGAATTGCAACGGCTCAAATTGGAAACAGCAAAACTTAATTCGCAGGGTGCTGCAGCAAGCCAAAATGATAATGCTCAATCGGGATCTTCTTCCAACCGACTTAAGGGCAATTATTACTTTAAGCTACCGCCGTTCAAATTACACGTGGACGACCTATCATCATGGCTGGCGCGCTTTGAGGATATATGTAAGGTCAATAACCTTGACAAAACTGCATGGGCACTTAAACTCAAAGAATTTCTGGATGGAGAACCTGCAAGTGCAGCACAAAATATTGATCCGACATTAGCCACAGACTATGAGGCCATTAAGACGTTGTTATTACGTCGTTTCCACTTGAATGAAGAGGCATGTAGATTACGTTTCAAAGGTTTGTTGCCAGATAATAATAAAGACTTTACAGGGTTCATTGCCAACATACGCAATACTTTTAACAGATGGGTTGAACTGGCATGTGTCAACAAATCTTACGACAAGTTAGTCGATTTGTTATTGAGGGATAAGGTGTTATCTTCTGTCAGCCCACCATTCTTTGCTTATCTGCAAGAACGGAAACCAGAAACTATTGATGAGTTAGAAAAAATTTCTTTAAATTACTGCACCGCTCATCCGAATGCTAACATTTCTGGCTCGTTAATAAGAGAACCACATCCTGTAGCCTCCAATATGGCATATCATAGTAATAACAAACCTAGAACACACAGTGTGGACAGAGGTAGGTTCAAGGGAAACTATGACATTAATTTTCATAAGGGACGTAATAGTTATAACAAAACTTTAATAGAGGAAAACCACAAAACAGAAATTATTCACCTCAGTCCAGATACAACAGTAATCCACGTAACTCAAGTTATAATCGGTCATATAATTATAATAATGGTAACAAGTGGAACAATAGCGATAATTATAACTCGAGACATCGAGATAACAGTTACAATAGAGGACAACGAGATAATTCAACTGATTATTCTCGTCATCGTTCTCATTCTCGTAGATCGACAAATTATAATCATAATACAGGGGCAGCCGTTACTACTGCTACAACCCCTGGGGTTCAGAGTTCATCTACTAATGACAAAATACAGTCTTCGTCTACTTGTTTTGCAATGAATTATAATGTGGCAAATAGTTGCCCAACATGTAATCTTATATTTCAGAAGGCAAAAGAGACAGTTCTGAACTGCGGACACATTCTACCAGAAGTCGATCTTGCATCCAATGATGGGACAGGCTCTCTGATTTTCAACAGAGGGATAGTTAATGGTTCAATGGTTTCTCTATTGAGAGATTCGGGGTCCACAACAATTGGAGTGCGTCAGTCTCTGGTACATCCTAGCTGCGCAACAGGGGAATATGTCCGGTGCATGACTTTTGGGGGAACTATTGAGTTTTACCCCACAGCTATTGTCCATGTTAATACACCTTTCTTTTCAGGACAAGTTAAGGTATGCATGCTTCAGAATCCAATTGCAGATCTGATGTTGGGACGCATCCATGGTAGTAAGGATTGTTCCCCACAGGAAATTGAGGAATGGGAATTAAAGAATGTGCAATCTTATTGCAATGCTAACGCTGTCATTGCAATGGCTACATTACGGGCCAACAAAATGAATACACGTGGCACAGTTTTCTCCAATTTCAGTCTCAGTACCATTCTGGAAATCGATAAGGAGAAGGATAAGACTCTCCTACAGGATAAAAAGTATACTAAACTACCAGCCCATCCTAGGAAGATTAGAAAATCATGTCGAGGCAGATATACCTTTTCTCAAGAGAATACTGCCAAGTCAGAAAATAAATGTTGGCGACAGGATCATATTAACAGTGATCTGGATAAAATTGTTGAAAATGGGAAAAGAAAAGATGTCCCAAACAAGGGTAATGATGGTGGAGTTCTTATGAACTTATCTAATAAAATTAGGACAAATAAATATGTCAATCATTATGAGACATCATCTCATAAGACTACCAGATCCAAAGGATTAAATAGAAGAACTATTTATCATGTTAGTGACACTGATCCCACTTACATTGCGAAGGGTGCATATTCTCGCACCGTGTTAGTGCGCAATCTGCCACAAGGTACCAGATGGCAGTCACTTAGTAATTTCTTTAACGACACGGCAGACGTTATGTTTGTACGTTTGTTGTCACCTACCAATGACAGGTATGGTGAAGCTATAGTTACATTTCGTAACAATAGAGATGCTCGAATGGTCATCGAGCGGGATAATGGTGCTTACTTTAACCACCATTGTCTACGGTTACAATTAGTACCTAATGCTGCGTCACGCAGATAACAGGTTATGGTAACACATTTTTTCTCATATCGTTGATAACTCAGCATAGTCAGTCATCATTTCTTTCCTTTATTGGTCATTTATGTTCTTGGGAATTAAATATTGTATATTTTCTATTACTGAACGCTTACAAGCTATTTTTCATGAACTAGATGACACTGTCGTACCTAGATGTCACTATTCTAATTTGTCTGTTATCCAGGAAGAAGAATCTTCTTTTCCTGAGGTACAGTTAGCATTACCTGTACCTGTAGTACAGGCTAGTGAATCTTGGCGGGACGTAACCATCTCTTCGTCGGTTACACCGCAACAGCATCAACAGATTGCTGAACTTCTACAATCTTACCCAGATGTGTTGACCGACGTTCCAGGTCGCACATCAGTCATTAGTCATGACATCACTCTTAATGATGATACTCCAATTCGGGTACGTCCATATTCTGTTCCTCTACATTTTCTTACTAAAACTACTAAGGAACTTGAACAGATGTTATCTTTAGGAATTATTGAAACTAGTAATTCCCCATTTTCTTCTCCATTAGTTATTGTCCGAAAGAAGGACAATAACATTAGACTATGCGTCGACTATAGAAAATTAAATGCACAAACGATAGTTGATAGCGAACCACATCCACTTCTCGACGACTTACTGCCACGTCTATCGACAGCAACTATATTCACTAAGATAGACTTAACTAAAGGTTATTGGCAGATACCACTAACCGAAAAAGCTAAATACTACACAGCGTTTTCCACTCCGCAAGGTCTATACCAGTGGAATGTTATGCCTTTTGGGCTTGTTAACGCTCCAGCTACCTTTGTTCGCATGATGCGACACATTTTTTCAAATAGACCAGACATTATTACATACATAGACGACATATGCTTATTTAGTTCATCTTTTGAGGAACATTTTTTGGGTCTTGAATACGTTTTGGATACATTAAGAAGTAACAATTTAACTGCTAAACCCACAAAATTACAAGTGGCTTTTCATGAAATAACTTTTTTGGGTCACATTATTGGAGCAGGATATATCCAAACACTACCCAGTACAGTTTCAAAAATTTTAAACATTTCCGTTCCTCAAACGAAGAAACAGGTTAGAAGCTTGTTAGGTCTAGTCCAATATTACAGTAGATTCGTACCTAACTTGTCATCTATCACGGCTGTCTTGTCCTCATTATTGAAGAAAGACATGCCAGTGAAGGTGACATGGACTAATCAATGTGATAGAATTTTCCGTCAAATACTTGATATATTTTCAAACCCACCAATTTTGAGACTACCTGATGCTTCCAAAAAGTTTATTCTCCGAACAGATGCGAGTAACCACGGAATTGGCGCATGTTTGCTCCAATATCATGACGACATCCTCCATCCAAACTTGTACGTCTCACGGAAACTGAAACCACCAGAAGTAAAGTACTCCACTGTCGACCGCGAACTTTTAGCATTGGTGTGGGCGATAACGAAGTTGGAAAAGTTCCTGTTGGGAGCCCCGTTCGTGGTACAGACAGACCAGAAAGCCGTGGCATCACTACGACGGGCGAATCATAAAAGTCCAAAGCTCACCAGATTCGCTATTCTCCTACAACCGTTCGACTTCTCAATCGAACACATAACAGGAACAGATAACGTCTTGGCAGACACTCTATCTCGAAATCCTACTGATGTCGATTCCTAAACTATAGTATCGTCAAAGATACTTACTCAAGAGACGTAGAATTATATTGACTGTTCTACATAGACAGAAACAATTGCCTACAATACACGTATCTGCTTACTAAAGACATAGTGAATACAAAATCAATTGAAACTATGTTCGTATTTACGCCAGAACTTTGCCTGATATCCATTTATGATAAAACTATTGGACACATTTCCGTGCATCGAGTGAAAATAATAGAAAAACAATATCAAGGTAACTCAGTATACGACATGAACTATTATCAATAACGTCGATACTTATGAACTTAAAAACATAAACATTTCTTCTAATCGGAATTCACAACGATCAAGCCTACGTATGGATCATCATATCCAACTTTAATTAATTTTAATTAAGTACATTAAAGTAATGGAAATTAAAATGAAAAGTGAGATGAATATGAAAAAAAAAAAAAGATGAAATTTGAAAAAAAAAATGAAAGAAAGAAAAAAATAAGAACTCACATGATTCTTATATACTATTATTGTATGTAACTATTATATTATATAGTTATTAATTATGTTGATACATTACATACTATATTATTGTTTAAATTAGTTAGATAGGTATTAACAACTTAATACTACACTTAATTTATGTCCAACACACATAACTAAGTTAAATTTATACATTACTTTCTTTCGCTACTTTATTCTTCATTTATTTATTTCTCTCCTTAACATATCCTTTAATTTCTCTTACATTAGATTTTCAACAAATTTATTCTTATTACACACTCAATATAATTAATTAGTTTAATTTTAACTCTTTAGATTAGTCTGACGTGACATTTCATTGCGACATATTTTAAGTTAATTATTTAATTAGATATCAACATTAGCCATTCTCTTTTAGTTCATATAAAATTTATGTATAACATTTATGTATAATATGATGATTAATATATTAGATGACTGTTAGTAAGTCGACATGACCACGACACTGTTCTAGACAGAACATCGTAGGCCATATGCCGCATTTTTGGTTAAATTTTTTGATATTGTTAAATTTTTTGATATTCATTCAGATAGGTTTTTGAAGAAAAAAAATCTATCTAATAGATTTTTTTCCCCCGGTGGACAGGGAATTGTTACGGTAGATTAATTGGCATGGTCTGCTAGAGGTTAGCAGCATGCGATTTTAGGGGTTACAACGTGTAATGTAATGTAAAAGTATTATTAGTCTAGTGAACGCTGTGACGTTTCAGCGTTAGTAGTCACGCACGGTGACCAAGAGACGGGACCCTTTTCTTGGCGACCGTCGAACCGAGAAGACATGTCCTTGGAATGTTAGATTGCCGGGCATGTATTGCCGCACGATTATATTGTATTAAATAATGGACATGGGTCAGTCCAATGTGATGATGAAGAAAGATGAAGTTACAGGTTAGTAAGTGACTAAACCTTGTCAAGATGAATTTATAGTCCGTTTAGTTCTACTAGTGCCAGACGCATAATCTCACTGTCGGTCGTTGGAATTACCAACCACGCGTGCATACAGTTATGCTGTTCTGACTATTATGTTTTCAAGCTACGAGACAAAGGACTGATTTGTAAAGGAATAATATATGAAGTATGAACTGCAACTTATTATGTATAATTCTTCATGATGACCATATGTGAACTGTTCGTGTATGGAATTGATATAATAAATATATGTGGACTCAAGGAATGACTTATCAAGTCTCTAACGTTGGAATTTGATTATATTATGAAGTCGACAAATATTCTATCCCACCTTCGCGTAATTTACCATCACTAGCACGATATCATAATTGACTGAGAAAGACAAGGGATAAATGGAAGTAAACGTAAATAGAAGAGCCAGTATAAACAGTCTGAAACAATAATCATTAAGGACCCCCTTGTATAAACAAGCAAACTCTCGCATCTACTGGGACACATCCCCAGTAACAGCCGCCTTGAGAGGAGAGACATGTGAACAACACTGGTACACTTTGTAATGGATGAGCTGGGTTGGTCAATTAGATATGTCCCAGATCTTTATTTCTTATGTATTATAATTTGTAGAAATAACAGTTTAAGTATGATATCAACAAGGAGACATTATTTCATTGTTACAGGGTTTTTATCTGGCACTAGCCGGTGCCAGATGTCTGTGAAAAGTAGTTAAGTCTTTTCATTTCCAGTAGTGATAGGGGTCTACAGAGTCCACCCTGTTACTTTTGGGCCAGTATCAAAGTGATCGTTTTACAGCAAGAATACGGACAGTTCAAGTTGTGCCAGATAAGTAAAATATCTGGCACCCGACTTTTCATCAGCATCAAAGACTAGTGCACCCCTGTGTAACATAATAAAAATATTCCCCAAAGAATAAAACATTGAAAGGTGTATTAAAGAACTGGGGATGATTAAAGAATCCTAAACAGCCATCCAGTGTTAGAAACCAGTAATAGTAAAAATTTAGTAACAATATTAGTATATTTTAACAGTATATGTTTAGACAAAGTGTCCCTTTGGGTTAAAGATTTGCATTTTATGTATATACCTTGAGTCCTTTTAATTTTGAAAAGTCCTGACCAGAAGAATACTAGGTTCAGGACCAATAAAATTGTATAGAAAATATTTACATATAAAAATTTAACCCAGGTGTTAGTTCATTTGATCATAGACGTTAATATTTGTTTATGTGTGTGTGTGTTAGTGTTAACTTACCATCACACCACACTGGCATAACCCTAGACATTAGACGTAGCTACCATACATACTAGTCAAGAATAGGTCTGATTGAGATCATAAGGTGATAGCAGTAAGGTTACCTGATAACTCAACCCATAAATTGTTATAATCAGGTACCTTCACAGCTGACCTCATTCAGAACAATAGTGAAACATAACAACCACATTTCATAACATCAAAAACCACCACACTCACCAAAACATGATGGGGGAATAATTATGTTGTGCCCTGATGACGTCACTAATTCTCTTGTGGTCAATTCGTTCCTTTCTATTCTATTTCAACATCATTGGATCTTTGTAGTCAAACGTATCATGACGTATGGTCAATGGATCAATGCGTAATGTTGTTGTTGTTTGCGTTCGGTCTCAGCCATATCTCTCTCTCACAATGCTGGCTGTTAGTTTTGAGTGGTAAGCAAGTTGTGCCGTAGTTTAGAGCTAGGCTGCGATATTTGTGTCTTTCGGCCCAACACATCCGATTTCAGCAAGCAATGTTTACGGGTTTGCTGCCCTGCCACCTCAGGCCTATATGTATGCTATACCTCATGTCCATTCAGTAGTGCAGTGAGGTGGCTGCACCGGTGACCGTCATCGGAGCCGAGATGAAACTCGGCCCCAGATCTGGAAGGCCCCGTTTCCGGGAACACCACACACAGCCAATTGAGGCACTGTTCGCCGTTTGGAAAAACAATGCATAATGAAAATGAACAACACTGAAAGGTCTGCAATCTCTTTAATAGGTGTTCAATTTAGTTTTCATGGTGCAGTGCGCGCATTTTCCGTATTTTTCCGACACACTGACGGGATTTTTTTCTTTGTTCGTAACAGGAAGTTTCTAAGACAATTAGTAATATGGGGGTACGACTAAAGATGAATATATAAATAATGCCAAAGTGTTGTAGAAACCATGACATGTCTGCCACGGTGATGGGCCATTATCAACCGAAGTAAGACAACAATGAACGTTATCAGCCGTTCTTATTATTCTCAATAGGGATGTTTTGTTTTTTTGTACGGCACAGGTGCAGTCACGTGATTTCGATGTGCTACTATTTGCAGTGTGTGGCTAGTGCATATATGCCTCTACACCTCACGGTAGAAGGGGAACGACTAAGTAAGTCAGTAAGGCTAGTGCATATTTCGCAGACGTTGAATAATTGGAAATATACATCAGTCTTCCTAATGCTAACTTCTACAGTATAGCATGAAGGGAATTGGTTTAATTTGGTTTGGTTTTAAGGACTATTTTCAATGCACACGGACAACTGCATAAGTGTTCCGATCTCCTCCCTTAGATCACACAAGAAGGATCTCAGGACAGTGCACGAACTCCGTAGCACCGGCGAGTATCACAATGTGTGTATGCAGGAATCACACTTTCTATAAATATTTTTGTGGTGTGTAGGTGTTATGTTTCACCAACTCTTTCTTTGTCGAAACATTTTTCCTCTTCACATATTCCACTTATCTCTAGAAATAAAACTATTTTCCTTCAGAATTCCCTCCATTCCTACAATGAGAACGCTTTTAAAAACTACTTTTCTTGTTGACAGTTCTGTCTTACAGATAAATTATGCATTTGCAGGTCCCTCCCCGAGTGGTGCATTTCGTTGAGATTACAATACATGCTACAGCACACAGACAGATGAAAAGCCGCGGCAACGTAGTGGTTAATGCACTGGTTTTCTAGCTCGGTGGTTCATGGTTCGATCCCCAGTTGAGGTTGGGATTTTTTAGACCGCAAACGGCTCTGGGCTCGACCCAACCTCATGAATTGGGTACCAGAGTAACTCTGGGAAGGTTAAGGCGGCCAGCGTGATGATGACCTGTCACGAGATGGATTTTTGGGGCGACCTCTTTCCGATCTCTCTTTCACTACGGCAGTAATCAGTTACATTTTTGTACTGATTTTATTTGCGAGATTTTCCATGGTCGCACTCTTTTCTTTCTGTTTACTATGTAGCAGAGAGTTTGTTTGTTCAAACATTTGACACTCCTTGTTGATGATAAACCCATCACAATTGCAATATTGGACGTCAGGCAAGTTGGTAAATTCTTGTGTACCAAAGCTTGGCCTCTACAGATTAGCCCTACAATCGCCAGCGTATTTGCTTAAATCGCTGATAAAGGCCAGAGTGCGGGACAGATAACGAAATTACCCGTCTGCGAATAGATTACTTTCTGATAAAGTAATAAATTTGTTACACCTGAAACACATTTGTCGTATGAGTTTACAGATGTGTTGGAGAGTTAGCCTGCCAGGGCATCGGATATTTTCATACCATATACGGAAGACTTGACCTCTGCATTATGTTCAAAATATTTCCAGATCAGGAATATCATTTTACATTCTATATTTTTATTACTAACGTGTGAACTATTATGTATATATTACCATGTGAAAATTAATATGTGAAAATCGCTAGTGGGTGTCCCAGTCATTTGAGGCTGGCAACATCAGCGTATGGAATGATGATTTAATGAACCACCACTGCACGGGCTGACGACTGCTTTATTGCAAGTCTCTTAAAGAGAGCTAAAAAGCATAAGTAAGTCCCAAGTTCCATATGGAGCAGGGAGGGAAAGATGAAAGAAATGATGTACATTTTAATTATTAGACTTACAATTTCAAACCAGTGTAAATATCGATGTTAACATATTCACTTTAAAATTAAGGGAAGTTTCAAACTTTTCAAATCAGTGTAAACATAAATGAAAACAAATTCAATTTATATTTTGAACACTTTTCAATTAGTGGAAATGTAAATGTAAACATATTCTATATGTACTATTAACCTTTTCATTTAAATGTAAAGTAACTATAAAAGTTGTTCAATTTAAATGTAAAGAAAGTTTTCTCTCGTGGGATTAAAGTTAATTCTCATCGAGGGTAAATTCTGAGTAAATGGGATGGTGGAATAGGAATAGGGGAGACATCTGTATGTGTCGGGAAACGTAATACTCAGGAGAGCGTTTCGTTTCTATTCTTTTATAATAGTTGGTGGTGGTACCAGTTGACGGGTATCTCTGGAACAAGGGAACAGTGGCCTGAGCTTTAAGATGAGGGACCAACTTTGTAGAATCTCCCTGACACTCATGGGAACGAGCTGCATCCTACAACCTTGACCAGCGACGAGCGTGAGCAGTGTAAAAGAACCAACTCAGCGGAAGCAGAAACAACCACTGGCAGCTAAGTGCAATATTTAAGCTGTCACGTGAACTTTTAAGAAAAAATTATATCATCAATCAATGACGAACCCTTTGTTAAACTATTCAATTATTTTCAAACTGTTAAAACTTAAGTGATCATTAAATTTTGTTACTTTTAATTATACAAATTTAACTTCGATTTAATCATTTTAAATGTACTGCATGTTTGTCTCAGTCAATTTACTACTCACACTCTAAACAGAGTTATACCAGAATAATAAGAATTCCACTGAGTAAATCAGAGGTGGGATCTTGAACGGGCTAACATTAATCATTGCTTAATTCTTCACAAAAGTTGTCGGCAGATTCTAGAATCAACGTACTCAGCCAATGCAGCATTGTTTTCGCTTATCTTAATATCTTGTGAATACTGCTTTGAGATAGAAGCGTCATTACCCTTCTATTTACAAATCTCCCAAGAGTAATCTTGTGCGAAGGTAGACACCTTTGAAGCCCATATTAGATACTCTTTTGGCCACTGTTGGACCACTACTGCAAAGCAGTGGAGGCAATACCGTCACATGACTGCTTTGAGATAGAAGCGTCATTACCCTTCTATTTACAAATCTCCCAAGAGTAATCTTGTGCGAAGGTAGACACCTTTGAAGCCCATATTAGATACTCTTTTGGCCACTGTTGGACCACTACTGCAAAGCAGTGGAGGCAATACCGTCACATGACCACATCACCCCTAGTGTGCCCACGGTCAAGAAAATATGGGCCTTACACCCTAACACGATATGCCCAATATGCCTCACTGGGCGTGTAACGGCAGCTACTACAGTCCTTGGAAAGATGAGTGTATTACTTAGGCAACAAACAACCACAGAAAAAGCTCATTTGGTCCAAGTGATGACACTATACAGCGTGTCCGGCAGAATCACTACCGATAACAAATGTCAATATCTCCTCATCCATGTAAGTTATAATTATTTTTTTATGGTTACCTCGTATAGAAACCATCACATTTTTAGGAGCAGTAAGACAATTGATAAATTGTCCGATAATGTGCAGATAACGCATACGTAATGCGCAGTCGCGGAATGTGATGAAGCGTGTAGTGAAAATGGCGGAGTTCACGGTGCAGCAGAAAGTGCAATGCTGTTATTGGCTTGCGGAATTAAAGTTTCTCATTGTTGTGCAAAGGAGATTCAGGCAGGAGTATGGACAGAAACCTCCGGAGCGACATACTATAGTGAAATGGGCAAAATCTACTTTTGTTTCTTTGCGATATAATATAAAATCCTACTTGCCAACACACATCACACACTTACATATTGAAATGTCTACAGTAAATTATACGACCTCATTTGCACATTTTTGGTTTATCAAGAAATTGGCATGATTTTTGCGTGAAATTGCGTGAAATTGCACTTCTTGAACATAAAACAGTTTATTTCCGGTTTTACGCACACATTGTCAATCAGTGGCGTGTCTACAAAAAGTATTGTGTGGCTAAGTAGGAAAAATGAGTCTGCGAGTACATGTTATGACATTACAGCAAATCACAAATAGGATTTTAAAGTATTTCTGCAATGAAGCTACTCGAGGAAAACTATATCATTCTATTTCAAACCCACAAAAGAGGACTATTCATGCCTTGGGGATAAGCAAACGATCATTGCACCGCTGGATAGCGACATCTGAAATTTCTAATTCCAGTGTTTTACACACGAAAAATAGGCCAAGAGTGGTGAATAATTTTGACAGAGAATTGATCCGCAGAGAAATTTGCAATATGTTTCACAATAATGAGGCAGTGACTTTAAGGAAATTGAAAATTTGATTAAGAAAGAATAATGACATTGAAATTTCCAAATCTACGCTATGGAGGACTATTAGGAGTTTGGGATTCAATTTTAGAAAATATGTTGGTGGTAGAAACCTTATTTGTGAGAAGCCTCATATAGTTGCAATGAGAAGGAAATATTTACGGGAGGTCAGAGAAATGAGAAGAGATTGTTATGATTTTGTGTATTTAGATGAAACTTGGATCAATGCGCACAACAGTAATGAACGAGAATGGCAATCATATGATGGGACAACTAAGAGACTAGTATCAAGCAACAAAGGACAGCGCCTAATAATTGCACATGCAGAAAGCAGCCATCATGGGTTTCTAAATAATACTGAACTCACATTTGTTTCAAAATCTACAGATAATAGGGATTATCATACAGAGATGAATGGCAAGATATTTCAAGATTGGATTGTGAATCATGTACTTCCTTCCTTGGATAGACCGTCGTGTTTGATAATGGACAATGCTTCATATCACAAAGTTGTGGCACCAGAAGATAAAGTTCCTAATTCATCAAGTACTAAAGATGTAATAAAGATTTGGCCGACCAAAAACAACATTCCATTCAACGAAATGTCCCTGAAGCCTGAATTACTTGGAATTGTAAAAAAGACACAGCATACAAAGATATTTCACATAGACAAGGCAATCCATGAACATGATCACAGATGTTTAAGATTGCCTCCTTACCATTCTCACTTAAACACAATAGAACTAGTTGGGCTAAAATTAAGGAACAGGTAGCAAAAGAAAATAGAACGTTCAAATTAAAAGATGTTGAAATACTTATAAAAGCCGCCATGTCTAATATAGCCAGGGATTATTGGAAGAAATGTGAGAACCATGTGTTACAAGAGGAAGAGGAATATTGGAAGAATGATGGTTTGTCCTTCATTCAGCCGAGATTGATTATCAATTTCTCAGAGACATCTGATTATGATTCGGATGAAGTTTAATTTCTTTAAAGATGACCTTACCTTTATTTACAAGCACATTAGAGGAGCAACGTTCCATTATGATATTTATGAACCGCAAAGAGGTGATACCTATTGAAATAATTAGATCAAGGAAGGACCAGTTTGGTAGCGCGTTAAATGTCAATGACAATCAATGTCACGAGTATCTCGCATGCAGATCATTTAAGAAATCAGCTTCAACAGGTATTCATATGCAAACGTGATGGCCACATTATTGTAATAGTAGACACTTCTTCTTCTTCTTCCATCCTTAGCAATCAACCGGCAAAGCAGTATGTGGCCAGTACGCCTAGTGGCGTCTTAGGGCAACAACAAATTGATCGATCTATCGCTGTTTCCACCACGCCTAGTGGCGTCTTTGTGGAACAAAAACAGACGAAACAATCTATCATTGTTTCCGTAATCAGATTGGTTGGCAAGCAGGTGATCAGCCCACTGTGCGAAGTTTTTACGGGATGGGGTAAACAGCCCCATGCCCATACCCTCCTTAGTCGCTTTTTACGACATGCGTGGTAGGGTGCAGTGTTACTATTCTTTGCTCCCCTTTCGGGCCCCGGTAACACACGGGTGAATAGTAGACACGCCTATGCCTAATCAATTCACAGAATCTGTGCATGAAGTGGTAAAATTTCTTTTCTCGATACACAATAATTAGTATGCCGACAAAGATCAAAGGATTTCATCCGTTTATGGGAACTGGACAAGATGCACAGATATAAAGTATATATTTGTTGGGTCTAACCCAATGTAACATCGTATGCAAAAAATGGCATTAATACGTTTGACGGTTAATCAGATACTGTAATTACATTTGTTTGAGGGCAAAGCTAGTGAAACGTGCTATAGTGCAGAAGTTACAGCCAAATGATAAACCCAGACGGGCCGAGTTCGCAAATGCAATGCTATGTCACCTCGATGATGACAATGAATTTCTCAATCGTGTGGTATTCTCCGATGAAGCGACCTTACACACTTGTGGCAAAGTTCACCGGCATAATTGTAGGATATGGGGAAATGAAAAGCCACATGTCGTAATGGAGCATGAGCGAGACAGCCCTAAACTTAACGTGTGGTGTGCCTTAACCTCGAATTATGTGATCGGGCCATTTTTCTTCGCCGAAGCCACAGTCAGAGGAGCAACAAACCTAAACATGCTGCAAAATTTTGCAGTTCCTAGGATACCAGAAGGATTCATATTCCAGCAAGATGGAGCACCTCCACACTATGCCAATGAAGTAAGAAACTACCTTCATCAACAATTTCCAGACAGATGGATTGGAAGATTAGGTCCCATTGATTGGCCACCAAGGTCACCAGATTTGACCCCCTTAGATTTCTTTCTATGGGGATACGTAAAAACTTTGTCTATCAAACTCCGGTGCAGGGACTGGATAATCTTCGGCAGCGAAAAATTGATGCTTGTTCATCCGTCACACCTCAGATGCTGCAAAACACGTGGAGAGAGATAGAATACCGTGTTGACATTCCTTGAGCCACTAAAGGCGCTCATGTGGAGATCTACTGAAACTTGGTGAGTTGCTACTGAAACTTAATGAGTTTGCCTAACAGAAAATCAAAATCTTGTCGGTCTGCTATTATTAGTATAAGAAATATTGACATTTGTTATTGGTAGTGATTCTGCCGGACACACTGTATTTTATTAAACAGAAGGCCACTATAGATTTTTTATTAGTAAATCTTGAACATAGTTAATTGTGAGAATCTATCCTCATTAAAATCCGACATAACCGAGTCTGTTGTTATTTATTTCTTGTAATGTTTACGCGGGCTGTATTTTTGTTTGTTTTGTTTTTGTTTTAGAAAATAAATCTACAACCGGTTTGCTGAGCTGTAATTAAAATAACTTCCAGTGGGCCGGGACATTTTGTTCAATGTGGGCTGGATACCAAATCGCCTTTCTCTCATAGTCCTTTGTACGATTTCTGAGAAAGAATTAATCTTCCAGAAAGTATCCTGTTTAATTGCCAGAATTCTTTTTGAATTGAGAATTTATAGTAGACTATTTCCCGAGGAGAGGCAGTTTCTTCGAACTCGTAGACTATTATCTAAATATCACTTCTTTATTCTTTCAGTCATTATATCTGTTACTCTCCTCCAAAAAAATCCACCACAGTAGGTTTACTAAATTTTACCAGGGCAGCGGCCGTTTGACTTAATCTTTAAAATTTCCAACTGCCGAAGGATTATTAACGTGCTCAACTTGCACGCGGGACCTTCTATTTTTTCGTCCTTATCCGAGAACGCTAGGCATCCAATCACAGTACCCAGGAGATCTCAGTACCCAGGAGATCTCAGTACCCAGGAGATCTCAGTACCCAGGAGATCTCAGTACCTAGGAGATCAGAGGGAGTATGCCATAACTAGGAACCACTGGTTCTGAAAAATAATGTCTTTCAATTATATTCCCTGTACAGGCAGCGAACCCGGTACCTTTATAATTAGAGGCGGACGCCATATCTCTTAGACACTCCGACCACCTGAAGTGGATGAAAGGAAAACAGCCGTTAACAGTAAGTAAAACAGCAGGAGTCTAGTGTAATTCCTGGGGGTCTTCGAAGAGACAAGAAATATAGGACGACTGATCCCTCAGGGTCACTGTGCACATTGGTCTGTCGGACGCGCTAAAGCATAACGAAATTGCACAAACAGAGCTAAATCAAATCACAAGTAACTTCCAGTTCCTGTTCCCAAATGCAAAGGTATATTTTTCAGCTATTATACCTCCAGTTCGTTCACATTATAGGAAATCTGTTGAGATGAACAACACAAAATTGAAAAAGCATTGCGTCAGACACCACCACACATTTATAGAACACTCCTCGTTCCTTGCCACATCCGGAGCTCCTAGGAAGCATCTTTATAGCGGCGACATTTCCTTATCCGATCAAGGAACCAGTATGTTGGCGAGAAACATCAAATTTCCAGAAAACACCCTCAGAGGCACAGCCAGCACATCAGCATCCAAGTATCCTTCAAAACGACACACGAATGTAACCAGCTACTCCTCTAATGCAATTTACGACCTTGAGTTTCCGCCAATACCCACAACTTCAAGCACCAGCCAGACAACGTCACACAATCAGGAGTATCAAGACAGACCCCTTATTAGAACTACAGATGTGCAAGAAACAGCCAATAATATCGGCCTTCAGCAACATTCTACGACCGACGACCCACCTCAACAACAACCTGAGACACTCCATTCTCAAAGATCTGTAAAAGATTCAATTCAACCAACTCAGGGTCCACCTACTGAAATCTCACCACGTCCGCTGTCGCACCAGACACCAATGAGAAATCACCCATCATCGTTGTCATCACAGGTTTTCCCATATCAACCCGCACACCCAACCTTTCATAACTTTCTACATCAGCAAAGCCTCTTGAACTACGCACCTTACACTTGGAGGTCCTACTGGCCGGAATATCCCATTCATTCAACAACAGTACCTCAACATCCCGCGAACACCTACTACCAAATGAATCATCTTTTACGGCCAAATCCATCTGGCTTTTATTGTCCACAACCCTCTCCTCAACATTATCAGTGACTGTTCACTTCACAAGTCGACGACTCTGTAGGACCAGCAACTGTCGGATAATGCTTTATTTATTTATTCTCAGTATCTATTTGTTTGTCTGCCCATCTATTCTCTTGGTGCAGCTTAACTTTGTTGTTAACCTTCACAGTGTGGATGGGTGTGCTTGTTGTGTGACAGTTTTCTTACAATTTTTAACTAGTACAGTTATCTGAATTGTTTGTAATTTGTTGTATTAAGGTGTGCATTTATGTACTATTACTTTTAATCTCACATATATAGCAACCTCGTGATGTTTATTTAGTTATTTATTTTCTATTTGAGCGTAAAACTTCTTTCACATAAAAATGTCAGGTAATTATGAACAATTACTAAATACAATTGGTTTACGGCTTGGCCACTTGAACGTAAACCATCTTTTAGGTAAAATTCCAGAACTCACACAAATTCTTAACCAAAATTTCCAGGTTTTTGATTTTTCCGAAAGTCGTCTGAATGAGAAAATAACCGACGATGACATTGCGCTCAGAGGTTTTAAAACTATTCGGCGAGATTCTAGTAGACAATTAGAGACGGGTCTAGCAGTTTATATTTCTACTTCTCTCAGTTATCGCCGCAGAAACGATCTTGAGACTATAGATATAGAATGCATATGGTTAGAGATAAAGCCCCAAAAGCAAAGATCTATTTTAATCGGATATCTTTATCGTAATCCCAGTGTAGGAACAACATGGTTTGAAGATTTTACCAACATGATGGATAAAGTTATTACTACAGTTAACGAAATTATTCTTCGTGGTGATTTTAATATCGACATGCACAAGCCAAACAATATATGGACCAACATCATAGCATCGTATAACATGAAACAAATAGTCAACAAACCTACCAGAGTAACAACAACGTCATCCACACTGATCGATCACATCTATGTAACCTGTCCAGAAAATATTATAGAATGCTCCATCCCTATTATTGCTATGAGTGACCATTATACCATATGTTGCACTTGGGCAAAAAATGGGTACAAATCTCCAAAAAATAAACACATTAGTTCTCAATATAGAAGTCTTAAAAATTTCAGCCGTGAATTATTTTTGAATGATTTGCGAACTGCGCCTCTAGCCAACGTTTTTCAAATTCCTGATCCTGATGACGCCATCGCATATTGGACAATGATATTTTATAGTATTTTTAATAAGCATGCGCCTACTAAAGAAATTCGCGTGAAAAGGCAAATTAAATCTCCATGGATCACACAAGAAGTTCTTGACGCTATGAGGCAAAGAGATAGAGAGCATAAAAATAAGGATATCATTACATATCGGACAATAAGAAATAAAGTACAATACTTAATTCGCAGAGAAAAGAAAAACTACTTTAGAAATTTAGTTCAGAGTAAAACAAACAGTAAAGAGATATGGAAGGCAATCAACACTTTAGTGAACAAACGAAATTTTCCAGACCCACATACTCCGAATACGCCACTTACTTGTACTGACTTCAGCAATCATTTTCAGGCAGACATCAACAATATAAAATCCACCATTCCGTCTCCCCCTTGTGACTTAAGCAAATTATCAACGTTCTGCGAGAACAAATGTACTAACACAATTCCACCCGACATCCCTTTTATACCAGTTAACGAAGTTTACAACTATATTACTGGCCTTAAAGATAATAACTCATCGGGACTTGATGGAATCAGTAATCGAATACTGCGTTTTGCCGCACCTGCTATTAGTGATTCACTGACATACATATATAATCAATGTATCGCAAGGAGTTACTTTCCATCCGCTTTTAAAAGCGCTAAAGTATACCCACTTCTCAAACCAGGTTCATCTGATAGTAGTAATCCTAGTAACTATAGGCCCATTTCTCTTATATCGTCGCTGTCCAAACCACTGGAAAAACACATCCACAAAACAAAACTACAACACCTAGTAGATAACGACCTGCTAATCGACAGTCAGTCGGGGTTTAGACCAAAACATTCATGCCACACAGCCTTAACAAAGATGATAGACAATTGGCACCTAAACATCAATAACGATAATATATGTGGAGCAATATTTGTAGACTTCAAAAAAGCATTTGATATGATAGATCACTTTATTTTAATCAGAAAATTAGAAACAATGAAAGTAAATATTAAGCTGGTAAAGTTAATTAAATCGTTCCTGTCAGACAGACAACAAATAGTCTCTTACAATAATTCCTTGTCGAACCCAACCGTTGTTCATACAGGTGTTCCTCATGGCTCTATTCTCGGCCCTCTTCTATTTACCGTATACATTAATGATCTTCCTCTATACTTCAAACACTCATCATGTGACCTTTTTGCCGATGACTGTACTGTCTATACTAGTGATAAATGTTGCACCACACTAGAACAATCTTTACAAAACGATACACATAATCTTATTACGTGGAGCAACGAGAATCGCATGCAAATAAATATTAGTAAAACAAAATGTATGTTAATATCAACCAGACAAAAACTACAAAACTTGCAGAAAACAACACTTCATCTCTTCATTGGAACATCACTAATTGAAAACGTAAATGAACACAGAACTCTAGGTATCACTGTTGACCAACACCTAAGTTTTTAACTCACATGTACATGCACTCACAAAGCTAACAGCACAAAAAGTTTACTAATTAGCCAAAATTAAACATTTCCTGAATGAAAAGGCAAGGAAAATGTTCTACATATCTCATATACAAAAGCATCTAGACTATTGTTCCACAATCTGGGATGGTTGTTCTGTCTCCAACACAAAAAGGCTCCACTCACTTCAAAAACGCGCAATGAGCCTTGTTGCTGATAAACACCAATCACATTGTATAGATTTATATAATTATCTTCAAATATTACCCCTCAGGAAGCGCTTCCTCTTTAACAAAGGGAAATTTATTCACAAAATCCTGTCACAGAATGCTCCAAAGTATCTTTGGCCGCTTTTAAAATACAATGACAGACGTAGTCAGCGCTTAAACAAATTACAGGTACCCAAGCCCAGGCTTGACCTATTTAAAACTAGTTTGGCTTACTCAGCTGCTCATCTTTGGAACAATCTTCCCAATGACCTGAAAAACACGCACAGTCCTTACTCATACAATCGTATACTATTCAAATACTTTATGAGTGCTGATTATATGCCACCCTAACTGATTGTGTTGTACTTTTATCTAATATACTGTATGGAGGCTCTGATGATCTAGTTTTCATTACAATATACTTATTCTTACTATTATATTCTTAATAACTTATATTCTTAATTTTATGATCAGGTACTGTTAATGCATGCTGTTATACTTCCTTGTAATGTTGCACTGCCCTTAAATTAATACTTTCAGTACGCTGGAGAATGTTGAGTAACAGTAATAAAAGATGAGCAAGAGGATGGAAGAATGCAAGAGGGGAGGGACTGTGTCCGATTTTCAACCCTTGGCAAATTAATTGCTTTCATATATGTCTATCTAACTATCGATCTTCTCTGATTGTGGTCTTGAGTTTGGGACGCAAAGACAGCGAGGAAAGTAACTGTTTACCGACCTCATCTTGATGAACCTAAAAAAAAAAAAAAAAAAAAAAAAGTCACCGAGTCATTCAGTTGAACACCGTATGAACATTTTACAAGTTCTCATAACATACCTCTGAATATGTCTCAAATCACTAATTTACAGTACGAAGAATTCGATTCTTATGTCTTGTTGTTATTGTTTGTTGTTGTTTTTTTTTAATTTTTTTAATTTTATTTATCATTTTTTTTTATTTATTAATTATTTTTTCAAATTCATTATTATTATTAATTTATTTTTTTTTTTTGGTTTTTTTATTATTTTTATTTTATTTTAAAAACACTTTAATTATGATGATTATTGCAAATGTAATATTACTTTTATAATGATAAATGCCTTAATAATGCTTAAAGTAAATGTGAGGATGAAAGGATATTAGTATACATGATGAGAGAGAGAGGAAGGGCAGAATGTCAGACGGGCCTGCGTGCCCAATTCTTAACCCTTTGAAAATAAAGTTCGTTCGTTCGTTCGTTCGTTCAACACATCGTAAAAGACGACTATTGTAAAAGACGACTATTGTAAAAGACGACTATTGTGAGGTTGTGTGTGGGGCTAGGCACGTCATATAAAACCCATTTCTACATAAACCAAAGCTGCAACGGCATGAGAATTCTTCTTGCCAGCTTTCTGCAAGTGGACCAACTGCAACAGAGACGCCATTCTCTATAGGAAGTGAAGAAGGAAAGTGAATGAAAACGACAAGATAAAGAAACAACCTATTTGGCAATACTGGACTAGAGCACGTAGAAGCGTTCAAATAATTTACTACCAGCTCTGTGATGGTGTAGTTTACAATTCAATTAATTGGTTTTTTAAACTTTATATCCAATCCACATTTAACTATATCTTTAAATTTACTTGTTTCTATTTTATCTGGACTCGTAGTTTTTTTGTTTTATTATTTCTCGTGGAGTGAACATCATTCTTACCTTCTGTAGCAAGCAGTTGGTCAGTCTCAGTGTGGTGGTGTTCAATACTCAACTTTCATTGTTGTTGTCTTTTTATTTCATTCTCATTTCCCTCTCACAGCTTTTACCTTGGATAATTAATTCTATCCAGTATACAAGCGATACGAGCAAGCGTAAATGATAACATAATAAAAGTGAAAATGAAGCACAACAGACCAACGCTATAATCTTCTTTTTTTTCTGTTTTATTTTAAACATATGACTCCCTTCTACTGCTCCAGCCGCAAAGAGTCACAGAGAAAGTTCATTGTTTATGGAATCAAGGGTCTGATTAAAGCTTGGAAAATTGTCATGTATTTCAATAAATTATGACAAGGCCGCTAATGTGGAACTGATGACAAGAACCAGCCAATTACCAGAGGAACAAGAGATAAGAAGACGGATGAATAGAGCACACACAGACGTAACCTGTTGATAACATTACTCAGCAGCTCTTTTTCTGAAATCCTCAGGGTAATAGAAGCATATGTAGATAAAAAGAAAACGCACGAAGAAGACACCTGGAGACGGAAATGAAACTGGCTATGAAACTTTGAGCTGACTGCTTGCTACTGGAAGATTTAGAATAATAAGTTTGTTGAAGGCATATGTTTCTTTGACAGTTGAAAGGCAATGACTGAATTTCTATAAATAGTTTACCACGTTCTTCACTACAGTTCCACCTACGCCCTCCATTTTAACCAGTGTTCCCTTTTGTTCAGAATTTATTTGCCTCTGCTGATTCCCGAACATCGTGTTCACGGTCAAGCAGAGCTACCTGATACTTTGCTTTACATATCTGTTTCCACTTGTTATTCCACTAGTGCCACTGATATTGACATATCCTTTCACACTTCTTTGTGTCTTATTGACACTCGTCTACAACATCTCATTTTAGATGGGCCTGCTGTTAATTTTTTTGAGTGCTTATCTGGTCGTGAGTCGTGACACCGGTTACTCTGGCAGAAAAGCATTGGTGCCGTCCGGATCGACCTGGCTGGAATCCTGAGAGTGCATACTACGTCTGTTTTGTTTATATTGTAACTTCATCCTTCTGTCCTTTTCCTTTTTATTTTTTTTTATTTTTTTTATTTCTTTCCTTTTTATTCTTCCTCGTAAGTGCTAACCATTTACATGTTTTCATTATATGTTCTTTTAGTTCGATTAATTAAAGTACTTGGGCTGCTAAAGTTTTGGTATTGGTATGAATCCTTTTTTTTTCTTTTTTAAACAGAAAAAATGGTACATCGCTGACATGGCGTAGACATCGCTGACATGGCGTAGACATCGCTGACATGGCGTAGACATCGCTGACACAGGGTAGACATCGCGCTGACATGGCGTAGACATCGCTGACATGGCGTAGACATCGCTGACATGGCGTAGACATCGCTGACATGGCATAGACATCGCTTACATGGCGTAGACATCGCTTAAATGGCGCGAACATCGCTGACATGGGGTAGACACCGTTGACATGGCGTTGACACCGCTGACATGGCGTAGACACCGCTAACATAGCAGAGACATCGCATAGACATTCGCTGACATGGCGTAGACATCGCTGACATGGCGTAATTGTTTACGGAAACTACAATGACTGAGAAAATCAAAATCCAGAAGAGTGATTTGAAGAAGCTGAAACTATATATGTGTGTGTGTCTGAATGTGTGTGAGTATGTGAGAGTAGTATTTTCTATGCACGCATGTATTAAAAGCTGATTGCCCAAAGACATTGACAATCAATATTTGCTACGGAATTGAAATGTAAACTGCCGTACGAAATCCCTGCTAATCCATGTTTAATTATTCGTTGACATTCTAATCCACTGTCCCACCCCCGTTTTTATCTCTGGAAAAAACAAGCAACTTCAGTTGCATAACAGTTAAACCGTTAATAATTGAACACACCAAGTGTTGTTACCGGGTGTGACGTCATCCTCAAATAAAGAACGCTGCACTGTTTCGTTACGTCTGTGGCTCAGTGCATCCTTCTTCTTCTTCCTCGTTCGCCTTCAGACTTCCACGTTAATGACTCTAATAAAGGCAGTAGTCAACTCAAGGCTCCCGACATCTCCAAACAGTTTTTCGTTGACAGAAGTGGGTTGTTGCCATATGCTACTCCGTTCATTTATGTAGGTTGAGCAGTACTGCAGCAGGTGTTCGACTGTCATCGGGCTGGTACCGCAGGTGCAGAGATTTGTTGCACCAATCTTGTATTTGTGGTATAGATGGTATCTCAGTCTGTTGTGTCCAGTGCGTAGCCGAAAAATGATGACGTTCTTTCCTGGATAGTTGATGATATGCATCATTTTTCAAATGGCCCGGTTGCTCTCTTTTCCATTTGGACTTGAATGTAGCCTTTATAGTAGTCTTTGCCGTTGCGTAAGTTGTCTTTATATCATTTTGTTGTAAGGCACCTCCTTACTTAGCAAGTTTGTCTGCCTCCTCGTTTCCTGGTATGTTGCAATGGGCAGGTATCCACTGGATTGTGCACTTGTTGAACATTTGGCCAGTCTTTCAAGGGAGATTATCAGATCTTTCAATCCTTTAGCTTGGTGGCTCTTCAGCGCTGATATTACTGAGAGGGCATCTGTAAAGAGTGCATCCAATTTCAACATACATTTATGTCAGGATGCGTTCCTTAGCCTTTGACTGTCCCCAGCATACATGCAAGGCAGCAGTTTAGTGTCTCCATTTAAGTGGTATCGACCCCAAAAAAGTAGAAATTTGGTAACGTCAGAGAATACAAGACACACTCAAAATTATGCTTATTACCAGCTCAACAGAAAGACCAAGTGGTAATCTTTACAATCCGCACGGGCCATAACAGAGTGGAATATCACCTATTCAAATAACTAAAGATAGGAACTACCGATGAGTTGAAATGGTGCACTGATAAAATAAGTGCTGAACATCTGCTTCAAAGATACCCAACAAATGAGGAACATAGGAAGCACATATGGCGGTCACCAGTACCATTTTTGTAAACCTTCTCTGGAGATACAAATATCCTCAAGCTGACTTCTGCTTTCTTTGAAAATACTCAAGTAGACGTCTGAGAGTGGAAGAACAAAAAGTTAGCGGGGGGTTCTCTGTGGAGTTCTCTGTGGAGTTCTCTGTGGAGACACATAAAGAATAGGACCACTGCTACCTCAAGCATGTCGTAAGAGGCAACTAATACTGTATAATTCTGTGCAACCTCGTAATAAACCATATGAAACATGGTTGCATCCCAAAAGATATCTTCTACGAACAACTGGCAGATGGCAAAAGAACAGTTGGGCGACCGCAGATGTGGTTCAAAGATGTGTTCAAGAGAGACATTAGGGCACTGGGCATAAATCTAGCTTCCTGGGAGGATGAAAGCTGCCGATCGAACCAAGTGGCGCTACCTCAGATTGGGCAAAAAGAAGCTCTCACGGCAAGCAGAAGAGAGGAGAAAACGTCGTGATGAACATACGGATAAAAGACGCTGAGGGCTGTCACGTCAGGGGCGTATTTCCATAGTCAGTTATGGCTGAAGGGGTTGTTATATTATACATCATAAACCAAAATGCAACAGAAACTAATGATGCATGAGTATATAAATGTTTTGATGCAGGCTTCGGCAAGGTTACCAGCTGCAGTTGTGGCTCTATGTTTCCAAGGGGAAAGAATAGAAAGTGAACTAGCCTTGTAAACTTTGCCTGCCAAGATGTCAGTGGCGGTTGTCAAATTATGGAGCCAGAACAACACCAACATTAAACGAGTTTGTTTTATTAAAGCGATATTCTAACTGACTTTTTGATTCACCTCAGTCAAGTTGGTAATTAGTGTTGATCTAATTTCGTCTTAGTTTCATCTAATGTTACTTTAGTTCTTTCTTATTTACATTTGTGTATTTCTTACTGAAATTTCTGCATTTCTTACTTTTATTTATGCATTTCTTACTTGAATTTCTGCATTACTTACTCACATTTCTGTATTTCTTACTTAAATTTCTGAATGTCTTACTTAAATTTCTGCATTTCATACTTACATTTCTGCATTTCTTACTTACATTTCTGTATTTCTTACTTACATTTCTGCATTTCTTACTTACATTTCTGCATTTCTTACTTACATTTCTTACTTGAGCGTCAGATTAGCCAAGCGGTTAGAGCGCTTTCCTGTGGCGGCACAGATTCCGGGTGCTGGGATCAAAACCTAGTAGCGTCAGGCTCCAGTTTACCCAGCTGTAAATAGGTACCAGGCTCTGCTCTTGAGTGAGGAAAAGCAAAGGCCTCAAATACAAATAGCCTCAAGCTTACCTCTGCTGTTTTTTGAAAATACTCAAGTAGACATCTGAGAGTGGAGAAAAAGAAGTTAGCGGGGTTCTCTGTGGAGACAAAGAGAGAATAAGAGTGTAGCTAGTTACCCTCCCCTCCCCCCTCATAAATCTGTATCTAGTCAATTCAAATCTCTTATACTTCACTTCCCTACAGCACTTTATGTTGTGGGACTACCACCACCTTTTTTTTCTTTTTCCTTTCTTACTTACATTTCAGTATTTCTCACTCACATTTTAGTATTCTTACTTATATTTCAGTATTTCTCACTCACATTTTAGTATTCTTACTTACATTTCAGTATTTCTCACTCACATTTTAGTATTCTTACTTACATTTCAGTATTTCTCACTCACATTTTAGTATTTCTTACTTACATTTCAGTATTTCTCACTAACATTTTAGTATTTCTTACTTACATTTCAGTATTTCTCACTCACATTTTAGTATTTCTTACTTACATTTAAGTATTTTTCACTCACATTTTAGTATTTCGTACTTACATTTCAGTATTTCTTACTCACATTTTAGTATTTCTTACTTACATTTCAGTATTTTTCACTCACATTTTAGTATTTCTTACTTACATTTCAGTATTTCTTACTTACATTTTAGTATTCTTACTTACATTTCAGTATTTCTCACTCACATTTTAGTATTTTTTACTTATATTTCAGTATTTCTTACTTACATTTCAGTATTTCTTACTTACATTTTAGTATTCAAACCAAAAACCAAACACAGAAAAACTTCAAAATAATAATAATAATAACAATAATAATCAAGAACCGCTGAACGTGCCAGTTGTTCTTCAAGTCTGGACTTTAAAGTGTTAGTGGACCAGGCCTTACCCAAACAACACCATCTGGGTGGAAGCTGTGAATTGTTTGTAACCAATTCGGTATCTAAAGTTTTCACGTCCCCACAAACCTGTGATAACAGCGGTAATCAAAGAGTGCTAAAAGCGTTTAATGATTTCTGCTTAATAGTCGTGGTGATAATGAGACCTCTACGTGAGTGTTCCCTGGAGTAGGGATAGAGAAGACAGACTGTCAATCGCACTAAAATAAAGAATTTGACAGAAATAAAGACGCAAGATTAAAGGAATAATTTAGGATGTGGTTGAAAAAAAAAAAAAAAAGTAAAACTGTTACGTGGAACTCCACTTTCAAGTCTTAGAGAAATTATGGCAATTGGTGTGTATGTGTGTGTTGTTTATCTTTACCCACTGACCTAATAATTGCAAGCAATTGGTGTGTATATGTGTGTTGTTTATCTTTACCCACTGACCTAATAATTGCAAGCGATTGGTGTGTATGTGTGTGTTGTTTATCTTTACCCACTGACCTAATAATTGCAAGCAATTGGTGTGTATGTGTGTGTTGTTTATCTTTACCCACTGACCTAATAATTGCAAGCAATTGGTGTGTATGTGTGTGTTGTTTATCTTTACCCACTGACCTAATAATTGCAAGCAATTGGTGTGTATGTGTGTGTTGTTTATCTTTACGCACTGACCTAATAATTGCAAGTGGTGTGTATGTGTGTGTTGTTTATCTTTACCCACTGACCTAATAATTGCAAGCAATTGGTGTGTATGTGTGTGTTGTTTATCTTTACCCACTGACCTAATAATTGCAAGCAATTGGTGTGTATGTATGTGTTGTTTATCTTTACCCACTGACCTAATAATTGCAAGCAATTGGTGTGTATGTGTGTGTTGTTTATCTTAACCCACTGACCTAATAATTGCAAGCAATTGGTGTGTATGTTTGTGTTGATAATTGCAAGCAATTGGTGTGTATGTGTGTGTTGTTTATCTTTACCCACTGACCTAATAATTGCAAGCAATTGGTGTGTATATATGTGTGTTGTTTATCTTAACCCACTGACCTAATAATTGCAAGCAATTGTTGTGACCTAATAATTGTATTGGTGTGTATGTGTGTTGTTTATCTTTACCCACTGACCTAATAATTGCAAGCAATTGGTGTGTATGTGTGTGTTGTTTATCTTTACCCACTGACCTAATAATTGCAAGCAATTGGTGTGTATGTGTGTGTTGTTTATCTTTACCCACTGACCTATTAATTGCAAGCAATTGGTGTGTATGTGTGTGTTGTTTATCTTAACCCACTGACCTAATAATTGCAAGCAATTGGTGTGTATGTGTGTGTTGTTTATCTTTACCCACTGACCTAATAATTGCAAGCAATTGGTGTGTATGTGTGTGTTGTTTATCTTTACCCACTGACCTAATAATTGCAAGCAATTGGTGTGTATGTGGGTGTTGTTTATCTTTACCCACTGACCTATTAATTGCAAGCAATTGGTGTGTATGTGTGTGTTGTTTATCTTTACCCACTGACCTAATAATTGCAAGCAATTGGTGTGTATGTGGGTGTTGTTTATCTTTACCCACTGACCTATTAATTGCAAGCAATTGGTGTGTATGTGTGTGTTGTTTATCTTTACCCACTGACCTAATAATTGCAAGCAATTGGTGTGTATGTGTGTGTTGTTTATCTTTACCCACTGACCTAATAATTGCAAGCAATTGGTGTGTATGTGTGTTGTTTATCTTTACCCACTGACCTAATAATTGCAAGCAATTGGTGTGTATATGTGTGTTGTTTATCTTTACCCACTGACCTAATAATTGCAAGCAATTGGTGTGTATGTGTGTGTTGTTTATCTTTACCCACTGACCTAATAATTGCAAGCAATTGGTGTGTATGTGTGTGTTGTTTATCTTTACCCACTGACCTAATAATTGCAAGCAATTGGTGTGTATGTGTGTGTTGTTTATCTTTACCCACTGACCTAATAATTGCAAGCAATTGGTGTGTATGTGTGTGTTGTTTATCTTTACCCACTGACCTAATAATTGCAAGCAATTGGTGTGTATATATGTGTGTTGTTTATCTTTACCCACTGACCTAATAATTGCAAGCAATTGGTGTGTATGTATGTGTGTTGTTTATCTTTACCCACTGACCTAATAATTACAAGCAATTGGTGTGTATATGTGTGTGTTGTTTATCTTTACCCACTGACCTAATAATTGCAAGCAATTGGTGTGTATGTGTGTGCGTTGTTTATCTTGACAAACTGACTTAATAATTGCAAGCAATTGGTGTGTACGTGTGTGTGTTGTTTATCTTGACCCACTGACCTAATAATTACAAGCAAAAATTCGTTATGTCCGCGGTAGTTCACCGGGGGTCTCTTAGAAGATAAAGAAAGGATACGTCTAGTGCACATTCAGGCATGTCGTAAGTGGCGACTAATATGAGTTTGTGCATAAGGCTGGCAACTTCATCATTTAAAACGAAATGCTACAGAAACCACATCTGCAGAGCACATGAATGCTTTGATTCTAGCTTCCTGCGAGAGAACCAGTTTCAGTTGTGCTTCCATGCTCCACTAAGAGCGACAATGAAAGAGAAGACGACTTGTTGTTATAGTTTAGTGATGTCCGTGCATGCTCGAAAGTTGTCGTACTTTGAGACAAGGGTAAAAGTTAGTCCTTACTGCCGTAAGGGAGTGAAGTGTTAAAGACTTCACCTTACTAGGTCCAGCATCGAAACTTGGGGTGACCAGCTCTCTTCCTCGCTGCCTATTCCTTTTATTAACTCAAAGTCAGGTACCCATTTACAGCTGGGTAGACTGCAGCGTGACGGTAACGTGATTCGAACCCGGCACATTTGTCGTGAAAGACCACTGCTCTAACCACGCTGTCAATGGAACACTCATGGGTGCATGCACACTAAACATTATCCAGATATGTCTTTGCACATCAGAAACAAGTGTGACTCATCATATCTACAGTTAGGTTAATATCTATAAGCGATTATTAGACCCAAACAGGTCTGGCTTTCAGAGGAGACCCTCTCACTCGGGTCCCACCTCCGACTTTGAAAAAAAAAATTAAAATAAAACACACAAGTTATTGCAGATTAGATATCAGGATTAAATACTATTTAGAAAAACAATTTCTAAGTTCATTAGCAATATTTTGACATAAAACGTGTTTAAACAAAACTATACTGTTATGCTCCGAGGGGTGGGGGTTGGGGGGGGGGGTGGTACCAGAATGGTCGTAATCGTGCTTCACAATTAATAAGGCCAAGAATGGGCCCAAGAATCTGGTGATAAATATGGGAAGGTAAAGCTACTTCCAAAGCAGATACTGATACCGATAGGGAGAGTAGTGTTAGAGACTTCTCTCTGTGCTAATTCTTGCCTTTCTGCGGTGGGATGACCAGCTTTCTTCGTCGCCACCCTGACTACGTGAGAGACAGCATCGCTCCTTTCAATTGGCCCAATGCGATGGCGCCGACAGCATCGCTGCGATCGGCATCCTCCCAGGCTGCTGAATACACTTATAGAGTAGAGAGAACAAAGAGATAAGAGTTTAAAAGATCGAAGTTCCCACCATCTGTCTCAGCCCATGACACAATGACAAAACTAATAGCAGGCAAACTTTGGTCTGCCCCTCGTGGTTCATCATGGGATCTCCGAGACAAAGTAAGAATAGCCCTTCTGCGTGTAGAAAGAGCCGAATAATATGAGATTGTTCAAAGGGCTGGCAACCTCACCGTGTAAAATAACTTGCTACAGAAGCCATCACTGTAAGAGTACATGGATGTTTCCATGCAGGCACCGTGTAAATGGACAAGCTGCATTGATGGCTCGTAATGCTCCATAAGAAGTGAGCAAGAAAATAATAATAATGATGAATGAATGATGGGGTCTGTACCTCGGCGTATCTGTGGTTCTTTATGTTATCTTTGCGTTGATTTGGTAGATGCCCCCAGTATACAGTGCAGTCTGGATAAGTAGAAGTTACCGGGACCATCTAAAATACTTCAACTTATCCGAAAATCTGCTTCTCAGAATTTTGCTCAAAGATGGACATTCGCGTCAGAATAGGAGGTAAAAACATGAAGCAATTACTTTCACCAATCAGAAACAAGTATTTTGATTTTAAATTTTCATTTCTGCATCTTTTACATTTTTAAAAAACAATTTAGTAAAGCTTAAAATTTAGTGTCAAATTGATTCCTGGTAGCATAGTAGCACTTTAAAAAAAAAAAAAAACTTGTTGCCTCGTTTTGGCGAGGCGCAGTCCTTTCAACATTGACACAGTGTAAATCGGTTATATTAGGACGCATGTCCAGATATAAAAGAACATGTGATCTGGTTAATATTGAGTTGCGTGTAGAAATCGCGTTTTTGGCTTAATATTTTTGCTCTGTTAGCAGTTTCTATACGTATTCTTACTTACTTAGTCGTTCCTCTTCTACCGTGGAGGTGTAGAGGTCACGTATTCGCAGGACAAGAAGGCCAGTGCAAGAGGTACTTTCCCTGACCGAGATACATTTTTGTTGTCTAGTGTCTTCTTCCTTCTTTCTTTCTAGTGCTTGCCAAATACTGGTTTACGTTTATTGTTTACTATTCACATGCCTCGGGTTTCACTCTTTGTTTATATTCAGATCGCAAAAGCTAGTGCCGTTGCTGTCAGAATTTAACGTAAGCCCATTTCTCGCAAACAGAAGTGAACCAGTTTTCACCCAGTCGGCTGACATTACGTGCTTTCTGATTTAATTAATATTAGCGTTATAATCTACCAACAGAAGCTCGAGCGTTTATTAAAATGTACCTTTATTCATGAAAACTCACGTGTATACAGAAAGGAAGAAGATTGGCTACCACGAAAAGTATAGGAAACTAAGAGCCAGAGAATCAGACCTAATGGCCTGATGATTGTTTCTAAAGTCGATCCCAACAGCTCTTGCTTTGCCTGCCACTAATCTAATGCGTTTTGTGTTTTAAAAAACAAAAATAGACGACTTGATACCAACCAAATTCAGATCATGAAAACTATTCATGGATCAAGTTCAACTTTGCAGAGCAAATCATTAAAATCCACGGCGAATTTACAGAACGCTATCTTCCACTCGAGGTCCTGATATTAAATATGACAGCAGAATTATGAACCCATAACATTACACCGCCGCCGCGTCTGGGCATGGCGATCGAAATATCCGCGTTGGACGCGAGCATGGAGGGAAGGTCACGTGGCAGGAATACGAGAATGTGATATCATATGTTCCCCTCAATGTCCGACACTTTTCACGTGCATGTCGAGTCCAGAAGCTACGACATCGCGTTAAGTGAAAACAATATCTTGACCTCCGTGTTTTAATTACCCAGTGTATGCGGAGTCACGAAATGTAATTGACCTCCACACGTGAACGGTGTAGTGTGTCTGTAATCGCGCAACCGTGGCGCTCTTCATCCCCCCGTCGTTTGTTTGTCCGCCATTACGGACGGCACGCTGTTTGTGCGGTATTTTCCGTGCTTCTCCCATATGAAAGTTAAATAAGGTGTCAAAATAGACGTGAGTGGCATGCCCACAACAACATGTGTGTTTCCGTGAGCCTCAATATGTGCGGTCAGTTATCAGCTTCGGGCCACGATAAAGAGCTATTTTTATCACTTGATGATTCGTCCATCTGTTAAGCGCGCTATTGGAAAACTGGTTGAGCACCCCTCCTCTCTTCCCAGTGGGTGACATTGATTCTGGAAAAAGAAGAAATTAAATTATGACATTATTGACTAATCCATATTTACGAGAAGATATGAATGTTGGCGCTCCGAACATCCTATACCGAACATCGGAATATAATGATAGACTTGTAAAAATCACTGGAGTAGTTTGTCGTGGGTTTGTCTAAAGTTGTATTCATTCATTTATCATCCTTCAGCTCCCAATTGAGCATAGGCCTTCAACAAACGTATGTCAAGTCATCTTGTTCGGTACCATTAGATCAAGGTTATGCCAAGTCATCTTGTCCAGTACCATTAGATCAAGGTTATGCCAAGTCATCTTGTCCGGTACCAATAGATCAAGGTTATGCCACGTCATCTTGTCCAGTGCCATTAGATCAAGGTTATGCCACGTCATCTTGTCCGGTACCATTAGATCAAGGTTACGCCAAGTCATCTTGTCCGGTACCATTAGATCAAGGTTATGCCAAGTCATCTTGTCCGGTACCATTAGATCAAGGTTATGCCAAGTCATCTTGTCCTCTACCATTAGATCAAGGTTATGCCAAGTCATCTTGTCCGGTACCATTAGATCAAGGTTATGCCAAGTCATCTTGTCCTCTACCATTAGATCAAGGTTATGCCAAGTCATCTTGTCCGGTACCATTAGATCAAGGTTATGCCAAGTCATCTTGTCCGGTACCATTAGATCAAGGTTATGCCAAGTCATCTTGTCCTCTACCATTAGATCAAGGTTATGCCAAGTCATCTTGTCCGGTACCATTAGATCAAGGTTATGCCAAGTCATCTTGTCCTCTACCATTAGATCAAGGTTATGCCAAGTCATCTTGTCCGGTACCATTAGATCAAGGTTATGCCAAGTCATCTTGTCCGGTACCATTAGATCAAGATTATGCCAAGTCATCTTGTCCGGTACCATTAGATCAAGGTTATGCCAAGTCATCTTGTCCGGTACCATTAGATCAAGGTTATGCCAAGCCATCTTGTCCGGTACCATTAGATCAAGATTATGCCAAGTCATCTTGTCCGGTACCATTAGATCAAGGTTATGCCAAGTCATCTTGTCCGGTACCATTAGGTCAAGGTTATGCCAAGTCATCTTGTCCGGTACCATTCGTGCAAGGTCTTTCCATGTCTTCTTCATCTCTGTCATATCTGTTTCCAGTTGTCTATCGGTGGGGATCTACTGTCCTGGTCATGCAGGGTTACGCGGCAATGAAGGAGCTGACAAATTAGCTTCTAGGGCATCCATAGAAAGTGCATCTAATATGGATAAGGGAGAGATACTGAGGGAAATTAACCATTGCCTATTAGAGAATGGCACTGCAATCGATGAACCCTCAAGGCTAATACTGCTGGAATTTGGCATCAAATGTAAGAGCAGCAGGGAAGGACGTATGAGAGGATACATCCGGCGTGTCTACAACCAACGCGCAACAATGAACATTTAACATTCACGCCCTTCGACATTTGCTGAGGGAGACCGATTACCAATGGGTTTGCCCGGAGTACAATGACGTTGATTCTGATTAACAACAACAATAACAGGATATTTCTAAAGTTATCTGGTAAACAAAATAGGTCTTTGTACGAGCCACTCGTATTGTCGTCTAATTCTTCGCACATTGTCATTTGAGCTACTGTCGCTGGATTGCCTCCTTACTCTGCGGTGATGGTCCAACAATGGTTAAAAAACTAGAGTATATAATGAGGGTATTTAAAGGTATCTACCTTCGCTCAAGATTACTCTTGGCAGAGTTGTAGAAAGAAGGATAGTGCTTCTATTTTAGGGAATCTTCATGTCATATTTCAGAAATCAAGCACAACGCTGAATTTATCAAGGCCGTCGTGAACTTTGTATCTGTCTATCCCTTCTAGGAAAATAACGATATATTAGCTTGTTTCTGAGCACCCAACTGAATTATTCACTAAAATATTGTAGCTCTGTTGTATATATACGAGTACATTTAAGATAACTGATTCATACGTGTGCACTTCGCTCTGTAATCATGAAATCAACTTTGAATTTGTAGATCCATATAAGAAATATATAAATCATTATTGTTTAACATGAGTAAATAAATAAGTGATGATGGTGAATTGAATTACTGAGTTTGTCTTCACTGAAAATGGTTAAAGTGGTGGTGTGTATGGGTGGTGAGTTATTTTGCTTTGGCCAGATTAAGATTACTTAACTGGACAGATGTTGAAATGGTTTGCTGACTGCTATGTAATCATCAACTTCTGTGGTGAGCACGTCCCAGGCGTAGTGGCTGGGGTAACTGCTCCTAACGTCAAGGCAAGGATCTTCACAACCTGTCAAAGGCAGGCATATACGAGGAGGAGTCAAAAAGTAACCTTAATATTTTTTTTTATTAACAAAATATGCATAAATAAGAGTGAAAGCACTTAATAACTTTTCAACATAGTCCCCACCACGTTCAATGCAGGTGTGCCAGCGCTTCACTAATGCCTCGATTCTGCAAGAAAAAACTCTTCTGACTGACTGTGTAGCCACGTATGCACCGCCTCTTTCACCTCATCGTCCGTACTGAACATCTTGCCACCGAGTGCCGCCTTGAGGGGTCCAAACACATGATAATCACTCGGTACGAGGTCTGGTGAATATACAGGATGTGGAAGACACTCCAAATGCAGATTCGTGATTTTCGTTACTGTCGCACGAGCTGTGTGCGGCCGCGCGTTATCATGCTGTAACAACACAACAGAATGAGCAAGCCCTGACGTTTTGACCTGATTGCAGGTTTTAAGTGGTTCTGAAGCAGGTCACAGTATGATTCGCTGTTGATAGTGAGTCCCCTGGGTTTGTAATGTTTCAGGATTGGGCCTTTACAGTCCCAGAAGAGCGTGAGCATCAATTTGCCGTCCGACCGCGTTGCGCGGACCTTCTTTCCTTTCGGCGATGATGAATGTCGCCACTCCATGCTGGATCGCTTAGTCTCTGGCTGGAAGTAGTGGACCCAGCATTCGTCACCAGTGACTATACGGTGTAGAAAGCCATCTCCTTCAGCTTCATAACCTCGTAACAGTGTTTCACAAACATCCACACGACGTTCTTTCAGTTCGGGGGTGAGTTGTTTTGGTACCCACCTAGCGGAGACTTTGTGGTACTGCAGAACGTCGTGAATGATGTGGTGCGCCGAGCCAAGGCTGCTCTTCAATTCTCCAGCCACCTTGTCGATTGTTACAAGCCGGTTTTGCCGTATCGCTCGTTCCAATGCAGCAATAGCGCCAGGCGAAGTCGCAATGTGAGGCCGGCCGGAGCAAGCTGCATCAGTCACAGTTGATACCCCACTTTTAAACTTCCTGTGCCACTCATAAACCTGCTGAAGCGACACACAAGCGTCCCTATACTGCTCTTCATCCTCCGATGAATGTCTGCTGGTTTCTCGCCCTCACTACCCAAAAAACGGATACCTGCACGCTGCTCTTCTTTCGTGCATGCTTCCAAGGGGGCTGCCATCTTGGCTATGGTTTGCTGACGTCATACTTCCCACCAGGACGATGGGCCTGCGCGCATTGGTACCTCAAGTGGGAGGGCTTAACATATCTGTAGTACAACCGTCTACTACGTGATTTGGACTTTTTATTGCCATATTGAAGTTATTTTTTTACTCCACCTCGTAGCATAGACCCCAAGCTCTTGATCCACAGACACGTATCAAACTGCTACCACACACTGGTATCTCCAACTTGTACCACAAACTGGTGTCACTAACTTGTACCACAAACTTTAGAAGAAACAAGTGTGTCTGCTAAAGTATTGGTTTCCTGACACTAGTCAGGGGCCTCTCTTTCTGCCCGTTCCACCGACCCTAAGGCCTTCCTTTTCTCTCAGTAATTTTTCCCTCTGTGATGAAGTCTGAATTCTATCTCGGCCCTCATTCAAAACATTACACCGTACAGAAATTCCGAGAAGTCAAGCAACCAATCAAAACGACAGATTGGGTCACGCAATGCTAATAATTAGTAAGACCTTTTAGTAGGAAGACGAAAAAGTGTAGATGTTGAATATTTTTCAAAAGGCACTGTGCAATTAATAACGGTATACATTGGTAAGGAAGGAAGGATTCGATAATAGGGGTCACTAGCTTTAGGCAGAGACCTATTATTTCACTGGATGTGTAGAGCATCAGTTATTGTGATTTTAAGACAGCGGAGCATGAACCATGTTGTGCTTATCCCTGTTTAGGCTGCTCCAGTGAAAAGTCGGATTAACCAAGGAAAAGGATAGATATTTCAATAGATAGAGTTTATTCCTGAGAATAATATAAGCTTTGGATGAAGGAAATCGGCTCAGAAATAAATAAACCAAAACTATTTCGGATTTTTCACACTAGCACAGAACGCCTACTGTTTACACTTTTTCGAGACTGCATCATAATTTGGCCTAGATGTTTTCTGGTACGGGAGACAACTGAGTATAAATAGCGGAAGGTATCACCAGAAAAGACTTGCCGCTAAATTCAAATCACAGACACGAGCGAAAACGTCTACTACCAGACCCCATTGCCATCTGCAGGTGAAAACAGTCTGTATAACCATTAAAAGCAAGTCTGCGTGTGATTGAGGGTAAGAGAGAATGTTATTACATATGTATATATATAATTATATTATTGGTATGTGCCTTAAAGAAGTGCATAAACGTGTGTAGAATCGCTGTTAAGCTTGCTGGAATGGACCACCCTATTGGAAAGATGGAAAGAATGAAAGAAATTGTTTTACTGAATAAATTGAGTTGTATCTTAACATTTCCCAAAAGGCTTATCTGATTTTAAGGAAGCAGTCATGGACAAACTGTAACCAGAGTGTTACTGGAATAGTGTGTTATTAATTGAATGAATTATGTTATTTTTGACTTACTATGATTCTCATGAGTATCCACATCTTATCTGAACTGTCTTATCCTACCTCCTGACTAGATAAGGAGATAGTGATCGATACTACGTAGGATATGTACTTATTATATTTCAGGTTAAATCCTGCCTTGAAGAGTTACTAATTCTAACGAGCCTAAATCAGCTGGAGGGAGCTCGTGTTGTTTAAAGCCCTTGTGAAATGTCAGAGGGTCTTCAACAGTGCCACCTTTAAAATTGGAAGAACCGCAGCTGTGAGATTCTTTCCAGTTACAGTGCTGGAAAAGGCCTAGAAGACTTATTCAAGCTAATGATGCCTTGTATGGAGCTACTTGACTTTACAAAACTGTACCACACCAAAGAAATTAAAACTTTTAGAATATAGAGTCCAAGAACATGGAACATAGATCCTACAATTTTATTACCGACAAAAGAACAGAGTAATGATGAAACATAAGACTGTGGTGAAAGAACATAGTAAAAGTCTTTATTCTTTGTGATATAATAATATTAACTTTGTTCAAGTTCAGCACAGAGGAAAGACATTTGTCATAAAGGATCAAGTTAACAGATGAATATGAACTGTATTAAGTTTCATGTAACTGTAAATGTAATGTAAATAATTGAAAGTGACACCGTTTATATTTTTGAATCAAATTTATTTTATTTACAAATTATACAACAGAACAAAGAAAGATCTTGTATATAAATAAATTATAAATTGTACCAACAGTCTTTATTGAATTATTTAAGTTTGGTTCATAGTTCTTGTTGGTTAGTTAATTACCCCTAGCAGAGTCATAGTCTAACGTTAGTCTGGAGAGGGCATCTTAGGAACCTAAGATAGTACATTACCATCTCATCTAGGAACCTATACAGCTTGACTATACCTTTAATGTCAATAAACCATTACTCTTTTCAGAGAATGGGGTATTTCTTTTAAGACCAGTCTCTTATCTGGCACTATCCTGGTATCATCTGATACATCTATAGGTCCAGGTTATTATCATCATATTATCTTTACCTCTCGCGACACCCTCCCTGGGCATCAATGATAAACCCAATGGATAGGTGTAAAGAAGTTATTTCTTACTACACCTGTAGTACACCACTGTAAAGTATCAATCTGTCTGCTCTGTAAGGAAGAGTGGTGTGTTGTTGAGATCAGGCATGCTCCAGTCTACCCAGCTGTAAATGGGTAACTCACCCTAGTCCTGAGTTAGGGAAGGCAAAGGCTCCAGGGGAAGCAGGCCCTAAACTTGGTCACTTCAGCCGACGCAGGATGGTGTATGTATGAAGTAGAAGTGTAGAGTGTGATTACCGCGAATGGTGTACTGTTCGTGTGCTGACCAATATAACCACTCATACACATGTGTCTACAAGGCACCAATGCAGACTGCTGGAATCTTAGTTTACTCAATTTATTCAGACGTACACACTGGGACATACGAGTACATCATGGTTCGTTGACATATCAATTTGTAGGTATACATAGCAGATCTGAAGTCATGACACATTCAGAAATAATGGCAGTACATCAAAGTTCAATGTCATGATACATTATGGCCGCATTCCCCTATCTGACTAAACGCGTCAGTGAAGGCGAATCGATCAATAACTAAAGTTACTTGACGTCCATAGTTTGTAGTATAGATTATGAAACCACGAAGGGGTTTCTAGCAGGATTGAGATCTCCCTGTCACTGTCCGATAATAAGATAAATAATCTGTTCTCTTGGCAGTGATCAAAACATATGATGACCGAAATCCAACATGGCTACCTCCCTGAGTTGTCGTTCACTCATTCATAGGAAGGAGAATATAAGCCAGAGTCAATTTACAATGGGTATATAAAGGATTTCGTAAATGTTTCCATACAGCTCTACGGTGATCAGGTTAATTCACGTAGCCATAACCGCTGCAGGAAAATCTGTCATCTTCGTCGATACAAAACACGGCACTAGCATAGCGAAGCACAAAAGTCAAGCTAGGCCTAACCGACGAGAGATCATCAAAAATAGGAGCTGGGTTTACCTGGAGTCCGAATCATCTATATACTGACATAAGGAGAGTCTCTAACACAAACTATCGTAGAGACACCATCTCCTTCAGAAGAAACCACTTCGTAAGACATTTTTTTCTGACGAAAGGACCAGCTCTAGAAAAACGTACCCCGCCATTTGTAAGCAGTACATCGGAACTCATCACGACTTGTCAAGACAACTCATACTTCCGCTAGACCGGAATACAAGTACAATATAGGACTGATTCTACTTGTACTAATAATATGTAATACATATGAATTCAGGCCATAAACACAATAAGCAAATTAATATATTTTCTGGCCCTAAAAAATAAGTACAAACGCAAGCGCACTATCCTTGCGCCGGATCAATATCCAGAACGATTACTCCTATAATCAAAAGTGTGAATCAAACATGGATTATCTCGCTTTTACCATAGACAGCATTTTCATACACAAATGAATGAATGTCTATTTTTTTCCCATATTAAATAGCCATAATTTACAGATGTCTGACACAGTAAGACTTCCGAATAATGTCGGGCCACAGGTTTTGAGGACGTCTTACGGGTAGTTGGGTACTACTTTAATTATAATCCCACTATTATCCTGTATATAAGTTCCGAGGACTTTGTGGTTTCCAGTATTAATAAGTCGAGTCTTCTTGCTGTTAATTTCAGAAGAATCTCAATATTTGGTCCAATCCTCTTTATTGAAATCCTACTTTTCTTCGATCCAGTCTTGTCTGGAGGTGTCATCTTGACTCAGTGGAACACAGTGCCGGAGTTTAATCTTGTGCTGCAATTTAAGGGACTTTTCGCCCACGCTCTCCCAACTTTCTCCGTGGTGAAAGTTGCCAATCAGACGTAGTCTAGTTTAATATTGTTTATATAGACCAAGCAGATTCAAATGTTTGACTTAGTACATATCTTCTTCCGCATGACACAGGTTATTTCAAAATCCTCCCATATAATGTATTAACGCTACCGCTTTTTAGATGACTCATGCCTGTATTTCATACGAAAGAGAGGCCGACCAAAAACACCTTGGCAGAGAACTGTGGAGGCCGAAATGCAAAGAATGAACAAGAGCTAGGGCACTGTACGAAGGATGGACGACGACGGAACAAAGTGGAAGCAGTTTGTTGCTGCCCTACTAGACGCCAGCAGGCGTGATGGTCACTGATTGCTTTGACAGTTGGCGGCTAAAGATCAAAGAAGAAGAAGAATGACTGTAATTCATTACAAACCCATAGTTTAATTTGTTATCATAAATGCTAACAAACAGGAATCCACCCGCAGTAATGTTGTATCATTTTTCTGCCACCCCGAAAGTACATTCGCAGTTTATCTTTCGATTAACCATACGAGAAGTATGGGTGCCAAGCTTAGTGTGAGCGAGATACGTTCAAGCTTGTGTTTGCTTTACACAGGTAAGGCAGATTTATTTGGCTGCTCTCAGCTGGGTTGTTAGCGTTATCTCCATCCTGAATAGGTCATGCGAAAATAACAACACGAAACCTGAAGCATCCGTTCCACTTTGAGAGAATATACGGGTTAGGAAGAAACAAATGGAAAGCACAGGATAGCGAAAAACACAGGTATAACCCAGGTAAAATGAAGAGCACGGTCATTGTTCAACACGCCAAATAATCGCATATATAACGTATCACACAAATAACTACATCACATGTCATTTAGAAGTACACAAGCAAGTAACCCGTCAAAATATGCCAGGGAATAATTATGTTGTGCTCTGTCAACTGCTCCATGTCCTGATGACGTCACTAATTCTCCTGTGGTCATTTCATTTCTTGTCATTCCATTTCAACTTTTTTTAATCTGCGTAGTCTTTTTTTTTTTATAAAGTAAAACTTTTGCCTCGTTTTGGCGAGGCGCGTCCCGTTCAACATAGTCGGTTATATTAGGGCGCATGTCCAAATATAAAAGACCCTTAGGTGTGAGACACAGTATCTGCGTAGTCAATCTTTTCATGACCTATGGTCAATCGTCAATGCACAATAAGAAATATGTAAAGGCCTGCGTGCACTTTTAAAGGGTGTTGAACTTAGCGTTCATGATTTAATGTCCGTCTTTTCAGTATTGATCCCATACAAAAAAATAAAACTGGTCGGATTTTTTTATTGTTCGTTACAGAACGCTTGACTTAGACAGTTTAGTACATAGGATATATAACCTTGTAATTCACATGTCTTCTCGCCATTTATTCACTTTATTTACGCCACATCTGGTGAGCCCTGTGTGTAACACTGGCATGTCATATGGAAATGCACAGGTCGCAAGTGTGCTACATGTCATCTAACTATAATACAACACATGTACATCACATCGCAGCCATACATACACTATCGGTACATAACATCTATGTTGAGTACAACTCAGCACTGTAAGTTTGTTTTTAAATCCAGTGTCCTCTTACACGTTATGACAATATGTTTCGTTGTCGTCAGCACATAAGGGACAAAGCACATAGCACAGCGAAGGAATAGATCAATGCAGTCAATGCAAGCGCAGAACGCACAAATAGAACTGGAAGCGATGGGACCCAGATTAATGTGTGTGTAGGGGGTTCGAGTGTATATGTGCTGTCGCCAGAGCATATGTGTGTCTGTATGTATTTGTGTGATGGTGCGAAAAGATAAATTGATCTAAGATTCTGAAGATTGTGTTGTCAAAACCGTTTTATAACAATTCTGTTCTCTTCCTTTGTCACGTTGAAAAACACTGAAAGCCAACATCTTTCACCATCAAGCCAGAAATTATTTGAATTTTTGTGGGAGAATGGGGCAGGAGAGAGAGGAACCCAAAGTGAATGCGAGACTGGCCGTAATAAATCTGTCTTTGGCTCATTTGGACTTTTAAAAAAGTGAACCCCTTCATCTTTGACTTGTAAGGGTCCGCTTCTGAGAGAAACGACAACACAGACTGTAATTACTGCTTTGGTTAGAGAGTAATCGGAACACGCGTCACCATGGCAACGCGGAGGAGAACCGGAAGTGGCTCCCGCTTGGTCGCAAAAATGTCATTTCGCTCTTGCCTTCTCGACCACGGAAATAGAAATACCCCAGCACTTCAAGCTCTCCATCTTTGGGAGACAGATTCAGGGCTAGAAGACTTTCCTTTTTTAAATTGACCTTTTACTTGACTTTAGTTTCTTCACTTTTCTGTTGCCGTTTCAATCGTTTGCTTTTTCAGTTTAATTTTTATTTTTTAAAATATATTTTTATCGCATAGCTTCTTAAAAGCTTAACCCGCCATTGTCTGTTCACAAATTTCTTCAAAATGTCATAGAAAAGCTGAACCTAGAATAATGAAGTCTCTAACACTATACTACCCTACGGCAGTATTTTCTGTGGGACTGCTTGGCTTTTTTTTACCTTTATGTTACTCTTCCATTTCGTCGATACAGGTATAGACGTTGAAGAAAATGTTAATGACGAGAGATGTAAAAGATAACGCGATCGTTAAGGCAGACAAACAATGACAACAATGTTGTAACTCGACAAAATCGAGTATGGTAAGACTAGTTCCCTAGATTTCTATAGAGAGTTACGCCAACTAAAATTTGGCCGCCATTTTCGGCCGTACCCGTATTGCAGGAAAATGGACCCGATCATGAGTTTCGGACCCAATTTGCATTTTTGTTTAGGTTAGCTAATAATTTGAAATAAAATTAGATGCAAATACAGTAGCACATATTTGTACTATTATTTGTATTTCAAGTAACAAAACAAAAAGAAGAAAACTAGTTTACTTACCGGTTTATTGAAAAGAATCAGTAGCGTGGATTTTTAACACATACTCCGTTGAATTTTATATTCCGTTAGAATTCCACTATTTAGCAACAAATATTCCGTTAGAGTTGCAACGCTCAGCAAAACATACTCCCTTCGAATTGAACTATTTACCTAGTTTGAAATGTGGAAACTGGTGAATGACTGTTGTAGACACTGACAGTTTTACTAGATCCAGATGATCACACCAGTTTATGTTTTCATTTAAAATGCGACTAAGTACAGATAGTTTTAACAAAATCTAATTACATATTTTGGACCAGAGATTTCCTGCAACGGCTTTTACTGCTCATTGATGCTCGAGCATGCTGTTTAAGACCATTGTTTTTATTTCTGCAGTAAATGTGAATTCTGACACTTATATACTTTGCTAATAGCTTTTGTTTAATATCATGGCAGTTGCTCAGTGTGCATTCAGCTGTTTCCTGTAATGCCATATCCAAAAGTAAAGTTGCAATGTTTTTCATGGTTGTAAATCTATGCACATGCTGACGGATCAGTTGTTCAGTTCTTAACATCAGATTTACTACAGTGTCGCTGGCATAAACAAGTGAGCCTGGAATGTACTCTTTATGTTCTGTTAGTCGTGCAATGTCAGTAATTGTTGCACACTGAGGGGCAGTGACAGCTGCAATGCAGATATGACAGGCAGTATGTTGCTTTAATACACTGTTCACACAGTAGCCACTTAAATAATGAATTACATGGACCTCAGCTGTGCTTTCTATTTCTATTTCTACGTCTGACAAATCAACATGCTGCTTGTGTGTGTAACTGTTGTTGTATTCATATCAGTACAATCAAGCAAAAAGTCATTATCATCTTCGTCGTAACTACTTCCACGTGTAGTGTTGAGGAATTGTGACAAGCAGATAGTTCTCAATCTATGTTTGAATTCAAAAGGTGTTGGCACTGCATTATGTAATCTCATGGAGCTGAAAAAATTCTCCAGGCAGTCTTGACTCACACGTGATGTCAGCAAGAAACTGAAATTTCCACTCAACATGTCCTCTGCAAGATCAAGCACAGATGTGGTGGACAAAAGGATGCCTGTCTGAAATGGTTTCCATGCTCCCTGCTGTCCAACTGAAAGCGTTGTAAACATTCGAATCACAAGTCGTAACATTTCAACAGCATTTGCATACCTATCTGGAAACTGCTTAGTTAGAGCCATGACACGACTGCGACTTGACATTAAATCAAACCATTTAGATATCACCTCAATTAACCGAGCATTTTGTCAGATTATTCACAGGTCTGCCCTCCTTTTCTACCATGTAATGGATCCCTGCACTGACAGATATACTGAAAAAGTGAAGTGCCTGTGACACCTTCATCTTATCAAAATGTCCAGGGCAGAGTATGTCATCAGTAAGGTGTGGAGCTAGTTTCAGGGTACTGTTCCTTTGTAAGTCAGCCAGTTCCCTAACAGGCAGTATATTTGCAATGTTAGAAGGCACATTTAACAATACACACATCTCCTCAGATAATCTGAAATCATGGCCAGAGATAAATGCAGACTTAACATTTTTGATCAAATGAGGTGTGTCAGCTAGGAAATATAGCCACTTATTTGGTTGCTCTGGATGTGCAATTTTGTTCACAATTTTGTTTCTGGAAGCACAAACACCAAAGCTGGCCCACATTGCTCTGTTTGCACTTCCCATGTCACTTGTGACAGTTACCACATGCAGACCAATTGCAGCAGCTTTATGTATTATTTCCAGAATAATGGGTTTGTAAACATGGCCTTTAGTTGACCTTCCTGAGTAAAAAAAGCAACAATTTGCTTCCATCTGCTGGATAGTCCACTTAGCATGAATACTAGTGCATTTGTCGCAATGCCCTTATGTTCAGGTACAGTGACATGACCAAGAATTTCTCCTATTTTTGCATCATATTCAATAGCAGATTTAATTGACATTTCATCTAATGTCAAGCAGCACAGCCTTTCTACTCCTAACATGTTTACAACCTTTAATTTCATGTAATCAAACATCTCATTGAGTATTCCCCCAGAAATATGAATGTGCTGTATTCGGCGCTGAAGTGTACGTATAGCAGGCAGTGGGTAATGCTGTTTCAATAACATATTATAGCCTGTTGCGCCACAAGCAAATCGAATTTGCAATGCTTTCTTTACAGTCTTACTGCCCCATTTTACTCCTCTTGAAGACCTACAATTAAGGACCCGGATCTGATCCTCAGATAGCATGTTTAATATTTTATCTGTCTGGCATGACAATTTTTTCTTCATTCTATTGTTCTGCCTCCTCTCTGTAGCTAAACTTGCTGCAAGTTTACTGATTTTTGTTTTCGAAGTGTCTTAATCAATGTTTCCTTAGCAACACAGCCGGCACAGTTATCTGTAATGACTTCTGTTTGCATGCTATTTTCTGATGCTGAAGAGTCCGTGTAGTTGTCACTCACACTATCTGTTCCTACATTGTCTTCAATGGAACTGCCAGTTGCTGAATTTTTCTTCTTGTTGTAAGTGTGATCATGGTTTAGGCCTAGCGCTGCAGTGTGTCCTACAACAGCATTCCTTATCTTAGGTGATTTTCTGTGCTGACCAGGTGCACGGTGTAAAAATTTGTTAGGTACTGCATTCCATCTAAGTTTCTTCTTCCCATCCAGTCGCTTCAATTCAAAATCAGTGGACTCAAAATGTTGTTCACACAGCCTTGCATTAATAGAAGCTTTCCAATGTTTCTCTATCGTTGAATGCGTTTCTCAAATGCCTTGAAATTTCTCATTTGGGGGGGAAAAAAAGATCATAGAGCGACGAAGAAGACGGCATAACCAAATAAAAAAATTATGACCTTGTGTTATTTTACTAAAAATATTCAAACTGCTCATTAAGAGGATAATCACAAAGAAAATAGAGAACAAGCGTAACGAACAAGAAGACGACGAAGGGGAACAGGATGAAGAATGAACATTAAAGAAGAATGACAGAAAGAAATAAAAGATAACTTAATAAATGAAAATGTTGGAACACGCTGCATTCTTGAAAGCGTAACACAAAAGAAGGCGAAGATAATCGTTTTTTTTTAATAACAATTCGCGCTTTTGTCGAAGACAAGAGTGTGAAATATCGTTCTGACTTATCCAATACCATAATCCCCGCCGTAAGTACTTCCGGTCGGTCGGTCGGTCAGTCACATTTTGCACACTGTCATTTGCGCACTTTTTTTTTTTCGCGAGAGTACATTAACTTTCAACCACAGCTAAGGGGGTGGAACTGTGGTTGAAAGTTAGACAATAATTGTATTGTTTCCCCTTATAGGTACTCTCCCGAAAATAGAAAAAGTGCGCAAATGAAGGTGTGCATGAACAGTTTGATTATGGAAAGAAGCCAACAACACGATTGATAAACAGTACATGAACTGGAGTTTCGTCAAACTTCAAACGTTGTTCTCAGAGGCAGTAAGTCGACCATGGCTTCTCAGAGGCAGTAAGTCGACCAAGGCAAGATTTTAAAAGATGCACGAACAATTACGAGACATGTTGTCATAAAAGAAATGTTAGTTATTTAGTCAATTTACGGTCCATTAGATTATTATCACTGCTTCACAAGTCATTTAGGTAAGGTTACTCCATTTCTTCATATTTAATACATCCTTATAATTTTCACTACAAATATCTAATGACGGTCGCCTGCAATGAAATGACCACAGTAGTGACAGTACCGTCTGTAATACATGTAACAGAAACAACACACTATAATTAATAACCTGTCAATGTTAACGGGTTACAGCTAGTTGTAAATAATTATTGTTTGTTTAAACAGTCAGCAGTATACATTGTCTGACACTTTCAATTTATAAATGAATGAAGCACGATGGTAAGATAAAACAACAAACAGAAGACATATTTACGGTATCATTGCGACAAAACAACTGTCGTATTGGCAACATTAAATCTTCCTCAAGATTTTGTGGTATGTGTAATAGAACGCATTTGTTTAAAAAAAAAATTATGCTTACTTACTTACTTAGTCGTTCCCCTTCTACCATGAGGTGTAGAGGTTTGGAAGAGAGAGCGCCAGACTATTCTATCGGCTGTCTTCCTCCTGGCTTGGTTCCATTCTAGTCCTCGGTCCTTCAAAGATTGTCTAATGGTGTCCTCCCAGCGGACTCTGGGTCGTCCTCGGGGTCTGGATCCTTGGCTCTTTGTTTCCCATGCTTGTCGTGGTAGCCGATCTTCTCCCATTCTGCAGACATGGCCAAACCATCTTAGTTGGGACTGTTCTATTTGGGTCTGTAGGGGGTGGCATTTTAGGCCTTGACGTATCGTCTGGTTGCGTACCATGTCTCTTCTTGTTACTTCAACCACCTTCCTCAGATACCTCATTTCTGAGGTTTGGATCTGGCTTTTATGGGTTGTAGTCATTGCCCATGACTCGCATCCATATGTCAAGACTGGGACATAGGTGGAGCGGTATACAGCCATCTTCGTTTTCTTACCAACCTCTCTCTTGCTGAGGAATCCTCGATTTATGGCCTGAAAAAGTCTCCCAGCTGCTGCTTTTCGAGTGGTCAACTCTTCTTTGATGCCTCCCTTTCGGTCTATAATAGCTCCGAGGTATTTAAAGTGGTCGACCTGCTCCGGGACCTGTTCTCCCAGCTTAATCTGATGTCTTCTTTCTTCTCGTGATATCACCATGGATTTTGTTTTAGAGCTGCTTATGACCATCCCTCTCTTCTCCAGCTCTTCCTTCCAGACTTGCAGGTTGGATTGGAGATTTGCCTCTGATTTAGCAATCAGGGCAACATCATCAGCAAATGCCAGCTCTGAAATATAGACCTGTCTCATCTTCCAGTACCCCACTGAATACTTTCTTGTTCTCTCCTTACATGCCTTGATGACATCGTCCATAAGGAGTATGAAGAGGTAAGGTGATAGGATATCACCTTGTCTTACACCAGTGGTGGTCCTGAACTCTTCTGACTTATGGTTTGCTGTCCTCACATAATTTCTGCAAGACTTGTAGAAGCTCTGTATAGCATGAATCAGAGGTGCTGGAATATTTTTCCTTGCCAAACAGTCCCAATGTTTGCTCCAATGGACCCTGTCAAACGCCTTTTCCAGATCTATGAAACAAAGATGGATCTCACTCTTATACTCAAGGGCCTTTTCACTCAGCTGTCTGAGTGTGAAGATTAGGTCTTGAGTACTTCGGTTTGCTCGGAATCCGCACTGGACCTCATCCAATTGTGGCTCAGCTAGGCGTCGGAGTCTCTGCTCTAGAATTCTAGAGTAGATTTTTCCAGGGACACTGAGAAGGGATATGCCTCTATGGTTTCCACACTGTCGATTGTCACCCTTTTTGAAAATTGGTGTTATGATGGCGATCTCCCAATCCTTTGGTATGGTCTTGTTGCACCATGCTGCCTGTAGGACCCTTAGGAGTAACAGGTCACCTGATGCTCCCATGTACTTAACCATTTCTGGTGTTATACCATCATGCCCTGCTGCTTTGCCCATCTTGATTTTCTCCAGTGCTGCCTTCAGTTCTTCCATCTTTATGTCATCTTCATCACCATTGGTTTCCTCTTCTGTGCTAGTGGTTATCATTTCTGATGTTTGACCTTGCTCACCATCAAGGAGTTCTGAGAAATATTCTTTCCATCTTTCCATTACTTCCTTCGGGGCAGTAAGCAATTTGCCTTGCTTGTCCTTTATAAATTTGAGAGGGCATTGTTTTTCCTTCCTCATGTTCTTTAGGGTCTTATAGAACAATTTCTGGTTTTCTTGTGCATCTTTTTCTAGCTTTTCTCCAAATTCTTCCCAGGACTTCAGTTTTGCTGCTAGCACTTTGTTCTTTACTTCTGTTCTGAGTGTCACATATTCTCTATATTTTTTCCATTTGTCCTGTTGTGTTTTTAGCTCCTAAGTATTGTTTCCATGCCATTTTCTTCTCTCTTATTTTCTCTTTGACTTCCTCTGTCCACCAAGGTGTCCTCTTTCTCTGGTTCCCATGTCGGACTTCACCACATGCTTCTGCAGCAGCTGTCTTTATGATATCCTTGAATTTAATCCAGAGGGTTTCCAAGTCATCAGGTTGTTCTTCTGTGTTGCTTACCGCTGCAGCAATAAGCCCCTGATATCTGGTCTTAATTTCTGGCTCTCTCAGCTTGTAGGTCCTAATGCTCATTTCTCCTGCTCGTTTACTTGGTTTCTTGCATGATGTTGAGCAGTTCCTAGGCTGAGCAACTCTTTCAGTTGTTCGTTTGATTGTTAGCAGGTAGTGATCACTTCCAATCTCTGGCCCCCTCCAGACTCTTGCATCTCGGACATATTTGAATGAGCTTCTCCGAACAATGGCATAGTCGATCACTGACTTCTCATTCTTTGTTGGTTCACATCTAGTGTATGCATGTATGCGCTTATGGGGGAACTTTGTGTTTGTAATGATCAGATTCTGCTCACTGCAGAATCTAAGGAGTTGCTTTCCATTGTCATTGAGAGTATCTTCTCCATATCTTCCGATAACTCCACCCCATCTAGCATGGTCATTTCCAACTCTGGCATTAAAATCTCCGAGCATGATAACTTCATCTAGGCAGTCATCCACTGTCCTTTGAAGTAGCTCGAAGAATTCCTCCTTGACCTCTGCTCTCTCATCCTCATTTGGCCCATACACTATGACCAGGTTGACTATGGTTTCTCCTTCTTTTAGTTTCACAACCATAATGCGCTCTGAGACAAAGTTCCACCCCTTGATACTATCTTTTGGTTTTGGGCCACAATGCAACCCACACCCCCTTTAGCTCTTTCGGATATGGGTACGCCACTGTAGAGCAGCGTGTTGCCATTGAGATCCATGATTCCTTGTCCTTTTTTCTTTGTTTCCGTTATAGCCAGGATTTCTAGTTTTGCTTTCCTCATCTCTTCCACCAGCTCCTCTTCCTTCCCATTTATACTTCTTGTGTTCCATGTTCCATAAGTCGTAGTCCGTTCCAGTTCGTCGCCTTTAGAATCAGTCCGGTTTTCTCTCTTGTGTTACTCGTAATCGTGGTTTAAAGCAAACAGGTGATTGGCCTGTTGTGCCTTTGCATGGTGGAGGGGCTGCCTCCTTACGGCCTCCATGCAGGCCGCCCTCCTCCTTTTTCATCCGGGCTTGGGACCGGCATAGGCGGAGTTCAAAAAATTATGCATTGCAGTATAATTAAGTTTCTCTAATCTATTTTTTTAATTTAAAAAATCTCGTAACATATTTATTATCCCCCCCCCCACCCCCCCCCCCCCCCCCCCCCCCCCCGCCCCCCCCCTAACAACCCCCCCCCCCCCCCCCCCCCCCCCCCCCAACATTTTCTTATAACACTAAAAGAAAAAAATGCAATCTAATGTAAATTAGGTCAAGAAGTGCTGACAAAATAACAATCTGTTAAGTCAAATAATGTTTAAGTAATCAGACGTTGACACACATTGCTTTGCAGGTTAATTTTTGCTAAACATATTAAAAGATAACGCTCATTTTGACTTCATTTAATTTCAAACTATCTAACACAAATTAAATGTCAAGTAAATGCATCAATAACTTCAATTCTTACTAATATTAACGTTTCAGAAAATAATGTTACACTTGAGAGCAAATGCAAAAAAAAAAAAAAAATGTAAGTGTTCATCATCAGTGAATTATTTCTCTTTGCTATCATTATCGCACGATAAAGTAAGATACTCCTCCATTGAACGAAATGGGAATCCATTTTCTTCGGGATCAACATCGTTTATTGGAAAGGCGTGCTGTACTTTATACTGAAAAAAAAGTATATAATTAAAAAGCAATTTAAACCAGATAAAGATTATTACAACTATCCGATACTTCAGCTGAGGTTATAGTATTAATATAAGTCGTCCACGAGGGAGTTGTTAATTATGGCTGACAAAAGTAGACTTTGAGGATGGAGGTTACAAAATCTACTTTGTTCCGACTTCGTTAATAAAAGAAGCGATCATAACTCGTATTTTTGGTGTGACATCACACTCCTTCACGCGCTCCTTCGTCCCACTTCTTCATAAAATGTTGTCTCTTCCCCCCAATCTCTCTCATTGTGTGACGTCATGTGTGGGCAACCCATTATAAACAGCTGGATACAATGATCAAAGTACCGTGTACATGTGAATCGTGCAAGAGATACCATGCAGCTATGCCAAAGACTGGTCATGATAAAGATCTACCAGTGGAACAAAGCTACATTTGAGAGACAAGACAACTGAAGTATGCGATCAATAACAGCTCGTTCATTAAGCTCTGAAGTGTACGATTTATAACAGAGCTCATTCACTAAGCTCCTTTTTCGCACTAAACGGAACGTGACTCCATCGATAGAGTTGTCCCCCTTGCAAGGTGTCTGCATCAATTGCACGTACTCCAACAGCTGTGGTTTATGTAACAATTTATTGTCTATGCTGAGGTTGCCAACTGCAGTATCATCTTCATCATTCTTCGGCTCCTAAAAATAATAAATACATATAAATATATGTTTCAGACACTCGTGAGAAATAAAGAAGTAGAAAGACTAGACAACAGAAAAACAACAGAAGTGATAGGCTTACCGGAGACTCGAACCCAGGACCATCCGAACGACAACACTGCCTCTCTGCGGGAGAGACACGTGACTTTCCAACCAGGCACCACAAAAATAGAGCTTTGTGGATAGGGGTCATTAGCAGGACCTCTCCAAGTAACTCCGGAAATAGGCCCAGGAACGATCCAGACTAATTATAGAAACAATCACTTCTACAGCTTTCATATTTAACAATGTAGGCCAGGTTACACAAGACAAAGACCTTAATATTGTGTCCAGTAAATTATTTAATTTATTTATCTATTCAGCTCCCAAAGACGCAAATATTGTCAACAAACTTATGTCACATTTTCCTGTCACGTGTCATCAGCTCAAGGTCAGTCCGTGTCTTCTTCACCTCCATCATGTCTGACTCCAGTTCTCTTCTCCCATGCGTTCTTTAGTCACCCTCTACCTTCCTTACCCTGGCGATTCCAGAACAAGGACTACCAGGTGATGCGCTGTCCACTGGTTTCCTCATTGTGTATCCTACCCATCTTTAGCGACTTCTCATCTCGTACAATGTCCGCTGTATACACATCTCATATTAGTCGTCTATTCGAACATCTATGAAGATGAGTTAGCCATATTCTTTCTGTGTTCTCTTAGATGACAGTCTGTCATATAATTTGCTCTGAGACATAAATAACCTGAGTAGATAGGAACAATAACAGTTCGAGGGCAATGTCAGAAACAAAAATGTGCGCGTCAATTAATCTATCATTAATCAATAAATCAGGTTTGATAGCTCATTTGTGTTGCATTACTATACGTTTCCATTTGTCTGTCCACCATAACACAGACATTCTTCTACCTCCAAGGCGAAATCCTTGGTAAAAGCTTGTTTTCATCTCCCTATAGCAACTTTTTTCCTTTTTTGGGTTGGGAGAGGGGGGACAGGGGAGTAGAAGATTCTCCTATTGTAATTCTATTTTTAGTGGTTAGTTATAGGAAACTCTGTAAGCATTACAACAAAGAAGGTAATCTGATCATCAGAAGTTTGCTATCCTTACAATCTATAAAACTAGTGGACAATAACAACTGTATCCTGATGTTGCATGAGGATTGAAGAAACAGATCAACATTAATCATTATTATGTAATCATCTTTATCGTTCCCCAAGGAATATAGGTCTGACATGATTGCTCAACACTGATATACACATGTTAGACCGTCTTGTGACAGTCTGGTAAGATTTAAATGACAGTCTGGTAAGATTTATGTGACAGTCTGGTTAGATTTATTTGACAGTCTGGTAAGATTTATGTGACATTCTGGTAAGATTTATGTGACAATCTGGTAAGATTTATTTAACAGTCTATAAGAATTATGTGACATTCTGTGACAGTCTGGTAAGATTCATATGTCAGTTTAAATAGGTTCATGTTACAGAAGATACATAATTCTCTATTGTTTGATATGGTCCGTAGTCATGGTAGCAATAAACATTTGTTTTGTTTTTTTAGCATAAGTACATAGATTACCCTTAGAAAACTTAAACTTAGGAGCACATACACTTAACTGTACCTAGTGCATTATACCATTATAGGAGCATAGTTAAACAAGATTATAGTTAAAAAGAATATATCTAAACAAGAGTGTAGTTCAACAAGAGTTAAACTATCAAAATTGTTTCTGGACAGACAGACACGAATTTTATTATTAATTAATCTAGTTTTGGTAAAGGTTATAAATGAACAGGTGTCAAAGTTACCATAATATTAAAGAATCGGTATAATAAGGTGTACTGAAAGTAGGCGGATTTTTGCAACTCAAGGGAAGCAATCGGGAAAAAACACATTTTTAAAAGATGCAGTAGTTTCCCATTTGAATAATTCTTTGAAGTCAACAAAAACAATATATGGAACCATATATTTCTATGTAAACACTACATTTACGACACATTCGTGCTGTTATAATTTTTAGTATATGGTGTGGATATGTATTTCTAAATCTTTTTTTTTACCCCTCACAAAAGTGGTTGCAGCTGTTAGATGCTTTAATGTAATATTAAAGGGAGATAGGCAATGTATGTTATATTCCCTGCCTAATGTTCGCCCTGGTGGCTTCCCTTTAACCAGTGGCGTTCAGAAATATTCAAGCTCCTTACCACTGTTCCATCCATTCTTTAATTAAACTGCAGTTAACATTTCCAAAGTTTCCAAAGCATATTCGCACACGTTGTTTTTCTAGCTGAGAAAGGACACATTTCTTGTACCAAACTTTCGATTTTCGAGTCACTACTTTTAGATCAATGCATCTGTTCATAGATAGAATATGTTACTTTATATCAGAGTAGATAGCTCAGGAACTGTGAGGATCTACTTTAGAAACACTGAACTCTATCTATCTATCTATCTATCTATCTATCTATCTATCTATCTATCTATCTATCTATCTATCTATCTATCTATCCATCTATCTAACTATCTATCTATCTATCTATCTATCTATCTATCTATCTATCTATCTATCTATCTATCTATCTATCTATCTATCTATCTAACTATCTATCTATCTATCTGTCTATCTATCTGTCTATCTATCTATCTATCTATCTATCTATCTATCTATCTATCTATCTATCTATATGTATACGGAACATGGAACACAAGAAGTATAAATGGGAAGGAAGAGGAGCTGGTGGAAGAGACGAGGAAAGCAAAACTAGAAATCCTGGCTTTAACAGAAACGAAGAAAAAAGGACAAGGAGTTATGGATCTCGATGGCAACATGCTGCTCCACAGTGGTGTCCCCACATCTGAAAGAGTTAAATGGGGCGTGGGTTGTATTGTGGCCAAAAACCAAAGGGATAGTATCAAGGCATGGAACTGTGTCTCGGAACGCATTATGGTTCTAAAACTAAAAGGAGAAACCATAGTCGTTAGATTCTGCTCTGAGCAGAATCTGATCATTACAAACACAAAGTTCCCCCATAAGCGCATAGATGTATACACTAGGTGTGAACCAACAAAGAATGAGAAGTCAGTGATCGACTATGTCATAGTTAGGAAGAGCTCATTCAAGTATGTCTGGAATGCTAGAGTGTGGAAGGGGGGGGGGGGGGGGGGGGCAGAGATTGGAAGTGACCACTGCTTGTTAATAATTAAAAGAACAACTGAAAGAGTTGCTTGGCCTAGGAACTGTCTAACATCACGCAAGAAGCTAAGTAAACGAACAGGAGAAACGAGCATTAAGACCTACAAGCTGAGAGAGCCAGAAGTGAATACCAGATACCAGGGGCTTATTGCTACAGCAGTGAGAAACACAGAACAACAACCTTATGACCTGAAAACACTCTGGGAGAAATTCAAGGACATCATAAGGACAGCTGCAGCAGAAGCTTGTGGTGAAGTTCGACTTGGGAACAAGAGAAAGAGGACACCTTGGTGGTCAGATGATGTTAAAGAGAAAATAAGAGAGAAGAAAAAGGCATGGAAACAATACTTTGGAGCTAAAAACACAGCAGGAAAAACAGAGAAATATAGAGAATATATGAAACTCAGAAAGAAGCAAAGACCAAGGTGCTAGCAGCAAAACAGAAATCCTGGGAAGAATTTGGTGAAAAGCTAGAAAGCGATGCGCATGAAAACCAAAAATTGTTCGATAAGACCCTAAAGAATATGAAGAAGGAAAAATAGTGCCCTCTTAAATTTATAAAGGACAAGCAAGGCAAATTGCTTACTGTCACATACGAAGTAATGGAAAGAATATTTTTCAGAGCGCCTGGATGGTGAGCAAGTTCAAGCATTAGAAATGATAACCACTGACACAGAAGAGGAAACCAATGGTGATGAGGATGACATAAAGATGGAAGAACTGAAGGCAGCACTGGAGAAAATCAAGATGGGCAAAGCAGCAGGACATGATGGCATAACACCAGAAATGGTTAAGTACATGGGAGCAGCAGGCGACTGTGGTAAAGTGGGATGTTATAAATATTTATAGGGGACTTAGTGTACTGACTGAGATCAGCTGTGAAGGTATCTGTATCTAATAGGTGTAGTGTTTTACAGATAACCTTACTTGCTACCACATTATAACTCAGTCAGAATTATTCTGGAATATTGTGATGACTACGTTAAATGTCTAGGGTATGTATATGATGAAGTGTAAGTCACAACCACAACAGACAGATAAACAATTTAATTTATTCCACCACACTTGACAACACTGTGACACTCACACACATTTAACACTCTATAAGACTATCTTAAATGAGGCACTGGTAAATTTTCAAATATAACTGTGTATTAATTACTTTCACTAAAATATGTGTCCTGATTCAAATACAAAGTGAACCAGGAATCACAATCAATTTTAATTACAATTTATATGTACAGAATTTATCAATATGAACCTTGTAATGACATATTTTATTAATATTATCCTAAGTGTGTCAGTTGTGTAGTGGTAATATGAGGTAATACTGGTTTTGTTTTTTCAAGCTATGTTGGTATTTGTCATCATGACTTCAAGTGTTTGTTTATCTTGGAAATAATATGGGGAAAAGTTCACAGTTCCTATCAATTTAAACACTGTATTTTCCCTCTGTTTTATTATAAAGTCAGATTTTGAGGGGGGGCATAATGTTGAGCTCCTCTGGCCACAGACGCTTATCTTTCGTGATGGCGGCAGGAAAGGACTCCTCTGCTCGATAGCCTCCCTGTGTTCTGGAGACACCTCACTGGTCACTATCTGGACCCAGGAGTATGCTGTCAGCCTCTAGGTTCAGCAAAGCTCAGACCAGGTGCTGCTCAATAACTTTAGGACCACGGTCCCTGAAACAAGAAGGTTGTACCTCCTATTTCAGAACTAATTTATAATAAATTTCCAGACTGAACACAATACATAACAAACACTGAGTTCAGAGCGGTAGGCCAACTACTATCTTCATCTGAAACAATTTTCACCAGTATACTCCTCCCTAATGGTTACTACGCCTCTGCAATTCCAGCATTATTTCTTTCTAGTTAATAAGATAGGTGTCAGTGTACTGTTTGGCAATTCCATGTAGTTTTACTTTCCTCCGACACCTTCTGTTCAGGTTGGAGCACTATATAGGCTTTACCTCATGTTCGCTACTGAACCACACATATATACAGACATAAATTATCAATTTACATTCAATTTTCATTAAAAAGATATCAAATATTTCAAGCTTACCACAATTCATGGAATAATACACAGTTACGTTGACTGGCAATGAATATAGCACAATTTCGATCTGCCGATGTCCCAGGCTTTTATTTAGAAAAATATGCACTGGCGCTCAACGCACTGGTTCTTTAGTAAGTTTATTTGAAAATGTGGTGCTGACCTGACGCCTCTGATTGACTATATTGGCGGGTCTAACCAATCGTGCCATGTTTACACAGCTTTTCAAAAAAAAGTACACTTACTCACGTTTCCCTAACAACAAAGAATCAATATTTATAGCCCGACTAATCGTGTTTAGCCTTACATTTACTTTCCGCCAATCAAATAGGAGGTAACATGGGGACCTATTTCCCGTACAATGGTGGTGTGAAAATCTGCCACTGAGCGATTCTGATTTTGGTGTTGTCTGACATCCCTCACTATTTCTTTTGGCTATAATTTGTTAATTCCTAGACTATTTGCGTAACGTTTAACATATTCGTTGTCAGCAAGTCCTAAGGAACCCAAATATATAAATTTAATGGGGCTAAGGGGCTGCGTTCAAATTATGTATTTTCTTCTACCTCCTGTTCACTTCGAATACGATGTGGTGTCTGGGTACTGTAATGTTTTCAAACGTAAACCAGTATAATGTCATGTTTCCTAATAAGCGTTTTGTAAGTTTTTAAAACCTAACTCGTATGGGTAGTGTTTTTTATCACTGTCGATTTGAAAAAAAACTAGTGCTTGTGGCCTTACACGCGTGATGGTAGTAATTGTGTATCGCGAGACTGTGGTAGTATTGCCTGCGTTCCGGCTTTCAGCCCCTCCCTTTCTTTCTATCCTTAGTCCATCTGTCTTTCGTTTATGGTAACTTAGTGTATAAAATGACATGAATGGAATATTAAATATAGGTCAGCTTGCGTATCTCAAGGTTTTTCTTAGAAAGGCAGTACACGTTTTATCGTAGAAAGCGGGTATTGAAGCAGTAGGCTTTTACTATCAACGTGAAACGTTACAATTTGCAGACGAATTAGAAAACAAGGGGGATTTCGAGTACAGTCATTGTGACAGCACTGTTCTTTACCATTCTTCTTTCCTTTTATTAAATTTATTTGTTAGGCTTTACATTTACTTTTTAATTTATATATGTGGATTAGAATATTTCACGACAGCGACCTATTACTCTTAAGGATCCTACAGGCAGCGTGGTGCAACAAGACCATACCAAAGGATTGGGAGATTGCCATAATAACACCGATTTTCAAAAAGGGTGACAACCGACAATGTGGAAACCATAGAGGCATATCCCTTCTTAGTGTCCCTGGTAAAACCTACTCTAGAATACTGGAGCAAAGACTCAGACGCCTAGCTGAGCCACAAATGGATGAGGTCCAATGTGGCTTCCGAGCAAACCGAAGTACTCAAGACCTAATCTTCACACTCAGACAGCTGAGTGAAAAGGCCCTTGAGTACAAGAATGAGATCCATCTTTGTTTCATAGATCTGGAAAAGGCGTTTGACAGGGTCCCCTGGAGCAAACTTTGGGACTGTTTGGCAAGGAAGAACGTTCCAACACCTCTGATTCATGCTATACAGAGCTTCTACAAATCTTGCAGTCATTATATGAGGACGGCACACCATAAGTCAAAAGAATTCAGGACCACCACTGGTGTAAGACAAGGGAATATCGTGTCGCCTTATCTTTTCATACTCCTCGTGGACGATGTCATCAAGGCATGTAAGGAGAGGACAGTAAAGTATTCAGTGGGGTATTGGAAGATGTTACAGGTCTGTATTTCAGAGCTGGCATTTGCTGATGATGTTGCCCTGATTGCTAAATAAGAGGCGCATCTTCAATCCAACCTGAGATTCTAGAAAGAAGAGCTGGAGAAGAGAGGGATGATCATAAGCAGCTCGAAAATAAAAACCATGGTGATATCACGAGAAGAAAGAAGACATCAGATTAAGCTGGAAGAACAGGTTCTGGAGCAGGTCGACCACAATAAATACCTTTGAGCTGTCATAGACCGGAAGGGAGGCATCAAATAGGAGTTGGCTACCCGAAGAGCAGCAGCCGGGAGACTTTTTCAAGCCATCAACCGAGGATTTCTCAGCAAAATAGAAGTTGGTAAGAAGACGAAGATGGCTGTATACCGCTCCACCTATGTCCCAGTCTTGATGTATGGATGCGAGTCATGGGCAATGACTACAACCCACAAAAGCCAGATCCAAACCTCAGAAATGAAGTATCTGAGTAAGGAGGTTGAAGTAACACGAAGAGACATGGTCCGCAACCAGACGATACGTCAAGTCGTAAAAACCCAACCCCTGCAGACCCAAGTAAAACAGTCCCAACTAAGATGGTTTGCCCATATCTGCAGAATGGGAGAAGATCCGCTACCACGACAAGCATGGGAAACAAAGAGCCAAGGATCCAGACCTCCAGGACGACCCAAAGTCCGCTATGAGGACAACATTAGACAATCTTTGAAGGACCGAGGACTAGAATGGAACTAAGCCAGGAGGAAGACAGCCGATAGAATAGTGTGGCGCTCTCTCTTACAAACCTCTACAGCTCACAGTAGAAGAGGAAGTAAGTAAAACCTCAATATAGTAGAGTTTGAAGGGATTAGGAGGGGGGTAAGGGAGCAGGAAATAAACTCAAACCCAGAACTGATTGTACATATGTAAATAATTATAACCATCTTTGGCTCTCTTGTGAGTTTAAGTTTTTTCTTTTCATTAAGTCCTTTTATTTTGGAAGGGAAATAATACTTTTTTCTTTTAACTTAATATTTAAGAAATGTTCTTATTTAATTCAGAAAAAAGATATATCCCCTCCTCCCCTCTCCTTTACATGGTTAGTTAATTTTAAATTTTTGTTTGCCCTCCCACTGTGCACTAGAGTTCTGTGTATATACAATGTACCCTTCATTTATTTCCCTTTGTAAAATCTTGGTTATGTGAATTCAAATGAAATTTTAAAAATTTAAAAAAATTATCGTGATTTAAAGCAAACAAGTGATTGGTATTCTGCAGACATGGCCAAACCATCATAGAACAGTCCCAACTAAGATGGTTTGGACATGTCTGCAGAATGGGAGAAGATCGGCTACCACGACAAGCATGGAAACTAAGAGCCAGGGATCCAGACCTCCAGGACCCAGAGTCCGTTGGGAGGACAACATTAGACAATCTTTGAAGGACCGACGACCAGAATAGAACCAGGCCAGGAGGAAGGCAACCGATAGGATAGTCTGGCGCTCTCTCTTCTAAACCTCTACACTTCTCGGTAGAAGAGGAACGACTAAGTAAGATGTCATGACCCAAATTGTATAACCTTAAGTAGCCTTGACACGTTCATTATCAAAGTTGGAATAAGAAAAAAACTAATGTTCAGGTGACGCGAGTTCGAATCACACAATACGAAAAATAGCCTTTTTTTATTTTATGGACACTTTCCATTATTTTATTTTTCCGAAATCATATGGGATCATGTTCTTGACCCGTTCAACCTATAAAAGCATGTTTCAAATATAAAAGACATTTAGGTCTGCTGTAGATTAACAATTGTTCATGTAAGAATATTACTAAAAAATAAAAAAAACCTCATAGTTAATGTTTGTTATGTATTTAAGTATTTTTTTCCTTCAAAGCCCTTTCGCTTATGCGGTGCCGTTCGGAAGGTTCTGGGTTCGATTCTCCGGTAAGTCAGTAACTTCTGTTGTTTTTCTGTTGTCTAGTTTTCTACTTTTTTATTTTTCACGAGTGCCTAAAATATACCTGTATGTGTGAAATATTTACTTATTTACTGTTTACAGCCCTCGGGTTTCCCCTCTTTATTTGTTTAAACGTTTAAACAATACCAAACCTTCCCTCTGTCCTGTACTGTTCTCATTCTTCTATCATTTACTAGACGCAGTATTAAGGTCTTTGTCTTGTGTAATTTGACCTACACTGTATAATAGGAAGGCAACAGAAGTGACTGCGTCATTAATTAGGCTGTATCGCCCTAGGTACATATCCGGTGTTACGTGCTGCAAATCGCGCTAATGACCCCGGTCATCGAAGCACTATTTTTGTGGTGCCTAGCTGACAGGGAGGATAGTGTGATTCGCTTCCATAGCTAGTGTGACGGTATTGCCTCCCCTGCTTTGGCCAACAGTGGCCAAAACTCAAGAGTATCTAATATGGGCTTCAAAGGTGTCTACCTTCGCACAAGATTACTCTTGGCAGATTTGTAAATAGAAGAAACAAAACGCTTCTATCTCCAGGGAGTCTTCACAAGATATCCAGAATAAGCGAGAACAATACTGCTTTGGCTGAGTATGTTAACTTTGTAATTCTGCCGACGCTTTTGTGAAGGATTTAAGCATTTCTTAAGTTCAGCTCGTTTAAGCCCTCACCCCGATTTACTCAGTGGAATTCTATTATTCTAGTATAGCTCTGTTTATAGTGTGCGTAGTAATCTGACTGAGACAAACATGCAGTAACTTTAAAATGATTAAATCGAAGTTAAATTTGTAACATTACAAATAACAAAATTTAATAATCACTTTAAGTTTTTAACAGTTGGACAATAATTTGAATAGTTATGGATCAAGAAAAGTTATCATCACAGTCTTTATGGAATATGAGATGTTACAAGAAGTTCAAGTGGCAGCATGTATTTGAACTTAGCTTCCAATGACGGTTTTGCTCCTTCTTATGGGTTGGTTCTTTTCACTCTGCTCACTTTCGTCCCTGAAAAAGGTTGTCGGGGGTAGCTCGTTTCCCAGAAATGTCAAGGAGAGTCTACCACGTGGATCCTTCGTCTTAAAGCTTAGGCCACGGTTCTCTTTTTGTTCCAGAGATGGTACTTTCTGCTGGTACTACCAATAATAATGGTAAAAGAATAGAATGAAACACTCTTCTGTGTACGGCGTTTCCACCCCATAGTTATGGGTTCCTATCTTCCCAAACCACCACCCCAATTACTCAGACTTTACCCTCGATGAGAATTAAATTTAATCCCTCGGGAAAAAAACTTCCTTTACGTTTAAATAGAATAGCTTTAGCTTTACATGACATTTAAATGAAAAGGTTGATAATACAGATAGAGTCTGTTTACATATTCATCTCCACTGATTAAAAAGTGTTCACAATATAAATTGAATATGTTTTCATTTATGTTTTACACTGATTGAAAAGTTTGAAACTTCCATTACTTTAAATTGGATATTTTCACATAGACATTTTTACACTGGCTTAAAGCTTGAAAACTTACTTTAATTTTAAAGTGACTATGTTTATTGTGACATTTACACTGCTTTGAAAACGTAAGTATTATTCTTAGAATGTACATCATTTCTTTCATCTTTCCTTCCCTGCTCCATAGGGAACCTGGAACTACTTTATGCTTTTAGTGTTCTTGACGAAACTAGCAATAAAGCAATCACCAGCACGTGCAGTGGTGGTTCATGAATCATCATTCTATACGCTAAGGTTGCCAGCCTCAAATGACTGTGACATCCACAAGCGAATTTAGAATATTAAAATTCACATGGTAATATATATATATATACATATATATGTTAGTTCACATGTTAGTAATAAAATATGAAATTTAAATCACAACTTACGCCAATCTTGACATCCTGACTCACAGACCTTTTGCTCAGATGAAAAAGAGAGACTTGAAACGGCCCCTTACACGCGTCTGGGATGTCGTTAATTTAATAAGTTCCCTCTCTGACTTCGTGTGTGGTCCTTCAGTTTTCTCAGTCCCGGTTTCCTTATTTAAAATGTTAGAGATTTCCTGGGCTATATTGTAAGTCCTGATAAATACTCCAATGAAAGGTGTCCGGTATTTTAAGAAGGAATTCTGAAATTCTAATTCTTCACTGTAGCAGTCTGGTGTCTTGGCGAGCGATTTCTCAAGTGAAATTGCTTGAGAAAATGATCAGATTATATTCCCTGCCTTCCCACACCTTCGTTTGTTATGAGCTATCAAAATACTCCAATCATATTCAAACAGGCAGGTTTTGGGGCTATTTCAAAATATTCCGACATCGAGTAATTTTGAACGTAAGGTAGGGGTCAACTCTCCCATGTATGGTTATAAGATGTCTTATGCCCGTGTGTACAAACTTACAGACAGATCGGGAAACTCATGCAACAGCGTGTAAAGTAATGTAACCATTATTACTTTATCAGAAATCACTCTTGTCATAACAAAGAGGAGAGGAAACGCTTATGTCATACGTTTCCGCCGGTACACGAGTTCTTGTGCTAATCTTAGCCAAGCTGTGCCGCTCCCTCGCGACTGCGAGTAATTATCTCAGCAAATCTGGGTAGCGTCAAGCCAATGTGATTTGTATCACATACAGGGAGTGTCAAGCAATTAGACAATATTCAAATATCTGCTATTTAGCAGAAAAATAACGATGAAAAAAGAAAGAAAGAAAAGTGCGACAATTGAGAGCACATAACAAAAAGCAGTTTCACAAATTTACCGATACTGCTGGAGTGAAACAAAGATCGATAGGGGCCGCTCCATTCTGTCACAGCAAGGCGGTGGTGCCGCTCGAAAAGTCCTTGGTTCGATTCTCCGGTAGGCCAGTGTTAAGTCATATTTTAATTAAGGGGACTTAAGTGTTAAAGACTGGAATGTACGGGTCGATTTTTTGTACACGCTTGTAAACACGCTCTGCGTGATGAGAGAATTTCTTAGTTGAGGAGTGAAAGGCGGAGTAATGTTTAAACTGTTACCTGACTAGTTGTTACTTTGTTTAAAGATAGGATATAGAAACTGGTCGAACGTTCTATGAATTAGTTTTTGGGGGAAAGATGGATGAATTCAGCTCACATCTCAAGCTGCGAGTTTGTGCTTGAATGAATTTTTACTGAGCTGTTTTGAGCAGCTGTTATTTCGTCACAGTACGTTTTCTGACAGAGCTGGGAAATGGACGTGATCCATTTTGCTAGTGTGTTCCAGCATATTTCTTTTGTGAAAGGGGAATTTAATAGAGATTGAAGATATTTTCAGGCCATGGATTATAGGCCATTAAATACATACATATTTCTGAAGACGGATTTTTTAAGTTCGATAGATTATTTAAGGGAATGTTCTTTCTCCCAGGAGCTGTATTATTTAGGCCTTGGAGTATGCTGACCCAGGCTATATTATCGTAAACTGTGAGGTATACAGTCCCTTTTCTTATATGGATATTTTGCCATGATGTTTATGATTATGAGCTGCTGTGCTCCACAGCCTTTGTGCTTGGAATTTTTGTACAAGTAACTGAGTTGTATGAAGTTTCTTACTGATGTCTTATGATCTGTAATGAACTGTCATCGATGATTATATACCTTTGAATTATGCACTCAATTACCTATGGATATTCTTGCTTATGATTTGCCGTGAACTGTAACCTGTGAAGTGTGCTGCCCCAACGTCATTGTTGCGGTGTTAATAAACTGTGAAACGTTACAGCTAGTTCAATAATTCCTGACTCTTAAGTTTGCTGTGGTATGTGTTTCCAGTTGGTGCAGGTATGCCTGAACCCTTAACATTCGCGTATGCATATATACCACATTACACACCTGTCGGCCATACGTAAGCCCGACCATAAGATGATTGCCTTCATCAGCGAAAGATATTAACATTGTCTTCCTACGCCACTTTATAACTTGTAACAGAAAGTGATGGCCTGTGTGGCCTGTTATAGAGAACCTATATATAAACATCAGTGTTAAAGAAATTAAACCGTTACAGCCAGTCACTTCTGTTGTTTTTCTGTTGTCTAGTTTTCTACTTCCTTATTTCCCAAGAATGCCTGAAACATACCTTTATGTGTATAATATTTATTTATTCACTTATGCAACCATGAACCATAACCTTCGTTGATTAAACTTCTGTCTTAAAATTAGTAAATTATAATTGGAAGTGATTTTTTTTTTTTTTTTTTGACATAGTTGCCAAGGGTCTCTGGGGTCGTCCACATATGACGTCATGCAATTTTTGCCATTTTTGACCCTCCCCTCCCCCCTCACTGCCTGACGTCATATGGGGACGACAACTATACCGGGAGGATAGAGCTCCTATTCATCCACAGTTGTAAGAGACGACTAATACAAGGTTGAGCAAGCGCCTGGCAACAAAAGAGAACAGCAACAACTTCTTATTCTTCTTCAAGTACTATGCCTAGTGGTGTAGGAGATCATGTCTCTCCACAAGTTCTTGTCTCTAGTACAATACATAAATTCTGTTGTTGACTTCCTACGTTGTCACGATGTCAAACCGTCCAGGATTTGCTCTCTTTGTCTTCCCCTATCTCATTTTCCTTCAATCTAACCTGTTGTTACGATAAATTCCAACTTTCCTCTGCTCATAACATGCCCCCCAAAAAAGTGGATTGCTTCTTTCTAACTTGTGAAATATGTTTCCTTTTCGCATTGGCCTCTTTCATGACATCCTCATTACTCTTTTTGACTGAAAAAGGTGGTACCTCAGTGAGAGATAAGGTAAAGAAAGAGAGTTCACGAGTGAAATGGTGGAAAGGTAGAGTCTGTCCCTGGATTTAGAAGATACTCTAGTTCAGCCTATATTACGACTGAAATTTGTTTATCAGACAGTTTACCTTAATATATATATATATATATATATATATATATATATATATATATATATATATATATATATTGACATATACACTATTAACCACTCACGTACACACACACAGATAAGTGACGACAACTTGACGCACAAACGTGAAACTCTTTTAATGGAATAGGGATATTGGACCGAGCTGACCAACACACACAGGTAATTAAGTTTTTATGTTAAGTTTATTTATTATAAAGAACCGTACAACATTTAATATCAAAATAGAAAAATACCAAAAATCATATGCTACAGAATTAATAAAAGAAATAGCCCCGTAAGTGCAATCCCCTCTGTTGAGGCAAGATCCCGTTAGAAGACGATATATTAACCCCCAAAAGGTCAAAAGATTAGCACTATGGTATAGAATTTGACTATACTGTAAAGAACAAAGTTCTAATGAGTCAATTCTGACAATAAAATAACAGTACTAGCAAACTGAAAGAAAAAGCAAAACAAAGTGAGTACAAAGCTTATACGATAAAAAGAATTACTCATTCCTTCTGTCTCTCTTTCCAGACAACCGTGGCCACGTTCATTCGTTCTTACCTAATTGTTAATTAGCAACGTCTGGAACAATCTTTAGAATACACACAGCAAATCCAGTGTTATTTTGGCAAAATAAACCCCAGCTCCTCAAAGACTGATTAAATCCTCTTATTCGGGGAACGTTTACTTCGTTACTGTTATTAGGATTTCTGTTTATGTCACATTAATTAGTCCAGGTAAGAAAATTAACAGTGCTCACAGTGTCAGTAGCTTGCGATTCCAATACATAAAGGAATGCCAGGTATGTAACTTCTCTCAGTATAAAATTCCTTGTCTCACCACAAATGGTCGATAGTCGGGAAATGTTAATGTTTGATTATTTCGCCACAACGGGCTGAATGTAAATGAAATTGGAAAACGAAATCAGGATAGCTATAGTGTTGAGGATTGTTTCGGGATTTGCAAGCATGTGAATGATGGCCACATTCGCATGGTTGCACCTCGAGACACCTCAATTGAATTAATACTAGAAATCGCGCAAATCGATGTATGACGCGTCAAGGCTAGTAACCGCAGTCTATGTATGGCCATAGAGCCGTCCGGAAGTGTTCCAAATGTGTGGCAGAGCCACTTATGGAATGTGTATAATATATGTGGCATGGCCACTGATGAAGAATATGTATAAAGTGGTATATCCACTGTGAATTATAAATAGCGTAGAAATCCGTGTAGATTATGCTGGAAAAGCTAATCAAGTCAAAAATTTAGGACCAGTGTGTCTCAAAGATAATCGCGAATAGCGTAGGATACGTTTTCGCAAGGATATTATATTTATGGCAGTTAAAGCCTGGCTAGGAAAGCCAAAGTATTGAATAAGTGGACATAGACAGAATACGCGAATATGAAATAAGGATATAATTTCCTAATGATAATAATTCCACTAAACGGATTTGAAAGAGTTGGTTGCAAACTCAAGGACGCTATAGAATTAACGGTTAACACAGACGTGCAATGTCTGTAGGATGAACATTGAGTAGATCCTAAAAACTATGTTTTAATGCCAATATTAGTTGTGTGAAATCGTTCGGTATTCATTTGGAGAAAGGACATGTATTAAAAATTCAGTCGTCAATGGAACTTGTTTTAATTGCCTGAATTATTCAAGTTTACTAATGTGCTGTGACTGTTGAGATAACCCTTGCAAGGTCAGTACAGACTATCACATTTATATACAAGTTTAATCATAAAATAATACAACACTGCTGGAGAATTAATACGAAGTAATGAACTACACTGAATTAAATAATAATATTGAATCACACAATATCGGCTCTAAATCTGCAATTGAACTGTAAGCCGAAATGGTAGAGATAAATATAATACCTAAAGAATTATTGAAGAGCAACATAATAACTCACGTCCAACGAGCTTCTAATATCTGGAGATAGAAGCGACCCGTAACATCTGGTGTCAGAAAGTGTAGGATTCATCTTCTCCGTTACCCAATTCGACGAACTAACGTTCATGTGTCAGGCTCAAGTTGGGAAACATTTCGGTTGAAACAACTATAAGAACATTTCAGTTCGAAACGGACAAAGTAACAGTGGAAATTGAATAGTTCGAATAATTTTATTCAAGACGCAAGTCAAATCTGGCAACTCAAGTACGCACAGAAACCTACGAATGTCAAGGTCGAATCAAGATTCCTGCTAACGGTCACTTTCAGCGCTGATTTAACTTGAGTTTACTTCTTCAATTCGTTGATCCTGAACCGACCCAGAGACCAGTAAATACCAGCCATACCCTTGCTGTACGTCCAGATCAACCAGGAAAGTATTTCGACATAAATTCGTTCGATACTAAATGTGAACGTAGTATCTTCAATCAACCGGACGTTGGCTACTCATTGGGGACGACTCGAACAGCTGTGTGAATCTTGTTGTGGTTTTCACAAATCACAATGGAGAGATCGTATTAAGATAAGTTATTGTCTAGATTAGAGCTCTTGACTAGATTGTGTTATCCAGTTGGCTAGCTTTGGCCTTCAATTTTTCTCCACTGTCACTTGCCTGTTTTATTTGCAGTTCTACTCAGTATCATTATGTGTATAAAACCTATATGTTTTATGTATATATGTGGGACGGTTGGCTAGGGCTTATTCTGTCCTCGAATATATTTCCTTGCGGGAAAATTCTAGTAAGAATAACGACTTTTGGGGTTAAATGATTGTATTTGCTGACTGAGGAACTCTTTTGTTAGGATATAAATTAACTGAAGCCTCAGTTCGCAATACAAACATATTTGTTGTGTTAGTTGTGACGTCACGTGCCTACGTCATTTTTAATTTGCATAACCTAGTTTCTTTGTTGTTGACAATTTTATTCGTCTGTGATCTAACATCTCTCTGTCTCAGTGTTTGTTTAAGGACGACTTGTATCGTAATATTTTTGTAATGTTATTTAATCATTTCATTTTCTCTTATTAATATGTCCAGTTCCTACTTAGTTTCTTTATATCTATTTGAAGGTGTCGTACAAATGAACATATCATTTCATTGTATTTCATTTGCTTGTTCCATCCATTGTCTATTGTCACCTGTGCTTGTATCTGGCATACATTATACATCATAGTTACATTGGATTTACTGATATCATATATTCATAATAAATTTGCTCACAAATAATATACTTATATAAGTAATTGAGAAACGTATCACCATGTCTACGTTAGAAGATTTTATTAAAATTGGAAAGAGCCTAGGTAAATCGGGATCTGATCTTGAACTTTATGCTGAGAATAGATATGTAAAGCATTTATCTCAACTGGAGAGAATTGAACAACGTGAACTTAAAAAGTTGGAATTAGCCCAACAAAAAGAACATAAGGAAAAAGAAATGGCTCAAAAAGAAAAAGAAATAGCTCAAAAAGAAAAAGAAATAGAATTAGAAAAGGAGAAAATGGAAAAAGAATTGGCTCAACAAGATAAAGAGAGAGAATTACATAAAGAACTTAAAGAAAAAGAAATGGCTCATAAAGAAAAGAAATGGCTCAACAAGAAAAAGAGAGAGAATTGGAAAAACAGAAAATGGAAATAAGAAAAATGGAACTTCTCCAATTGGACCAAGCTCATAAACATGTTATGGAGCTTGAGGCTTTAAGACTAAATGCTGAGAAAGAAAGGACGGTAGAATTTGCTAAGGTACAATCAGATCAGTCTAGGCCTTCAGCTAATTCAAATGTATTTTACCCAAAATTGAAAATACCACATTTCGATCAGTCTAGAGATTGTGTGGATTCCTTTTTATCCAGATTTATTATGAAAGTTATAGGTTTAAATATACCTAAGGAAAGATGGAGTAGTCTTTTGGTTGATTTTTTGACCGGGGACTCACTCAAAGTTTTCATGAATCTGGATGAGAAAAGCAGAAACGATTTTGATGTCGTAAAAGAAGTACTTCTTAGACGCTTCCAGTTAACTGAATCTGGATTCCGAGATCGTTTCCATGCGCCTAAGCCAAGTAAGGAAGCTGACTTTGGGGAATTTATTGCTTCGATTAAACATTTTTTCAATAGATGGATAGATTTGTCAGGTATTACCAAATCATATGAAGGGTTGATGGATCTCATGCTACGAGGTAAAGTGCTATCGTCGTGTAGTCATGAATTAGAGTCATTCCTACAGGAGAGACACCCCAACTCTATTGAAGAATACGAAAAATTTGGTGGAAACTTTGTCACGGCACTTCCAAACAAGGATGTACATAGATCTTTTCCTCGAGATCCTATGCCTACGTGCTTAGCACTCCATGATCATAGATCTTATGATCACCGACCTAGATCGAAGAGCGTTGACGGACGATATTGTACAAATTTTCGTCAAGAATATCGGTGGTCTTACAACTTCCCTCGTTATCGCTCTCCTTCAAGATTCTACCGTCGGAGTTATCGAGGCTATTCACCTCATGATCGTGGAGGCCACAAAGGTAGGGGTCGTGATGATTATCACAGACAGTATCATAGAGATTACGATGATCATAGATCATCTTACAACAAGAGTGATGATAACGATGAGTCAACAGATTTTTATTATGATAAGAAAAAGGCATTCAAAAAGAAGGCAGGTCATTCTAGATCTTCCGCAAAGAACAATGACAAACATAGTCATGCTAATGCATGTACTGACAAAAGAGATCATGATAGCGCTGAGAACAAACATGCTAATTCATGTAGTATGTTAGATGACTTGTTATATTTGTCAATCACATCTGATATCAGATAGAAAAAAGACACTTCGTTGCGGACACACTATGTCTTCTATGTCTGCTTGTGAGAATTTAGGACGTCTCACATACCATAAGGGATTTTTATATGGAAAAGAATTTGAGAGACAGCGGATGTTCCACTGTCGGGATACAGCACTCGCTTATCGAGCCCTCTGCATTCACAGGTAAAACTGTGAAATGTATTACTTTTGGTGGGAATGTGGAGAAATTCCCAGTAGCACGTGTCTATATCGACACACCTTTTTATACAGGTACTGTTTATGCCTGCGGCTTAAGAGCTCCCGTGGCTGAGATAATATTAGGTAACATACCTGGAGTTAGAGATTGCACTCCAGATGAGATAGCAAGATGGGTTGAATCTCACCCACTGGTGGCAAATGCTGTTGTCACCAGAGCACAACAGCTGGCTACAGATATGGCCACCTCACCTACACCTGTATTAGAGACAATTATGTCTCCACACGTCGTTTCTGAATCACCAGCGGCGTTTGCAGTAAAACAAAGAAATGATCCAAGTTTACAGCGTTTATTTGCGCTAGCAGAGAATAAATTTATTAAACATACGAGATCATCACAACATTGGTTTCAGATAAAGAAGTCCATATTAACAAGATACTATGATGATGGTATTTCTATTATTCATCAGGTGGTTGTTCCAAAAGAATATAGACCATTGGTATTACAGACAGGACATGACTCTCCCATGGCAGGTCACATGGGCATTAAAAGAACATTATTCAGAGTCACGTCACAATTCTATTGGCCTGGCGTCAATAAGGACACAAAATTGTATTGTAGGTCATGTACGACATGTCAGAGCATATCACGTAAGGGCAGATTCCATACGGCACCCTTACAAATCACTGATGTACCAGAAAGACATTTTAAAAAGACAGCAATAGATATTATTGGTCCGTTATCAATTCCATCTAATAATGGGTTCCGATATATTTTAACATGTATAGACCTTTGTACACGTTGGCCTGAGGCTATACCTCTGAAAACCATTACTACTGCGTCGGTATCTGATGCATTGTTTGCGATTTTTTGTCGCATTGGTTTTCCGGAAGAAATCTTGTCAGACAGAGGTTCACAATTCACCTCAAACATTATGAAGGAAGTGGAGTCGATGCTATCAATTCACCATTCGTTTTCAAGTGCATATCACGCCCAAACGAACGGGGTCTGTGAGCGCTACAACGGGTCGCTTAAACAGATTCTTCATAAGATCACTGAGGAATGTCCTCGTGACTGGGACCGGCTCCTTTGTGCAGCCTTATTTGCATTTCGAGAGGTCCCCCACAAAAGCACGGGCTTTAGTCCGTTCGAGCTCGTTTATGGCTCTAATCCACGTGGCCCAATGATGATTCTAAAGAATTTATTGGTTGGATCATCAGCAGATGAATCCACCCGTACTAGTTATTGAACTTCGACAAAAAATCATTGATGCGTGCACATATGCATCTGATAGCATCAAATCGGCTACACAAAAATCTAGATTATTCCATAATCAAAAGAGAACATTACGATATTTTAATCCTGGGGAAAAATTTGGTTACTACTTCCTCACGATGATAATAAACTATTGGTGTCATGGCAGGGTCCATTTGTGATCATTAAACGAGTCACAGATGTTGATTACGCTATAAACATAAGAGGGAAAATTAAGACTTTCCATGTCAATATGCTGAAATTGGCAGTGGAAAGACCATAAGAGTTAAATCCCATTATTAACTCTGTTTCTGAGTCTTCATCTCATATTTCTTCTTTCGCATTAGTGAATGACGAAGACACTACATCGTCGATTCCTCTACAGTTTTCTTTACCATCTTTACAATCTTCCGAATCTTGGAAGGATGTCACAATTTCTTCGACTTTGTCATCTAAACAACAAAGTCAAGTTCAAGAAATTCTTCTTTCTTTTAATGATGTACTTACTGACCTTCCAGGTAGAACATCTTTAATTTCTCATGACATCATTCTGACAGACAATCATCCTATTAAACTAAGACCTTACCCTATTTCTCTACATCATAAAGATAAGGTTGAAAAGGAACTGAAGGATATGATAAGATTGGGAGTCATATCTCCATCAGAGTCACCTTATGCTTTTCCCATGGTAATTGTGAAAAAGAGGGATGGTTCGCTCTGTATTTGTATTGATTTCAGACGTCTAAATAGTATCACACTTAGCGACGCTGAACCAATGCATTTGTTGGACGACCTCCTTTCTCAAGTGTCACAAGCTACTTACTTTAGTAAATTAGATCTGTCTAAAGGATATTGGCAGATACCTCTTACAGAACATGCCAAACCTTTCACCACCTTTACTACTCCATTTGGATTGTTCCAATGGAATTACAAGTGCTTCGGCCTTGTAAACGCGCCTGCGACATTTGTGCGCATGATGCGCCGCCTTCTGGGCGATAGAAAAGATGTTATCACATATATTGATGACATCTGTCTATTTCACGGCTCATGGGAAGACCACATTACTGGTTTATCTTCTTTACTTCTTACACTGCGACAAAATGGTTTGACTGTAAGACCTTCTAAGGTCCAGATAGGTTGTCGGGAGATTACATTTCTGGGTCACCGCATATGTAACCACAGATTACAATACAGTCAAGCGCATATTAGATATTGCTACCCCATCATCGAAGAAGCAAGTGAGAAGGTTGTTGGGGTTAATCAATTATTACCATAAATTTATACCACACTTCTCACAGATTTCTGCTCCTTTGTCCGGATTGCTGACCAAAGGTAGTCCAAAAAAATGTTATGGACACCGCAGTGTGAAAAAGCTCTGATGAAGATAAAGAATTTATTTAGGAATCCTCCTTTTTTATTATTACCAAATTTACATGTACCATTTGTGATTCAAACAGATGCTTCTAGTTGCGGAATCGCAGGATGTTTGCTTCAATGCTATGAAGAAATTCTACATCCATGCTTGTTTGTATCACGCAAGCTTACACCTGCTGAACAAAAATATGCAACAGGCGAGCGCGAGCTTTTGGCTGTGGTCTGGTGCCTGGAGAAACTGTCTAAATATCTGATCGGGAAGAAGTTTTATATTCAGACAGACCACAGCTCACTTACTTTCATCACTTCCAGAACAATGCGGAATGCGAGAATACACAGGTGGTTCCTATTGTTACAGGAGTTCGCATTTACCATCATACCAATTTCTGGAACAGATAATAATCTCGCGGACTTGTTGTCTAGAAATTTTACGTCACAGGATTGATTATGACTTTGCTTTTGGCGTGACCAAAGTTGACTATATGTATATAATTTTATAATCCACATTTCTGATTATGAGTGCTAATTTAATTAGATAATTCTTAATGATGAATAACATTATATTCGTGTACATCTTCGCCACCACTCTCACACGTGCCCCGAGTGTCACGTTTGGGAGCGAGGGGGATGATGCTGAGGTTTGTTTCGGGGTTTGCAAGCATGTGAATGATGGCCACATTCGCATGGTTGCACCTCGAGACACCTCAATTGAATTAATACTAGAAATCGCGCAAATCGATGTATGACGCGTCAAGGCTAGTAACCGCAGTCTATGTATGGCCATAGAGCCGTCCGGAAGTGTTCCAAATGTGTGGCAGAGCCACTTATGGAATGTGTATAATATATGTGGCATGGCCACTGATGAAGAATATGTATAAAGTGGTATATCCACTGTGAATTATAAATAGCGTAGAAATCCGTGTAGATTATGCTGGAAAAGCTAATCAAGTCAAAAGTATAGGACCAGTGTGTCTCAAGGATAATCGCGAATAGCGTAGGATACGTTTTCGCAAGGATATTATATTTATGGCAGTTAAAGCCTGGCTAGGAAAGCCAAAGTATTGAATAAGTGGACATAGACAGAATACGCGAATATGAAATAAGGATATAATTTCCTAATGATAATAATTCCACTAAACGGATTTGAAAGAGTTGGTTGCAAACTCAAGGACGCTATAGAATTACCGGTTAACACAGACGTGCAATGTCTGTAGGATGAACATTGAGTAGATCCTAAAAACTATGTTTTAATGCCAATATTAGTTGTGTGAAATCGTTCGGTATTCATTTGGAGAAAGGACATGTATTAAAAATTCAGTCGTCAATGGAACTTGTTTTAATTGCCTGAATTATTCAAGTTTACTAATGTGCTGTGACTGTTGAGATAACCCTTGCAAGGTCAGTACAGACTATCACATTTATATACAAGTTTAATCATAAAATAATACAACACTGCTGGAGAATTAATACGAAGTAATGAACGACACTGAATTAAATAATAATATTGAATCACACAATATCGGCTCTAAATCTGCAATTGAACTGTAAGCCGAAATGGTAGAGATGAATATAATACCTAAAGAATTATTGAAGAGCAACCAAATAACTCACGTCCAACGGGCTTCTAATATCTGGAGATAGAAGCGGCCCGTAACATATAGGTCCAATTACAAATTTATTCTTAATTCTTTTTGTTGGTACTCTGTCTCTTTCTGGGTGTAAACAGGAGGCCAAACAGGTCAACCTTGAAGACCCTTTATTTGTATAAGAATGTTCTTTTTGCACTGCTGAACTTAGATCCGTTATTCTCAGATTCAGGTTTAGGCGTAGGCTTAGGCCACTGGTAGTTTTAGGTTTGTGACCCGTATTATTTTTTTCAGGTAGAAAATACAAACATTTAATCACAATATCCGTATCTATCCTAACCCGCGCAACGTTATAATTTATTATCCATTCGGTCATAAGATTTGATTAAAAACACACATGAGAAGCTTATCTTGTCGGTCTTATTAACCCGTGAAATAAATTCTAGTCATTTACAAAATTGACACATGATGGATGGAAGATAAATATATATTTCGTCGGTATACCTTGCCTAGTGCATTTAACCGTCAGTTAAAATATCTCTTACTGATTACTTGCAATTAATTAAATTTATGTTACAGCTGGAAAATATTAGCTATATATATTTAATCTGCTAGCAAATTTAACACAGTAAATCCTAGTGAAATATAATGACGAACTTAACAATTAAATCACTCAAAAATACTAGTAAATATAATTACCGCAAACACAGAAACAGAAACTAATCTCCGATCGAAACACTAAGAAATCCACATTAACAAGGGTCTAAGATTCGAAGCTAGATGGTTCTTCAATTCTGCGGCTACTAAATAAAATTATTTGAAAAGCTGGAGTATATATATATTAAATGGTCAGAAAATCGCTATCACTTGCTAGTTTTCACGCCTTCGCTTAGATTTTGGGGAAAGACAGAGAACAAGAAAATAGGCGTGGCTACTATTTGAGTTCGACAGATATCGAACCGCATGTCTTCTGCGTTAAAGAAACGTGGATATTGTAGCGAAAGGTTTTCCTAGTATGATAATAGTGGTAGAGAAGAAGTAGAATATCTCTCCTGAAAGTATGAAGTTCCAGTGCCCGAGAAGTACACTGGTATCACAATTGAGTTACGGCTGTGAATACTCTGAGCTGGACAATAGATTTAGGCTTCAGAAGTATACGGTGCCACTTTCGCTATAGTAACCCTATGTGATAATATAATTAAATTAGAAAAAGTAACTCAAAATTTAACAGTTAAAAGTTTTACCAAGTCAAATGAGTACAATTTCATAATTTATTATGTACATCTATATATTCTTGTAATGAGAAATGGGTGTTGGAAGATGGTAAAATGTATGATTATTTATAGTTACAAATTAAAATAAATAATAGAACAAATCTTGGATGAATCTTCCAATGAATTTACAAAAAGTCTGTCACAGTATATCTTTGATATATATTGCAATCTAGTTCTCATCATCGACAGTCATTTTAGAAACTGCTCACAGGATTTGTTGGATTGAATAACACATAAACTCATCTGGTATTTGTTCGAGGTTCCTGAGACACACTGATGATCAGAAAGAATTTTCTTCAGCCCACCCTATAACTATGGGGGAACTAAGGTGTTGAAGATTGGTTGACCTCTAGGCTTCAGTTAGCAGGATCAACGGTCTTCAAGTCTTTAGTTAAACTCGAACATGAGCTTGATCAGGAATGATCATAAAACTCGATCATAAAAACCTGGAACAAAAGGTGATAGGTGGCCATGGTGTTCCAACAATCTCACCATCCACTGCTGTTCATGAGGCGACCATGTCTTCAGTGTTTGTATATAAATGAATGATTCATGGTAGTATGTTACAGAGACAGCATGATAGGATAATGTCTACTGTGCAGAAAATAACAAAATACATGAATAAATCACATGTTATGTTACACGGGTAAGATATAACCTTTGCCTTCCACTTATGGATGTCAAGTCACTTATGTACTTGCTGGTATGTCGTAAGCTTCCAGGCAAGAACTAGCCATGATATATTTTGCAAACCAATTAATGGTTATGCTTCCTAACAATGCCGGTGGAGGTTATCTCTGGTTAGCGTCATTCCATTTTTATTATGTCTGATACAATTAAATCGTAAATAAAATCTGAAATAAAATGGTATTAGTCAAACCTATATCTTTAATAAACTTACATACCCTCTTAGGATTAATAATCTCATGGTGAGGCTGTATTGGTTGAAGTTAATCTGCCATGCATGCAGCGTGAAAAAAAAGAACTTTTCTTGCAGATACTGTCTTCCAGTTTCTCACTCTGGCTTCTGGATTTGGTGTGTATGATTTTCAACGCGCCGCTCTGTCCTTATATTTGGGCATCTCTCCCGTACGAGAGAGCACCTCTTGAAGTCCCAAAAGATTTTCGTTTAATCTCTCGGTTTGATGCGATTTTGAGGCGATCTGTGCTTTTTCTGTACTTGTTTTCTTATCTTTTCACTACACACTTATACCCTTCCCTCTTTCCTAGGTATCCTTTCATTTTCCCCATATGAGGCTTTCATTCTGTCTAAGTTTTATCAAAATCCGTTTAGGTGTAGCAAAGTTGAATTTGCTGGGGAGGTTATGATGGTATCCTAAACAGAATGAAAAGGTGTCTGCTATAACCGTGTGAGGTCAAGCACATGTAGGTCTCTGACTCTATAGATGATGATGATGAATTATGTGCAGAGAACCTAACGCTACCTCCCTAGTTCTCACACGGTCAATCTTCTGGCTCTAGTGTATGGTGTATGGTGTACCTAGTGTCTAGGGGAGAAATGATTGATGGTACACAACAATCAAACACTTTAGGTTTCTATTAAAGAAGTTAATAACTAGCCGTTAAGTTTTTCTTCGAACAAATATTTACAATTTATTTTGCCTGCCCATTCATAGCTTGTGGACAGGTCTTTGAAAATAAGGACAAGATAGTTTAAAGAATAGAACAATTAAAAATTTTGGGACAATCTGCCCAATAACTAAAAGTTATTATGTAGTTATAAATGTCCTTCCTGTATGAAATATTAAATTAGTTCACTTTAGTTATCTAATTTATAAATGTCCTTCCTGGATGAAATACTACAGAGTTCACTTTAGTTATCTACCGGGAGAGTCACTGTATATGAGGGCTGTAGTTCATCCTACCCCCATAATATTCCTGTGTAATATTTTAGAAACACAAGAAAATGTAAGAGATGCCCCAGATGTTTTACTCTTCACCTGGGAGTCATTGTTGTAAGATAATTCAATGGGTAGGTGCAGAAATTTCAAGTTCAACACTCGCCAAAGCTCCTACTGGATATTCAACAGCATATAAGTCTGGTTGGAGACTGGTTGGCGTTTATAAGCACTCAGCAGGTTTCCTGTCACCAGCCGGCAACAGGAACATAGACCCCAATGAAAAACCCAAAACAATTTTGAATAACTGGTGGTCGATTGGCCCCGTCTGCTCTAGTCATCCCCAATACAAAAGATATTACGTTTAGGATTACATTTCTCCTACCGCTCCCCTTTCCCATTCATACTCTGTTCACCCCAAGCGAATTTGAATGTACCTCCCTGCCTCTTTTTCCAGCTCGCGTCCCCTTAACGTTACCAAAAAACATGAGCAGGAACGCCATTGTGTCTGGTCGTGTGTTCTTAGATATTAGTATTTCTTCAATAACTTCTCTAATACTGGGACTATCATATTATTTAAAGTACATTCTTACTCAGCTAACTCTACGTCATACTACCATATAATTCTTATGGGGAACTTCATAATGGTTTAAAATTTCCAATTTATGTCATCGTCCATCGTCAAATAAAATTTTACACAATTCCGCCATCTTTCGTCTCCTTCATCTTGCGAGCATGTATTTTTCAAATAACTACTTGTTTTAGTTACATCAGAAATGCTACCACTAGGAGGAAATAAAATTGTCTGCGTGGTTATGCCTTGGCTGGCTTTTCCGCAGTGTGAATATATGCGTTGCAGACTGTGTCATCGAAGCGGGGTGTAGACGGGGCGGGTTAATAATTTGCGTTACTAGTTAGCATTGTATCGTGTAATATTACCAAAAAATGTAAGGATTACTACGGATTTTGCTACAAAGTTGACAGAAAGTGTTACTTCAGATAGCTATGTTGCGGTATGCTTCCGCCAATAGTTAATTGTAAGGCTAGACTACAAAGTGTATACAGCAGATTGGGCAAAAGTTAAATATTAGTAGTGTTTGTCGAAAACGAAACTAAAGCGTGTCAGACTTTTTCCCTGAAATCGTTCTATAGGCTTAGCACTGTGCAAAAAGCAGCGCTGCTGGCTTCGAAGATGCCAACCGTCAGACACATGCGGGCTAATGTATTTATTATCGTTTTATGCCTAAATCGTACTGAATTGAGCGTTTATTCTCGCATATTTTGCTACATTAGGCATTTAGTTATAATAATTTTTTAAAGATTATTAGCTAACTTTTAGCAGATGTGATGACGATGAAAAATGTTAATTATTTTTAAAACTATTTATATTTGAATAATATCCATTTGGATATCATTTATAGTCTATCTCCTTTTGGTGAATTATTGTTATTTAAATGTATACCAACCAGGCGTTCTCTTGTAGCTTTAAATTTTCTTTCCAGTAAATGCAAACTTTTAAAGTCGGCCATTCCTATATTCGCTATCTCCTACCTTCTTCACTACCTTCCGGCTAAACGTAATTCACATTTTTCCGCCTTCTTCAAACTTCAAAGCAAGACCGCCGCGTTGTCCTTGCGCTGTATGTGTGTGTGCGTTACACATTTTTTCACAAACGAAGCAAGTGGTACCAAATCTCGCTACAGATATTAAAAAGCAAAGAGAGGTGGAAACAGGTGGAAGCAAAAACGTGTTGATACATGTAAATATATTTACATACTCTGTCACAGTATGCCAGGATTGGTTATATATAACACCGAATACGTCTCTTTCTTACTTCCAATGACACAGAGTTGTTGCATTAAATACTTTACATTGTATCGAAAACTGTTTTTGCCTGAGCTTTTAACTCTTCTCCTCTGAGCTGCATCTTCCATCTGATGTTATTGACGACGTCTAGGTATTTGAATCTATTGACTTTTTTAAAACTGGTCCATTTACTTTGATAGTGCATTCTGAAGAAGACATTTTCTTCGAGATGACCCTTACTGTCGCTTTTTTGCTATTAAGATTAAGGTGTCAATTTTCACTTACTGTCAATATTGTATCATTCACTTCCTGTAACTCTTTTTCGCTTTTTGCTATCAAGACTGTACATCATACCATCCCAAGTTGTTTATATAATGTCCACGAACTGATGTTTCTGGCATGTCCTGTATGAATCTCATTATATTTTCACTATACAGATTGATTAGATCTGGCAACAGCACACATGCCTGAAGATACTCTTTTACCTGCTGACACATCCATATTTATCTGCTAATTTGTGTAGCTACTTGTACCGCAGTGGTTAGTGCACTGGCTTCCTAGCTTGGTGGTCCATGGTTCAATCCCCAGTTGAGGTGGGATTTTTTAGACCGCAAATGAATCCAGGGTCGACCCAGCCTCATGAATTGGGGATAACAGAGTAACTCTAGGAAAGTTAAGGCGGCCGGCGTGATGCTGACCACATCACCCCTAGTGTGCCTGTCACGTGAAAGATAATTTATTTTACCATCTTGTCCATAATTTGATTACTCCCTTAAATGTTCTGTTTTCCGAGACATTTTGTATTTTCGTTTCTTTCATATTCTACCTACATTTTTTCACCTTCTCAACCCCACCCGAGGTTGTTTACGCTGGCCAGCTGCGGTCAGCTAACGCTAGACGTAATGTTATCTAAACGCACCTGTTCGACCAGAGAAACATTTCTCGGGTCCGCTTTAAGTGTTAGAACGAGCCAAAGACGGTTTCTGTGAAAGAAACGGTTCGTTAGCGGCGGGTACCCTCGGTGGTCCCAACAGGGGAATTTCTTTGGTCGCTTTAAAACGTTTGATGACGAGCGGCTGGTACCCTTTGAGGCCTGGGTAACGAGTGTGATCTGTTTCAGGGGAAGATAACAATCGCGGTCAGTCTTTGGGTTTTCGCCCCTTAGACAAGATAGAGCATAATGTTATGCATTTCTCTACCTGGGGAACTTTCGCACGATTTCTTTTGTCTTACTCTAGATTACGTCTTTCGCCGAACTTCTGTAGAAATACGCACGCCAGGTGTCCGGGGGGAGCGTCCCTTGTGATCTATAAGAGTAGACTGGTTTTAATAGACAAAGACATTCGTAAATTTTCCTGGCCCGTAGATGACCATCATGAGATAAGGCAAACTTTAACACAGTACTAGAATGTGTTTGCCTATGTTCTAGTCATTTTTCGGGGTGAGTTGACATATCTTATAATTATTATATTAGATTCATGTTAGCTTTTATATATCTGTTAGGAAAGTGAATTTATTTCTGAGGACTTCTCCTAGTAATTTATTCAGTGATAAGGTAGCGCTGTCTACGGCCTATTAAGTGGTGCTTAAACTGTTACGGTTTATCATGGGTTAAATGTTAAACTTACAATAACAGATATTAGGCGTAGAATCAGTCCACGAATGCTTACCATTGGGTTAAGAGTCAGCAAAAATTAACTGTCATTTCTGTAAGATAATGTCAGGTGTGGATTGTTCACTTTAAAACTGAATAGTGAGATGCAGGTAATAACTCTGGATTATAGGAGATAGTCACTTATTCCTTTTGATAGATATTTCTAGTGGCAAGGGAGGATCATTTTATGCTTACTTGTGTGGCTAGGCACTAGTCTATAACTTTCACTGAAAGCAGTCACCAGGCATAGATATAATTATATCTTATGATTTAGCCACAACTGTATTATTATAGCAAGAACATTGCATTTTCTTTGTACTCATTTTGTGGAATGCTAATATATTTTCCAAAGGGGACATACGATTTATTTGTGTAATGTCAAATGCTGTAATCTGTTTATGTAAATTCATTTAATGTTGTAAGATGAATAAGCATATTCATTTAACTGTAACTACAGGTTAGGTTTCCTGTATGTTGAGATTGGGAGAAGAGGAGTAGATTTTTGCTGTCAGAATATTTAATGACAGTTACATGGGTGTGCAAAAGATATTAAGCCTATGCGGGCGCGTGTTGATAATTGATATTTTTAAGGAACAGGAGACATGGTTAAAGACAGCCCTAAACTATCATAGCAATAACTACAATAAATCTAATCCCATAGTGGAGCGAAACTTTCTGTATAAAGTTAGTGTGATTTTAGCGTTGCTTGAAGTTAAAAGGTGTGTCTTTTTGGGTCTCAGTTTCAGGGGAGACCGACTCGCGAGAGCAGATTCCAGTCAGGCGAAGAACGAAATATTCTCTTCGATCTAGAGGGTTCTGAATACCGCTAGCGTCACGAATCGTCACACCCCGTTCCTGAATCAAAACCCCTTTTTGTCAACGCCAAGTTAAGCTCACGCAGTGCAACGGAGCCAACGCTAAATCTGGAATCGCCAAACGCAGTAGTAGTTCTCTACTCGCCTATTGGATTACCAGCCAGAGCATTGCGGCTTCCAGAATATCAAACCCGCTCAGCATGCCTATAGCAGAATTCCATATCACCCGCCTTTTTTGTGCCTAAACGGGGCACTCAGCAAACCACAGCCAAACCAGTTTAAACAGGATTTACAGCCAAGCGGAGCCTTGCGCCGGATAAGCGCGCCTGGGTCTCTTTGTCCTCAAGTGACTTCTTCTGGTGTATTTCCTGGATACTTAAAACCTCGCACGTATGAGCAGCCATCTATGGACAGAGTTCCAGCCCCACTCACGCTATAAGGGGAGTCACCAACGTTTAGCACCAACAAAGAAAGTTTTGTAGGCTAGTCCCTCACGAAGGATCTACAAGTAATTCACTTCCTGGAGCTAGTACATTTGGTCCCCGAAAAGCGGACAGGCTGTCGCCCAGTTCAATCAGTTGGTCAGCAGGAGATAAACAGCGTCCCCCAGCCCAACTCGCGCCAGTAGGGGGGGGGGGGGGTCACCAACGATAGCGCCTATACAGTGATGTTATTCAGGTTAATTCCATTACCGATGGAGGATATATACGAAAACACCACTTACTGGAGTTACTTCAGCTGGTCCCCGAAAACCGAAGGACTGTCACTCGATTATTTATCTCTTTGTGTTCTACAGGTTTTATGAATGGTGATCTGTGTGTGTGGTTGTTGGTGTATATGATTATTGATGAATATTTGATTATTGATGTAATTTTATGTTGTTGTGATGATATGCATTATTTTCATGCTTTTCTTCTTTAATAAATTTTACACATTTATTAATGCGCTGTTCACGACCTTTCCATCCATATTTGTATTTTTAGCTCTTTACTAAAATCTCTATGTATGATAAGAGAAAAGAGTTGAGAGCAGGAGATGCTTAGACAGACATAAGTGAGTTGAGGCTTGGAGAGAGAGATCATTTGAATAAATCTTCTTCCAGGTTGTCTCAAGTCCATCTATTTCCTATTTTCAGTCCACTATCCCTTGTCTTTCTGTGTCCAACTGTAATCTAACCACGACAGTGCCGATGTCAAGAAAATATCCAACGCCATATCCCAATATGTCGCGTTTCGACTACACCTGTTGATTGCCAGAGCATGTTCTTTATGAGTCTCAGGTTTTTATCATTGACGTTTATGATTTCTAACTCTTTAATAATTTCTCATGTTTTACTTTGACAAGTGCTTTTGTGTAGTCTAGTTGTTTAGTATTCACAGCTAAGCTACGTCTAGAGACCGTTCAACCATCCCCCACACAGTTGACCGCCTGGTAGGATGACAGGCCCCACCCCCAAGGAAAGTAACTCTAATTCTCCAACCTTCCGGACTGTGAAAGATAAGATGGGGATCCGAAAAATAGAACTTTTTTTATTTGTTCTTTTTACGGAGTACCGGTTTGATTTGATTTACGGTGTATGTAGTAATTGGTTCCCTAAAAATTTTAATAATGAGCAACATTGCATTGTACCATGTCATGCCTCACTGACGCACAGCAATACGTAAGTGACAACTTGTCAGTGCGAATAATATTGAGTACTAGCGTTAATATGCATTATTCTATAATTTTGAGTGCTACTGTGAATACCGAGGAAATGACCGGTGCTATATACAGCTCAACTCTATACAGGGGGGAGTAATCTTTCTACTTTCTTGTCGCAGTTTTATTTCCCCTTGAGGGCCGGAGGGTAACAATTTCAGTGTATCAGGCGTGAACAAATTATATGAGCTCATTAAATCGCAGACATCAGAAATATGTGCCACATTATGTCATCTCTGGAGTTTGGTGAAATATTTGGTAGGGATAATAGAAATATACATAAAGAGTGACGATGGATACATAGATTGATGGGAAGGTACACAGAAACAGACACACACATATGTGTGTGTGTGTGTGTGTGTGTGTATATATATATATATATACTGAAGCACATTAAAAACGCACCCCTATTATATATACTGATGCCGAGAAGCTGGATAAAAAAGTGTGGGAGTGGATTTTCCCCGTGTTTGTCATGAGGTAGAGAACGAATGACTGCTGGAATGGAAAGTGCATGATTCAACCCACGGGTTTGTGTACAGACTACACGAAAACAATGAAAGTTACACGTGCAACACGTTCCCAACAGCTATGACCCTGAAAATGTGTACGCGTTGTGGCAGTATAGTCGGTATAAAAAGGCCGTTGAGACAAAACACCCAGTACATGTGCTTGAAATGCCACGACTATCTGAAAACGACCGCCAACGAGCCATTGGTATGTTGGAGACCGGAATGAGCTCGCGGGCCATTGCCGGAAGGATGAATTGCCACCACAGCACTATTGTACGTCTCAATGAACGTTAAGGAACCACTGGCAGTGCCCGGGATAGACTTCGGAGTGGCCAACCACGAGTTACTACCCCTGCGCAAGATCGTCATATTGTGCTGAGTCACCTAAGGAATCGTTCTCTCCCGGCAAGTCAAACCGCAAGAGCAATAGTGGGTAGACGTGGGCAAGTCTCTCGAATGACAGTCATACGACGACTCAGAGATACAGGCCTTACTGCAAGACGACCTTAAGTTGGGCCAAACTTGACTCACAGACATCGTCAGCAGCGCCTGCAATGGGCAGAGCAACATGTCAGATGCACTAGACTGCAGTGGAATGCGGTCCTATTCACAGACGAGAGCAGATTCAACATATCCTTTGCTGATGGACGTATGCGGATTTGGCGACGGTGTGGAGAGCGCTTTGCAGATTGCTGTATTCGTCAGCACAACCGATTTGGAGGTGGCAGTATTCACATTTGGGGAGGATTCAGTTTTCACCATCGCTTGCCTCTTCACGTCTTCCGTGGAAATGTTAATGCTGTGACATATCGAGAAGAGGTTCTGGATGCATTGGTTGCTCCTGCGTTTACAAATTATCCAGACTTGCAGCTTCTCCAGCAGGATAACGCACGTGCGCACACTGCATGCATTACGCAGCAATATCTACAACAGCAGAACATTGTGACAATTGATTGGCCTGCCCTATCACCAGACATGTCCCCTATAGAACATCTGTGGGACAAGCTTGGACGCAGAGTCTACAGGCAAGGTTCTCCAGCTAATCTGCAACAGCTCGAAGCTGCTCTTACACGTGAATGGGACTTGATTCCCCGGAATTTACTTCAGAGACTTGTGCGTTCCATGCGGAGCCGCTGCCAAGCTTGTTTGCAAGCACACGGTGGACATGCCAGATACTGAGGATAGTGTGAAAGAATTTTTTTATTAGTTGCATTTTTGGTTTTCTCCCTTGCCTGCACAGAATGCAATGAATTTCATAACAATCAAATGTACAAATTAATGACCAGCATGGATTCATAGGAAAATGAATGAAGATTCCAAATATGTAAACTTGTAAACACTTATATTTACATTTCACACTCTGTTACTGGATTATACAGGTGGTGCGTTTTTAATGACAGATAGACAAAATCAGAGAGATAGATAGATAGATAGATAGATAGATAGATAGATAGATAGATAGATAGATAGATAGATAGATAGATAGATAGATAGATAGATAGATAGATAGATAGATAGATAGATAGATAGATAGATAGATAGATAGATAGATAGATAGATAGATAGATTTGTATCTACACGTATATTCAAAGTGTTTGGTTCTCCTGTGCTGTATCTCCACCCTCAACGCTGTCCGCGGGTCGATGCGCCAGAGAAGGGTTGTTCAGTGAGATGTAAGGCAAGCAGGGACCGGAAATTGCGCTATTGGGTTCCTGGCTCTCTTCGCGTCAGTGCACGTGGTTCCGGTTGAATATTGGGTTTTGATTTCCGGCGGGCGCCATTTTCCCTCCGTTCTTGTCACGTCTGGAAGAGCCTCGACTCCCAGCAAAGAAAACAGCCAATCAATGAGCCGGGTGTTGAGGGCGGGAAAGAGGCCTACACTCGAGCGGGAAATCTAAATGATATATGTTTTCCTTCCATCGCTGAGCCGGCTTCTGTGTTTGCTCGGGATTGGGCTTTGTTCGACCGGCTGAAGTGGAGTCTGAGTTTCCGGTTGCCCCTTCCCGACACTCCCGGCATCGTGAGCGCTAAAAGGTTAACTCACGAAGGAAAAAGTCCGTAGTGTAGAAATACAACATGGCGCTACAGCAAGTTTAGTTCACGATGAAAGGGGAGACAAATTAATACAGAAGCAATATTTTGTGGTTTGTGCATTACAGGGCTTGCACTTCGTTTTTCCATTCTGGTTCACTCTCGTTTTTATCTCACCCACTCCCTCCCCCACCACCATCTCGCTCCACTTATTTTTAACACTCCCTTCTCGATAAGCTTCAGAGCCCGAGTCAACATAAGCTATAATTCCAGATCATCGAGATATGTGAGATTTACTCACGGATCTCACTGTCCATTTAAGTGTTCCTAGTCGCCCTTAATCAAGGACGCTAACATGTACCGGGGGTCTCAAAATATACAGGACCATATTGTAACCAACAAGGGTATTCGAGTTCCGCGTTGTTGGGTTATCTCCGGGACGTCGGCGGATCATTGTGGTGTTTTCTGTTAGCTCACCTGTATGTGGCCGTGGGCGAGAAGCCAAGAGCACGAGCGAGTTTACGACGGGTTCATTTCGTTACGCGATCGGTATTGGCGCACTTGCAGACGCTCAACCCCCCACTACCCTCAGAATTAAACAGCTCAAGGCCCTAGTGCCAGTCCTAGATACAGGTAGAAGCCCGCGGCAGGTAAGAGGCTGGTTACTCTTTTCCTTCCAGCCATCCCCACATTCTCCCTCCGCATTGCCTCTTTATGCAGCCGAAGCTCATCAATTCGCACTCCTTCTATCGTCCCGTGGGGTATCCATGTTCCAGAGCTGTTGCGTAAATAAAGTTAATCGCTTCTTTCATACTCGTGAATTCCATTACCAATGTGCCAATTCCATTACCATCTCATACACAAACCTCTCTAACACATTATAATAAATTACCTATCTTCCTTGCTATAGTGTCCCTTACAAAAATTAAAAACCTCTAAACAATACAAACGCCCTTCGTGGTGTTTTATTTCCGAACCCCATTAACCCATCGTCCGGTGTTATTTGTTGTTGTATTTTGTGGGTTAGGACGGCCCACCTCTTGACATGCTCGTATAACACATATACGGTATTTCCCCCCCCCGTACAGGTGTCAAGTAGCCCTATAATAACAAATAAATCAATAATCCCCCCAATACTATAGAAACATCTTTTTATTATTTTATCTGTTTAATGAATACCGATCTGTAAACCAATGAAAAGTCAAGTACCCATCTAAATCCATATAAATGTCAAATTAACCATAAGACCCTGAATAAATCTAATACCCAGTAAACGCACATAAAAACTAAATAATGACCCATAAAACTGCAATTACATCAGATACCCTTATTAAACCGATGTCATAAATCCTAATAACCCATAATATCCGTGAATGACTTCTTATGAAACCAATAAAATCATATAGACCAGTGAGAAATCATCTAAATACCTCATAACTGTGCTAAAATAAAAATCAATTACCGCATAAATAACTTATGTTGGGTATGTTTTTTATGTAGTTTTTAAGACATATATAAAGCACAATAACTACTAACATGTATTTATCCCGTGTCCTGCCCCTCTGTGCCCTTATTGAGATGTCAGGTACAGCGATTCTCAAATCTAGACTGCCCATCGTTCCAGGGATGGGACATCGAACCAGAGTGCTGACCATACCCTACCTGGCAGCCACCTATGAGGGGCGCAGACTGGGTAGAGGACGTAGGGGGCGCCCCATAGGGGGTAAACGAGGGCTGCATCACTGGCAGTCGGCTGAGCGAGGCTTGTAACGGCCTCTCTCTGCTATTCCCTCCCGATCCTACCGCGACCCCACGAATTTGTCCTATCATCCAGTACTTTTCAGTTATAGATTTGGCTCCCTGTTTCTCCCCACATCGATCCTTCAATTGAGCAGGGCGGTCTGACTCTCCCTGTTTCCCCTACCCCCTAGCCATGAACCGTGCCGTCCGCTGCGTACTTGTCCTCCCCTATACATTTAAACACCGCAAATAAAATCAATGACCCATATAATACCTACGCATAAAGAATCAATGACCCGTCATAACCCTACTAAGAGCAAAATACCCTTAAACTAGATAAAAAAAAACAATAACCTCATTAAAACTCTGTATTTTTTGGTTTTTGAAAATGAAAGTCAAGTCCCATTAAACTTTGATACGCCTCTCCGCGACCACTATTATCCCACACTATAAACTTTTGAATTTCCTCCGCACATGACACACGTCCCGGGATAGTTCATGGTATCCTGACAATTCCACGCCCCATCAGGAATGTGTCTCGACTTGTGTACCCACGAATGCCAATTAACACAAGAGTAAATGCAAATATATGGCTACCAATGAATCATTAACCGGAACTATGCGACTCTCTCAAAACACATAGTGTTTCCACTGCAGAATGCTTGCTCCTGATCATGCCCCAACATCAAAACCACTTGTGATGACATACGACACAAGAAAATTCTCTTCCACCTCGTCTCCCCGTAACCATGTGCTAAGTGTGGGCATATAAGAGAACGTACGACAGTAATTCAGCCGGTGGACCGTCTTATTGTGTGTTGTGAAGGATTTATGGGCACAAATAAAATTCAGCTCGTTTTAACAGGCCTGGCGCCGCCGTTCTCCGGCCCCCCCTCCCCGCCTCTGTGTGGGACCCAGATAATAGCACAGATGGAAAATCAAAAAAACTATACACTCTCCTTGAGTATAAAGTGCATAAGGATGGAGTTTGCGTGACCCAATGCCATCTGCCCTTGGACACCCGTTTTTGCATCCTACTTCCAAACCCCTACTCAACCCAGACTCCTAAACCCACAATGGAACCAAAACCCCCCACGGCTGCAATTACAAACTCCTTCCTATACCCCCCTTTCATAACCACCAAACCATAACATTAAAACTCCTCTAATTTCCCCTCTTGTGATTGTCAAAGATACCACTGAACAGTTTGCACGACTTCCCCTCACACTACAAAGTTGACAAAACCGGCACTATCCTTACTGTATTTACGGCGCTTTGGCTTCCGAAACCCTATATTCCCGGTCCACGACAAATCCCCAACCACCCAAAAGTGCCCTGGAAACATGGGTCTGAGAGTACTTTTTTAAAGAGTTAAGATAAATAATATCACTAATGGACTGCGACACGCTTGCGAGTACTCGAGTGACAAGGTGTTGTCGGTGTATCTACGTGATACACTAGAAGGAATGTACAAGGGAGGGGAGACTACTCAAGTGCGTCCCCTTTGTCGTCTTGAAGTGCTTGGGCCACTGATCACGTTGGGGGGTTCTTGTTACCAGAGATGTAGTGATTCTTCTGCTGGGATGTAACCACCAATAACTACGGACCCCCTCACCACGAAGAAGACCGTCACGACTCATCACTGACAGTTGGCGGAATTTAAACCACCCCATCGAGAATGGTGTTCCTGATCGGTTTCTATCGATTCACCCTAAGGTTAGCCGACCAAATCGTGGTCGAGGGCGGCTACCATGCCTGTGCCGTCACACGATGTCATCCTAAACAACCCTCTAGTAAAAAAAATTTAATAAATCCCTCGGGATATAAGACATTCTTAAGAAAAAAAAGTGAATAGCTTATGGATCGTGTTTACAAGAAGTAATATTCCCGATGATCCTCTCTGTGTATACCGTACCACCCCCACGTCTAGAACATAAAAAACCACACCCCTCTACTACCTTTGCTCGTCTGCCATCAAAACTACGAGAACACCCGAGTGAGGAGTCTTTCACACCACAAGTTCCACAGTTTAAAACTTCAAACATAATAACCCCTCCATCAGATGCCAACCTACATTCCCCAACCCAACCTGGGAAGAAATCCTTCCCATCGCATAAAAAAGTCTCTCCACTCCCCCAATACCACTTGTTACCACAGGTTGGTATTAAACCTCCTCTAATCCCCCACCCAATCCAAAGACCTGTTAAGTTCAAATAAGAACCCCCTGTTGCACCAAAAGCACGGAGGAGTGTCATATAGTGAAAAGGCAGAGACATACATAACGACCAGGGTAGCCATCTCTCAGATCCCTATCCAAAACAATACCTCAAAACCCTACTGGTTGAGTGTTGGCGCGGAGAGGTCACGATGCCAAATTGTGCCCTCATCCCATTCTCAACTGCGATAAAAGTCATAAAACTTATACATCTGATACTACAGTCAAAACGAACAAAGCAAGATCCGTCAGATGCAGCCCTGCGAGGTTGTGTGAGGGTTCCTTGCAATCAACAAAATATATACGAGCTGAGCGATTGGCAAATTGCGTAACAAATAGTAGTTATATTTGTGGGGGACGAACCACAAGTGCGAGATTAGACACATGATATAATATTAACACATATGGTGAATATTACACAGCAGAGGTGGCGGACACACACATGTCCGACCCACACTGAGACACACACGTATGGTCTGACGACACATATATAAAAATGAAAAAAAACAACTGCTAAGGGCAACTAAAAGAATGCTCAATACCTTCCAATTGTGGCGGTGTCCCTTAAACGGGGGTCCGTCATGTCCTCCGGTAGTGGGGGTAGGGGGGTGGTGGCATTCTCGTGGAGAAGATAAAGTGACAAATTGTCGAGGTGGTTGGGATCCACGATCGGTCCTTGTCAAGAGTTATGTTATATGAGAGCGCGCCTCTCTTAGCGAGTCGCAGACGGTGGGGGTGGTCGCTGTGGCGTTGGGCCATCTTTCGGGGTCCAGCAAGGGATGATGGGTCGCTGAGGTCTTCGCCAAAAGATAAGGGGATCTATATCAAAATACTGACCATTAGCCGATGAGGTCCAGAGAACAGTATATGGGCGACCACAAAGGTGTAGCAGCAGGAGGGTAACAAGCGCTTAATATGTCCCTGCTGGCACGATGCGGGGTCTCCTCAGGAATGGTGTTGCGACAAGTGTAACCCCCCAAACTATGTGGGTCTGTTGGCATCACGTCCAGTGTCCTAAAACTGCACACGATGAGTGGCGAAGCAAAAATTACGTTGTCTTGTCCACACTCCGATAATGGCGTCCGGCGAGCGTTTGCAACCCCTTTCGCAGTTTAGGCGCCTGTCGGGCTTAGCTTATCATTACTCCCCGCTTGACTCCGCCCATTCCTCCACACCCATCTTTTGCAGTACCCTCGTTGTCAGGGCAGGGCATTACACCCGGAAATGGCTACATTAGATAAGTGACTTCAGGTGGCACGGTAATACAACAAGTCAACGAAACAAGTCAGCGGGACTACACACTTACACTATTTTGGACTAGCTGGATGATATACTTACTTACTAGCTACACCTTACACTACAAAACTACGTTACAACACACCACACATAAACACTAACGTACATAGTTATGCACAATCAGACTTACATACCCGGAGCACATTGGTAATTTATTTTTATAACAATCATAACAACATTTTTCCATACGTAATAGCACGCTCATCCATTCTTAAACTGATTAGTTATCCTGAAACTCCTGATGCGGACACCCCTAAAAGACCAGTATTACCCGTAGACCCAATCTACCTACCAACGCCCACCGACCACACATCAGGCAACATACCCTATACAAAAAAGTACAGATAGGCATCACGTCTAATGACCTAGGGTAAATGAAATTAAAGGTGTTGTAGGCCTTTAATTACACAACACACAACCCACAAAAACAAAAATTACAACCTATGATTAAAAAGACTAACCCGCTTCTAAATTCGGTCTCCGTCGCTATCAGATACTCGTTTTTCGCGTTCAAAATCGGTTCAATTTTAAATCGGGGCATCGACAAGAATTATATCTATCCATGACTTTCGTTCGACTGGCAAGACGAGTTTGCGAATTGATATTATATTTACAAGTAATCAATTAACAACAGAGGTCAATGCCTGATTTATAGATATACTTTAAAAATTCACTATACTGATTTTAAAATCTAGAGTACTTTCTTCTATAAGTTCTCTGTTGGTCTGGTGGGGGTATTTACATCCATCCTCATGTCCCCACCTATAAAGTTTATTGGTGTTGTTGATTACAGTTTTATAGGTGGAAAATAGTTTGCTAGTTCACAATGGGGGTGGGTTTACCTTTTAATTATACACTAGATTGATGAATCCACGCAAGCCAGGTCAGAATCACTTATCTGCCTGGGACGATAGATGAAACTCCAGCTCTCTCCACCTTAGCTCAGAGTTACAAAAGGCAGGCAGTTCTACAAACAGTGTTGACCACTTGGGAGACCTGGTACCAGCTCAGTACCAGACAAGAACCCCTGCAACCACATAATTAAGCTAGTCTCAGCATAATACCTATTCCACCGTAATTATAACCAACAATGGCATGAAATAAAGACATGAGTCAGATCTCTCTGACCATTCCAGAACATCTACATCAATGATGTAACAGGTAACACTAGTTCCCATTCCTCTCCTCCAAGGGCTGCACTGCATCTGAAATATTATCATTAATCTCTTTCTTCTATACAATAAGGTGGGTAATATGTTCCTACTGATCTCCGGAAATAAAGATCTGTATTCTACATTTTTTTGATATTTTTTTCTTCATATTATTCATCCGCCTCTAGGCCCTGTAGACTTGGCTGGGGACCTAGAATATGTACTTACTTGTCGTAATCATTTTTCATTATAGGGCAGTATCTCTCCCTTAAAATGTTAAATAAAAGGTTAATAAGTTCAATCTTACCACAAAATTCAATGAAATACACAGAAACGTTGAATTAGCACAAACTCAGCTGAGCTGCTGGCTAGATTAGGGCGTCCCACTACTATTAGTATATATATTCAATGGACGACAAACTTCTTAGCCTCAACGATCTGCTTGTATGGACAGTCTTCAACAAATGGCAACTTGCCGGCAACTTTTTTCAATAACATTAACTATTTCGTCCAATGAGAGTACTTCCCCATTACAGTTTAAAATTTCAAACATAAATGTCCAATTTGGGTCCAGTTTCGGTCTAGTGTGTAGTGTATTTCTGTCTGTCGGTCGGTCCGAACTTGGGTTTTCCCAAAATTGCACTTGGTTTTGGACCAACTACAAAAAAAAAACTACACACATTTTTCCTCACCCAATGCTTAGATTTCTACTGCGAAGATATTTTTAGATTCTCTCCTCCTTGTCTCCCCCTTGTCTACATGTACTTGTTTTTCTGCCTTCGTCTCAAGGACGCGTCAAATGTAACTTTAGTGAATGCAGAACAAACATGTGTTTGCGAGTCTGCATCGAATAAATCAGTCTTTTGTCAATAACTTCTGATTTATCTGTTCGTCCTTTTATTTGAAAGCATATTATTTGTCAGGAAAAGATAGGCTATCAAACTAGCTAACTTTTATTATTCTAAACCTATTAATAAGAAATTCCATATTTTTTCTATAATATTCAACCTATTCATGTCTTTTTGCAGTATTTTCAAGTTTAATACGAGAGTCTCTCGTAAAATGTGGGAATTACGTCATTCTAAACAAGAGCTAAACCTGTTTTCGTGACCAATTGACTACATGTTCTTACTTTCTACATCGTATTTCAAACCACTAGCTACGAGTTCGCGCGTATGTTAGGCTTAGATTCAAACGCTTGCAGACAGCATCATTTTTTTTCTTTTCTCCTTTTCTTATCCCGTCTGAACGGATAGGCCTTGCGCGTCCCCATGTTATAATTTGTTTTTTTCTTTTTCCAATGACACTAGAAAACGATGGTACGATCTACCAAATCATCGCTCTTGTGGCGTAGGCGAAAAAGCCGCAGTGTAACTTAACTATATTTTATCCCTACAATTTATTTTAACTTTTATCTTTATAAATTGAGGATTTTATCGCTGTATCAATGTATTCCATCACAATATATATATATATATATATATATACATATATATACATACATATATATATATATATATATATATATATAGATATATATATATATATATATTTGTATATGTATTTGTATATGTATATGTATATGTATATGTATATATATATATATATATATATATATATATATATATATATATATATATATATATATGTGATGGGGCCGAAAAGGATACGCCCGCCCCTTACCTGTTTCTAGGCAGATTATTTTCGATGTGCGCGAAGCATTCTGGGTTGTGAAAAGTCTGAAGTAGAAGATATGTAATGAGGCCATAATAAAGCCTGAGAAATTAATTGTGGTGTATAGTTGTGAATCATATTTGATACTCGTGTGTTATATTAAATAGCTGTAGGTTTTATTTGTGTTTTCGCTATTCGTAAAGCGATAATCGCGTGTGATATTTAAGTAGCCAAGATTAATACGCCTAGCGCGCAGTAAAGTGAGTGATTAGCCTAGTGCCTATAAAAAGAGATAGCGAACTAGTGCCTATAAAAAGAGATAGCGAACTACCAGCGAGCCTTCTTAAAGTATCAGTCCAGACAAGAGAGGACGAAACGAGGCGCGCTGTGTACCCACACAGAAGAACACAAAGACATGACACATTAGCATCGGGCACTGTTGGGTGTTTTGTTTTGTTTTGTTTTGTTTTGTTATGTTCACTAGTCTATTTGTTTAATGTTTGCTTTGTCACTGAATGGGTTATAAAAATAAATATAGCCCCTGCCTCTAGAATCAAGAGTTTTATTGTTGTTCGGGTCGGTGCGAGTGTGACAAGAGAGTGATCACACATCACAATATAATCATCATCTCGCCCACCCTATCACAATTGGCGTCGTCGACAGGATATAAGGCAGACAAGTGACCACTGATGCAAACAGCAAAACGAACAAATATTGTAAACACCCAGCAGTGCATTCCTGCAGCAAGATGGCTAATCCGCCTGTGAAGATATTGTGTACGTGGAGGAGCCAGACGGATAAGGTTAATTAGTAGGGAGAGGGAAGACCCACTTGGCAAGAGTTTGTGGAAGAATGTGGAAGCACGTGGAAGGTGGCGCCTTTTTGTGCAGAAGACAAGTTAGACATGATATGGAACAAAACGTGACACAATGGGTATCTAGAGAAAAACGGATACATGGGGAGCCAAGGCCAGTCCCTATACAGTTACTCAAGATAATAGAAAGAGCCTACAGCGAGCAACCACCAGTCAGTGAGATGACCAGGAATTTCCCTTGGGAATATGCTGCTTATGGTGGAAGTAAAAAGCCTGAGACACGGGTCCAGATAGCAAGACAGAAGATTTTAAGAAGGAGGAGGAGGCACTCAGAGCAGAATTATCCTTCCTCAAGTCCCCAGAAAGCACAGATGTCAGAGGCCAGTTCGCCAGCACAAAGAGGAGGTGCAGAGAGAGAAAGAACCAGGCCAACCTCGAGAACAGCCAAAGCACGACGAGGAGGTGCCATGTTTCTGGTATGCGAGAGTCAAGCTGTTGTTAAACGAAATCAGTGAGCTGAAAACAGTACCGACCAGTGCAGCTGCACCGACAAGGCGAAAAGGAGTTTGCAATGTGGTACAGCGTCCGCAGGGGATTGGGGATTCATCACGCCAGATGATGGAGGTATTGATGTATTTGTACATCATAGACCAAGATCTTCAGAAAGGGATTCCGGAAGCCTGGCGAGAAATGAGAGAGTGGAATTTGACAGCAAAACCATCTGTCCAGGGCATGGAAGCAAATCTATGTGTGCTGGCACCCATTGGCGGTCAAAAGAATGCAAAGGAAGCAGGAAGCGACCCATGGCACAGAGGAAGCCCAGAAATTGATAAGATGCTACAATTGTGGAGACCTGTCAGACCACATGGGCAGCCAAGTGCCCTCAAAGGCCCGCTAAGAAAACCGAAGAGATGTTATTTTGGATGCAAATCCCCAGAACATTTGATAGCCGCCTGTCCCCTCAAAGAGTTCTTTCTTTCCTAGACGGAACCCTGTCACAACCAGGTTGCCTTTAGGGCGCAAGCCAAGAGATGGCCAAGACAACTGTCCCCACACTAAGGGCGCCGAGAGGAATTGGCCGTTGTCTAGGGGAGGAAACCCGTCCTAAGCAGATAGGTGGGAGTGCAGATCGGTGTCCAGATGAGGAGACTCATCAAAAGCAGACTGTGGGGAATGTTTTGGCCACCGTCCACGCAAAAACGCCCAGTGTCAAGCAAACGTCAGGAGGCAATCCCCCTACAGATTTCGACAGCTACAAGCACTGACAGGCAGACGTCACGGGCAGGCAGCGATGCGGCACAGGTGTGTGCGAGTCTTCTAGACCACAGCAACTGCCAGCCCGACAACGTACAACTGGGGACAATAACGACCAAGAGGGTACCCCAGCCCGAGTTGTAACCGAATACAGAATCTGAGCCCAAAACAGTCGACGCTGAGAAATCCTAAACAAGGCGCAAGCACCAACGATCCGAGAGATTTCGACTGAAGCGCCAGAGGAAGTGATTGAGGGTAGTGATGTTGTCGGGACGACAACAAAATCAGGAGGGGGATATGTGATGGGGCCGAAAAGGAGACGCCCGCCCCCTACCTGTTTCTAGGCAGATTAATTTTCGATGTTGCGCGAAAGCATTCTGGGTTGTGAAAAGTCTGAAGTAGAAGATATGTAATGAGGCCATAATAAAGCCTGAGAAATTAATTGTGGTGTATAGTTGTGAATCATATTTGATACTCGTGTGTTATATTAAATAGCTGTAGGTTTTATTTGTGTTTTCGCTATTCCTAAAGCGATAATCGCGTGTGATATTTAAGTAGCCAAGATTAATACGCCTACCGCGCAGTAAAGTGAGTGATTAGCCTAGTGCCTATAAAAAGAGATAGCGAACTACCAGCGAGCCTTCTTAAAGTATATATATATATATATATGTTAGTTCACATGTTAGTAATAAAATATGAAATGTAAATCACAACTTACGCCAATCCTGGATCACAGACATTTCGCTCAGATGAATAACACAGACTTGAATCCGCCTCTTACACGAGTCTGGGGTGTCGTTAATTTAATAAGTCCTCTCTCTGACTTCGTGTGTGGTTCTTCAGTTTTCTCAGTCCCGGTTTCTTTATTTAAAATGTTAGAGATTTCCTGGGCTATATTGTAAGTCCTGATAAATACTCCAATAAAAGGTGTCCGGTATTTTAAGAAGGAATTCTGAACTCTAATTCTTCACTGTAGCAGTCTGGTGTCTTGGCGAGCGATTTCTCAAGTGAAATAGCTTGAGAAAATTGTCAGATTATATTCCCTGCCTTCCCACGCCTTCTTTTTTTATGAGCTATAAAAAAAACTCCAATCATATTCAAATAGGCGGATTATGGGGTAATTTCATAATATTCCGACATAATAGTTTTGAACGTAAGGCAGAGGTCAACTCTCCCATATATGGTAATAAGATGTCCGATGCCCTTGTGTACAATCTTACAGACAGATTGGTAAACTCATACAACAGCGTGTTCAAAATGTTAACATCATTACTTTATCAGAAAGTACTCTTGTCATAAAAAGTAGGACAGGAAACGCTTACGTCATAAGTCTCTGCGGCGTACACGAGATGTTGTGCTAATCTTTGCCAAGCTGTGCCACTCCCTTGCGACTGCGAGTAATTATCTCAGCAAATCTGGGTAGCGTTAAGCAAATGGGATTATTATCACCTGCAGGGAGTGTCAAGCAATTCGACAATACTCAAATATCTGCTACTTAGCAGAAGAAACACGAAGAAAGAAAGAAAAGTGCGATAATTGAGAGCACATAATAAAAACCAGTACCACAAATGTACCGATACTGCCGGAGTGAAATAAAGATCAATAGGGGCCTCTTGTCGTACAGGTAGGTTTGAGAGTTATTTATGGTCCCGTCTGAGTAGAGTGGATAGTGATAAGTACGTAAGAAAAAGGTGTGAGAAATAGATTTCACGCGTGAATAGCTTAAGAAGAAGATATGTCTCTGGAATGAGTAAGTTTCTCTAGTCCAGTTTTCTATAATTTAGTACAAGACAATCTCTCCATCCTCATATATGTAAATATAAGTATAACTACACACACACACACACACACACACACACACACACACACACACACACACACAGCTATGTGAAGACAAGACACACAAACGTGAAAAACTATGGTTAATTTGATATGGGTCTGACCAAGAAACAAAGTTAAGTTTCTTTTGTTGTTTATTATCATTAAACTTGACAACATCGAATATCTAAAGATAAATCAAATAAAATCAGATTTACATACATAGGAAATAACTGAATAAATGTGCCCTCCCCCTCTTGAGAAAAGAACCCAAAAACTTAATAATCCAATGGTCAAAGGTTAGCACTATGTTACAGAATAGACAGTAAAGAAACAAGTTCCTACTACATGCTACCCAGTAAATTAAACAATTTTAAGCAAAATCAAGGATGATACAATTCCTGTAACAAAGAAAAATATTCACTGTCTCTGTCATACGTGGCCACTCAATCACTTTTTACCTACTCTTGGTGATATCCCTTGGAAATACAATTATCCTGAATCTAAAATTGCCAGTGTTTTTATCTTCCAAATTGGCCCCAGTCCATCCCCCAACGAATAAGATTAAGGAGTTGGACGCCGAACTTGGTGGTTTATTCCTGGATGAATAAATGTCACTTCGAATATTTAGTGTAGAAAACCGAGATCTTGGGTTCACAGTAAACAGAGGAAAATACTTCCAGTATTGGGAAACATCTGGTTGCAAAATACTGTTACATTTGATAAATGATGGTAATTCTATCGGCTGGCTCTATGGTGAGGGCCGATTCTGAAACAGCGTAAATTCTGGATGGTACACTTGAATACGACTGTCAGTCGTCAGATAACGTTATTGTTCTGTACAACCCCAGTGGGCTGATAAAATTGAAAAAATATTGCTGACCTTTATAAGTCCAGTTAAATTTACAAATGTTAAAATGTTTCTTTGTCTCTTTGGCCAATCCTGTTCACAAATGAACTTGGGGACGCACAGGCCAAGAAAAAGACAACATTAACCAATCAGTAAATGTAGCAACAGACCGCTGGACGCCCTTTGATCAGGTCTGCGTTGAATAAACAAAACATTTATGGAAAAAATGCTACTATTCTATATATATATATATATATATATATATATATATATATATATATATATATATATATATATGTGTGTGTGTGTGACAGGGCGCTAGGTGTGATGGCGGTGAACTTATGTCAATGTGGCTACCTCACACCCAAGACCCATGCACTAAGAAAATTTATTAAGGATCGTTTGACAGGGGTTGCAATTATTGGTTGCTTGCGACCCTCTCAGCAGCAGACTTAACAATTCAAGCAACACAAAGCTGTCGTAAAAATTAACAGTGATACAACGTCAAAATATCTCCAATGATACAACGTAGGGATAAAAAACCAATGCGTGAGCTGCTGGAATACATGATCGCCCGCGCCGCGGGTCATCAGGTGTTAGACTTGAAGGCAGAACGGAACGAGGATCAAAAGACAAAAATCTGACTGAACGCGTACTTGAACTAGCGAGGTTAATGGACGCAAATTGGTGGGGCAAGGAGGAAAAGTCACGTTCCCCACACCACCCCCCCCCCCCCCCCCCCCCCCCCCCCCCCCCCCCCCCCCCCCCCCCCCCCCCCCCACCTCCTTGACATAAAGTAAAGGAATTCGACAGAAGGTCCTCGGGACAGAAGGGACCTTGGATATGATACGCCACAGTCATTTATTGGACGCTTTTGCGATACCAAGCCTTTGATTTGAATTCAGCGGCTAAACGCGGATGCTTGAAATATTACAAAATTCAAAAAGTAACTTTTTCTTAATATTAATGTTAGGAATATAAAAATTAGCTGGCCGGATGGCCCATTCTGAGCAGTGAAATAATATGCTTTTAATTATACAGACGGATAGCTAATAATGAAGATAATGACAAAAGACAGTGTTGTTCACATCAGCGAAAGACTGCATTGAATCAAACCTGTCATTATTTGCACAAAAATCGCGACCTTGAAGACTCAAGTGTCCAAATCTAGTTAGAATGAAAGAGACGGGGAATTGGTGGAAGCTGTGGCTAAAAATAACTTTTCAGGCAAAAAGTGTAGAGGGGACGAATAGGTTGGTTCAAAAAAAAAAAACAAGTACGTTTTTGTGAAAACGCAAGTAGAGACGGACAGACTAACAGATAAAAATCCATACTTGACTGAAGCATGACTGAATATGACTTTAGTGTAGGAAATTTGAATTTAAAAAAAACCAAGGCAGTGATTGGCCACAGAAAATCATCTTATCCGCGCTCAGACGAGCTTTTTTGCCATTCCTCAATAGTTGTTCAGTGATAGACACAGTAAATTTCAAGTGTGGTGATTTCCAAATGAAATAAATTGAAATAAGTTCAGGGACGCCATACTATAGCCAGCAGCTCAGCTGAGTTTTGCTAGCATTTCTGTGTTCTTTATTCATAATCTGGTAAGATTGAAATTATTTCTTTGTATATTTTGAATATTGTTTAATGTTTCGAGAGATTTGATACTGCCATATCGAAATCTAGCCTTACAAACAAGTAGGGATTTGCTCTGGACCCCCCGCCCTAGTTCAGGGTCTAGGGACAAACAATATACATAAACTCCAGCAACGGTTAGGAAGGACAGATCAAGTGTTGAGAACAATGAAACATATTACCTATCCTATTTTAGGGTAGGAAACTAATAAATATATTTCAGAATCTGTAGTCTGGGAGGACCTATCTGATGTGAAACCACCAAGGTAAAATGTGCTGTATGGTCAGAGAGATCTGACTTGTCTATATGGTGTTGTTGTTGTGTAGTGTTGTGTCCAGACATGGTTAGAGAATGGAATTTTGACACATAGCCAATACTTTGATTGCAGAGCTGTGAGTTTCAGTTGTCCCCAAGGCGGTGTCAACTAAGTTGGTGATTTTACCCGAGTGGATCCGTGCAGTAACGTTGTGTCAGAGCAGACTATTATTGCCCCAAGCACGGAAAGGTGGGGCCACCAGACCACTATTATTGCCCCAAGCACGGAGAGGTGGGGCCACCAGATCTCAGCACCAGAGCTACATCTTCAAAGTTGAGTGAGCCTCTGGTCTGCTGGGAATTCACCAACTCCATTTAGTTACTAACAATCCCATAAAATTCCTGCCATTTCTGGACAAGGTGTAGTCATTATAGACTGGAGTGATGAGGCCACCCCAACAGCACAACCATTAACTATCCTCCCAATTAGATGACTAGTATAACCATTAATAAAACTAAATAGTCTAGTACATACATATGTACACTCTTGTATTTATTATGTAATATTCCATGCATTTCTTTCATAATTTCTAAATCTTTTATAAGTTCTGGTCAACATAAAACTTGATCCAGAACAAAATAAATGTAAAAAAAATTTCTATCAAAAATTTTACACACTTGAGTTAGTTCAGTGTATTATAACATTTGTTAATATTACTACACTTCTTAAATATCTGTGTGTGTGTCTATAAACTATCACACCACATTACATATCAATACCCTAGACACTTAACGTAGTCACATTCATTAGAAAAAAAAAAAAGATAAGTGTGAGGTCGTAGTGGTAGCGAGAAGGGCCTTCTGACAACTCTCAGTTACAATTTATCTCAGGAGCCTTCACAGCTGACCTCATGCATCACACGTAGTACCATCACCACCATACAATACCATCAAACCCACTACATATATTGGGGGCTCGTCCGGGATCATTAGCCCAACAGTAATATTAGGATCTCCTGGTGGGAGAAATAAAATTAGGGGAATAAAATTGTAAAATTCCCTTTAAAATTAAAAGTGTCCCTGCAGATAAAAGTTGGTGAATCTTCACAGCCAGTAATAATTAATTAGTTAACTGGTTAATTAGAATTAGTTAGACTATAGTCATAAGAAGTACTTAGTGTATTTACTGGTTAGAGATTTATCTTGTATATTATTATATTGTCTAAAAAGTATGGCGGAGCTAGCAAAATTCCGATCAGCTGCTGTGCTGACCGCAAAGGAGATGGGAATGGATGGTCAGATTTTAATTCAATACGTAACGGCTGAATGTGATAAATATATTGAACGGGAAGAAAGGAGATTAGAAAAAGAGGCTGAAAGAAAATTAGAGTCTGAAAGGTTGGCTGAAGAGAAGAGGTTAGAGGCTGAGACTAAGAGGCTGCAGATTGAGGCAGAAGAAAAAAGATTGACTAGAAGATAAAAAGGCCGAAAGGGAGGCAGAAGATAAAAAGGCCGAAAGGGAGGCAGAAGATAGAAGGTTGCAAAGGGAGCACGAATTACGACTAAGGGAGCTGGAATTACAAGGCCAGGCTCCTGAAAATGGTGCCAGCCCTTTTGCCTCAGATGCTACGCCCAGTCTGGGAGCCTCAAACTCAGCTATGGGGGTTCATTTAGACCATTTTGTTGAAAAAGACGATGACATAGAGGGGTACCTAGGACGTTTTGAGTTATTAGCTACTACATATGGGTTAGAGAGAGAGAGGTGGAGTTTAAAGCTATCACAGGGATTGAGAGGTACTTCTTATGAAGTATTTGCCAAAATGAACAGGGAAGACCAAGACAATTATGACATGTTAAAGCAGGCTTTGTTATTGAGGTACGAGAAGAATGGTGAATTTTATCGTAAGAAATTTAGAAATGCCAAACTGTTGTCTGGGGAGACATACCACCAATTCTCTGCTAGACTAGAAACCTATTTGGAGAAATGGACGGCTCTGGGGAAGACCCAAGATCTTAAAGAAATGATCATGATTGAGCAATTGAGAGAGTCCATGGCTCCAGACATGAGAAAATTTCTCATGGAACAAGGTGCAGAGAAGTTGGGGGAAATTTTAAATGTTGCTGAGAGGTATCAGGCAGCCCAGGCAGAGGTAAGTGGTGCTAAAAAGAAGCACATAGACAATTTTAAAGCTCCACAGCAATTTAATAAATTTGATAATAGAGAGCAGGGAAATAAAGGTAGGACAAACTTTGAGCGGCCAAGAAATGACTATCGCGACAGAAACTCACAGTTCAATGACCAAAAGTTCAATGAAAGAAAACCGTTGAACCAAGGAAAAAGATGGTGTAAATGGTGCAAGAAGGATAACCATAACACCGAATTTTGTAGAAGGAAACCTTCAAACATTGCTGCAATGAAGTCGGGGACGCAAAGATTAAAGGTTAATCCTAAGGGACAACAGGAACCTTATCACCCCCCAGTTTGTGAGGATGTTATTTGTAATGGGGTCACCATAAGGTGCCTTTATGATACAGGTTTGGATTATGATTCAGTTGTGAAGTCTAGCCTAGTGGACCCAAGTCAGTATACCACAGAAACAGTGGAAATACAAGGGGCGACTAAGGACATACCACTCATGACACTTCCCATCGCAAGGATAACGGTGAAAACTCGCTATGTGGAAGGAGAAATCAGAGCAGCAGTGATAGATGAACCAATCTACCCTCTGATATTGGGGTGTAGATACGTCTTCTTGGGGAATCCCGAGAAACCTGTGATCATGGCGACAGTGCAGACCAGGTCACAGAAGAAGGAGGAAGAAGGTGAACCTATAAATGCTCATCCAGAGGAGATGAGGAAGGCGCAGGCTGAGGATAGGACACTCAAGCCCTGTTGTAAAAAATTGCCCAAATGCCACACACCTCCGAGCAAGGGGGAATATTTCATGAAGAACAAACTCTTATACAGGAAGGCCGGAACTGGAACAAATGGTCACAACCAGCTGGTTCTTCCACTTCATATAGAGATAAAGTGATGGAACTCGGGCATGCGATTCCCTTCAGTGGTCACATGGGGATCAGCGCCACAGGACAGCGTATAGCTTGTCATTACTTCTGGCCAGGGATAACGGAGGATATAAAAAGATATGTCAAATCCTGCCCAGAATGTCAAAGGGTAGCTCCAAAGCACTGGACTGCTCCTGCAACTCTAGGGAAATGCCCATAGTGGGAACACCTTTTGAGAGGGTTGCAGTGGATATTGTAGGACCTCTCACTCGGACCAAGAGGAGGAACAGTTACATCCTTACTCTGGTGGACACTTGTTCTATGTGGGGAGAGGCGGTAGCCCTGCCATCAATTGATTCAAAACATGTAGCAGAGGCACTACTTACAATATTTACCCGATTAGGATTCCCGCATCAAATCTTGACGGATAATGGATCTCAGTTCAAGGGGAAACTAACGGAAGAAGTTTTTTAAGCTATTTCAAGCCAGACACTTTCATTGTAGTCCGTACCATCCACAAGGGAACGGCCAGGTAGAGAGGTTCAACGGGACTCTCATTTCTATCCTGAGAAAGCTGGCACACGAAAAACCGGATCTGTGGGATCAATTCCTGCCCGCCGCATTGTTTGCGTATCGGGAGGTACCACATAGTTCAACCGGGATGGCTCCCGCAACTCTGCTATTTGGGAGGCCAATAAAAGGTCCATTTAGAAGCTTTTTTATTAAGGACCTGGACAGATGAGAAGGCGGAAGAGACTGTTACCTCATCTTATCAATACGTGAACGAACTGACCACTCGTTTGAAAGCTGGATGGAAACTGGCAAATGATAATTTGAAACAAGCCAGGAAGAAACATGCAGCATATTTTAATAGGAAGGCAAAGGACCGGGAACTGGTAGTCGGAGAGAAGGTGCTGCTTCTACTACCCGGAAGCCAGAATAAATTACAAATTGGTTGGCAAGGTCCATATACGGTTCTAGAGAAGGTGTCTAGAACAAACTATAAAATTGAAAAAAAGGGGAAGGAGAAAGTTTCACATGTAAACTTGTTAAAGAAGTATCTGGACAGACCACTCCAGGAAAGCACCCCCTTATTGACCTTGGCTGTTGCAACTCAGATGCAAAAAGGAACCACTCACCTCACATGAATACCCATTACATCCTTGTGAAACAGCAGCACAGGTAAAAGTCAGTAAGCACCTGACTAAAAACCAGAGGGAGAGAGTTCAACAGGTTCTGGAGGAACATACAGATGTATTAACAGATAAACCAGGCCATACAAATTTGCTACAGTATGACATGAAACTGGTAGACTCAAACCCAATCTGTATGAGAGCCTATTCTATTCCGTTCGCGAAGGAGAAGGCATTGAAGGAAGAAATAGAGTATTTGTTGGAGGGGATTATTTCGCACAGTGAATCATCTTTTAGTTCTAGTGTCGTTTTGTTGAGAAAACCGTCTGGGGAACACAGACTGTGCATAGATTACAGGAAACTGAATGCTGTCACAGAAGGACAAGTGGATCCATTACCAGACACAAAACAGTTATTTGCCAGACTGAACAAGGCAAAATACTTTTCAAAGGTGGATCTTAGTAAAGGCTATTACCAGATCCCAGTGAAGCCTGAAGTGAGACCTTATTTGGCTTTTAGCACTTCGGATGGACATTATGAATTCAATATGCTACCATTCGGACTGAAAAAATGCTCCGAGTGTGTTTTCAAGGATGATGCGCAAATTGTTGGATCCCCTGAATAACCCATGTATCACGAATTTCATGGATGATATTCTCGTCGCCACAGAGACATTTGAAGAACACATTGAAGCTCTGGAAATGTTGTTTGATAGACTTCGGGAGGCGAACTTAACTGCTAGGCCAACAAAATGTTGTATTGGATGCAAAGAGTTGGAATTCTTGGGGCACACTGTATATCAGGGTAATATGACCCCTGATCCTAAGAATTTGGAAAAACTGCAGAGAGCACCTAGACCACAAACAAAAAAGGACGTGCGATCATTTGTGTCGTTATGCGGATTTTATCAGAAATACATCAAGATTTTTAACGCTATTTGTGCTCCTCTGACTGATCTGACTCGCAAGGGACTTCCAGATAAAATTATTTGGACTGCACAATGTGAACTAGCGTTCCAAGAGTTAAAGGAAAAACTCACTAGCAAGCGTATTCTCAAACTGCCTGATTTGACACAGGACTTTGTCTTAAGAACCGATGCGAGTAATGTAGGACTAGGTGTGGCTTTGTTGCAAAGATCATCTTCACCTTATGGGGAACTGAAACCAGTCGCTTATGCAAGCCGCAAATTGAATAAGGCGGAACAAGGATACTCCACAAGCGAAAAAGAATGTTTAGCGTTGGTCTGGGCAATAAAGAAGTTTCAAATCTATCTGTATGGTAGGACTTTTGTGGTCGAGACGGACCATCAGCCTCTTGTATTCTTATCTCAGGCTAAGCATGAAAACGCAAGATTGCTGAGGTGGTCTTTATTGCTTCAACCTTATCAGTTTAGTATCCAATATATCCCAGGTAAATTGAATGTCGGTGCAGATTTCCTCAGTCGGCACCCCTGTGATCAAAATTAGAGTAATGGCAGACGTGAGGAGTAATTTTACCTATGTGTATCGCTGGTTTTGGAACTTGCCGTAGGCATGTTTTCAAGTGGGGAGATGTGTCGTAAAAATTAACAGAGATACAACGTCAAAATATCTCCAATGATACAACGAAGGGATAAAAAACCAATGCGTAAGGTGGTGGAAAACATGCTCGCCCGCGCCGCGGGTCATCAGGTGTTAGACTTGAAGGCAAAACGGAACGAGGATCAAAAGACAAAAATCTGACTGAACGCGTACTTGAACTAGCGAGGTTAATGGACGCAAATTGGTGGGGCAAGGAGGAAAAGTCACGTTCCCCCCAAGTTGACATAAAGTAAGGAATTCGACAGAAGGGACCTTGGATATGATACGCCACAGTCATTTATTGGACGCTTTTGCGATACCAAGCCTTTGATTTGAATTCAGCGGCTAAACGCAGATGCTTGAAATATTACAAAATTTAAAAAGTAACTTTTTCTTAATATTAATGTTAGGAATATAAAAATTAGCTGGCCGGATGGCCCATTCTGAGCAGTGAAATAATATGCTTTTAATTATACAGACGGATAGCTAATAATGAAGATAATGACAAAAGACAGTGTTGTTCACATCAGCGAAAGACTGCATTGAATCAAACCTGTCATTATTTGCACAAAAATCGCGACCTTGAAGACTCAAGTGTCCAAATCTAGTTAGAATGAAAGAGACGGGGAATTGGTGGAAGCTGTGGCTAAAAATAACTTTTCAGGCAAAAAGTGTAGAGGGGACGAATAGGTTGGTTCAAAAAAAAAAAAACAAGTACGTTTTTGTGAAAACGCAAGTAGAGACGGACAGACTAACAGATAAAAATCCATACTTGACTGAAGCATGACTGAATATGACTTTAGTGTAGGAAATTTGAATTTAAAAAAAACCAAGGCAGTGATTGGCCACAGACAATCATATTATCCGCGCTCAGACGAGCTTTTTTGCCATTCCTCAATAGTTGTTCAGTGATAGACACAGTAAATTTCAAGTGTGGTGATTTCCAAATGAAATAAATTGAAATAAGTTCAGGGACGCCATACTATAGCCAGCAGCTCAGCTGAGTTTTGCTAGCATTTCTGTGTTCTTTATTCATAATCTGGTAAGATTGAAATTATTTCTTTGTATATTTTGAATATTGTTTAATGTTTCGAGAGATTTGATACTGCCATATCGAAATCTAGCCTTACAAACAAGTAGGGATTTGCTCTGGACCCCCCGCCCTAGTTCAGGGTCTAGGGACAAACAATATACATAAACTCCAGCAAGGGTTAGGAAGGACAGATCAAGTGTTGAGAACAATGAAACATATTACCTATCCTATTTTAGGGTAGGAAACTAATAAATATATTTCAGAATCTGTAGTCTGGGAGGACCTATCTGATGTGAAACCACCATGGTAAAATGTGCTGTATGGTCAGAGAGATCTGACTTGTCTATATGGTGTTGTTGTTGTGTAGTGTTGTGTCCAGACATGGTTAGAGAATGGAATTTTGACACATAGCCAATACTTTGATTGCAGAGCTGTGAGTTTCAGTTGTCCCCAAGGCGGTGTCAACTAAGTTGGGGATTTTACCCGAGTGGATCCGTGCAGTAACGTTGTGTCAGAGCAGACTATTACTGCCCCAAGCACGGAGAGGTGGGGCCACCAGACCACTATTATTGCCCCAAGCAAGGAGAGGTGGGGCCATCAGATCTCAGCACCAGAGCTACATCTTCAAAGTTGAGTGAGCCTCTGGTCTGCTGGGAATTCACCAACTCCATTTAGTTACTAACAATCCCATAAAATTCCTGCCATTTCTGGACAAGGTGTAGTCAATATAGACTGGAGTGATGAGGCCACCCCAACAGCACAACCATTAACTATCCTCCCAATTAGATGACTAGTATAACCATTAATAAAACTAAATAGTCTAGTACATACATATGTACACTCTTGCATTTATTATGTAATATTCCATGCATTTCTTTCATAATTTCTAAATCTTTTATAAGTTCTGGTCAACATAAAACTTGATCCAGAACAAAATAAATGTAAAAAAATTTCTATCAAAAATTTTACACACTTGAGTTAGTTCAGTGTATTATAACATTTGTTAATATTATTAGACTTCTTAAATATCTGTGTGTGTGTCCATAAACTATCACACCACATTACATATCAATACCCTAGACACTTAACGTAGTCACATTCATTAGAAAAAAAAAAAAAAAGATAAGTGTGAGGTCGTAGTGGTAGCGAGAAGGGCCTTCTGACAACTCTCAGTTACAATTTATCTCAGGAGCCTTCACAGCTGACCTCATGCATCACACGTAGTACCATCACCACCATACAATACCATCAAACCCACTACAAAAGCCTTATAAAGATCAACATTTAATACTACCGAACATAGCAAACACCAAACACCCAGTCAGTGTTCATAGACTTTCTGAAAGAAACAATATATAAAACAATGTCTAAGCGAACATCAATAGTATGGATAATAACACTTACCATACAAAAAACATGCGCCCACCTGATACCCTCAACTATCTCACACACTCATGTATATCGCCCAATGAGACTAGCATGGTGTTGTGCATGAGGCTGGCAATCTCACCGTGTAACATAGGTTGCTACCGAAACCACTACTGCAAGAGCACACACTCAACTATCACACACACACACACTCATGCATGTCGTCTAGCGATACTAGTATAGTGTTGTGCATGAGGCTGGCAATCTCACCGTGTAACATCGGTTGCTACCGAAACCACTACTGCATGAGCACACTGTCACCTATCACTCACTCACACACTCATGCATGTCGTCTAGCGATACTAGTATAGTGTTGTGCATGAGGCTGGCAATCTCACCGTGTAACATAGGTTGCTACCGAAACCACTACTGCAAGAGCACACACTCAACTATCACACACACACACACTCATGCATGTCGTCTAGCGATACTAGTATAGTGTTGTGCATGAGGCTGGCAATCTCACCGTGTAACATCGGTTGCTACCGAAACCACTACTGCAAGAGCACACACTCAACTATCACACACACACACACTCATGCATGTCGTCTAGCGATACTAGTATAGTGTTGTGCATGAGGCTGGCAATCTCACCGTGTAACATAGGTTGCTACCGAAACCACTACTGCAAGAGCACACACTCAACTATCACACACACACACACTCATGCATGTCGTCTAGCGATACTAGTATAGTGTTGTGCATGAGGCTGGCAATCTCACCGTGTAACATCGGTTGCTACCGAAACCACTACTGCAAGAGCACACACTCAACTATCACACACACACACACTCATGCATGTCGTCTAGCGATACTAGTATAGTGTTGTGCATGAGGCTGGCAATCTCACCGTGTAACATCGGTTGCTACCGAAACCACTACTGCAAGAGCACACACTCAACTATCACACACACACACACTCATGCATGTCGTCTAGCGATACTAGTATAGTGTTGTGCATGAGGCTGGCAATCTCACCGTGTAACATAGGTTGCTACCGAAACCACTACTGCTAGGGCATCCGAATGCTTCATGCGGAGGCAAACCACACTGGTGGCCCCCTGCTCCCTCAGGAGAGGAGAATAGAAATATATATCTCCAAGTCAGCCCACGTGCTCTCACAAACCATCCTTCACATAACAATAATTAAATAATCATGAAATATGCATAACATAGAATTACAATGGAGATTTTACACAGTATAAAAGACTAGGAAACTAAGAAAGCTAACACCAACTAGCTAGCCGATCTTACTATTACTTACACCACATAACCAGTCTAACATTACTGAAAAAGCACAGGGCTTTATCCTAGTAAGCTGTAACATAATATATTGCAGCACTCGCTACGCTAAAATAAACTATTTCGGCATCCGCACCGTAGTTAATAAATATAACAGTCTAAATCGCGCCACAATTAAATATATTATTCAAACCAACTACGTGTCGGATTTACATAAGCTCCTGGAAGGTTTCCTGAACCCCAAACAATATGGAGATACTTAAGCATTAGATTTCATTTACACACATGTAATAACTGAATATGCCAGTTCTAGTACCGGCCACGTGTTATATTTCCTGAACATGGACCCACGCCATTTTCGAATAGATTTGGATAATATCAAACGGACGCGAAATAAACACCACAAAATTAAATATATACTTACTTAAAATACTACGGCACAAAGATGGTAAACCTAATATCCTTTCTAACACTATCAAGACTTTAGAATGTTAGAGAATAATATATTTACTTACAAGTCCTAGGCATGTTCTTGCATTAAACTAGACTTCAGTATTTCTCAATAGCTTGTCCTCTCTCGGCGACCGGCGACCAGAATGAATAAAGAATTTTCAAATGACGCGCTAGCCTGGACACTTCTCTTCTCTGATTGGCTGCTATACGTAAGCAGCTATACTGATATTTTTAGGTGTAAACCAAGATGGCTGCCACATAACGACACAATGGCGGTGGACAACATGGGAGATGACAAAGGCCCTGTCACATATATATATATATATATATATATATATATATATATATATATATATATATATATATATATATATATATATATATATATATATATATATATATATATATATATATATATATATATATATACACGGACGGGAACAAGACGATCTCTTATTGTCGTAGATTTTTTGATAGGGGAATTAAGACTTGGGTTGGTCCCTTCTGAATAGATTAGAGTAAGTGATAGTCACAGTGAGAAGTAGTAATAGCAATAGGTTTTCCACGAGTGAGATGGTAGAAATGTGATCGATGCTGTCTCTGAAATCAAGAAAATCTTCTCTCTTTCACCTATCTTCTACGACAGATTTAGATTGAGTCAGACAGTCTACACACATATATATGAAATATATATATATATCCACTCACATACATACACACATAAGACGACAGTTAGACGTACAGACGTGGGAAAAACTATGACTGATTTATATGGAATATTGTTTGGGAAAACGAACTGACCGACACGCTGGACTATAAATTTTTTATGAGTAGTAGTTTATTTATCAAGATTAAACTTCTCTCACAACATATCAAATCACATCAAGCATATACAAAGAAAAAAATCATAAACAACAATCAAGAAATGCTACAAGAATGATAGACCCGTTGGTATGATCCCTCCCTCGATGTATAGCTCACCGTCCCGTTAGAAGAAAGTGATAGCCCAAAGAGTCACAGATACATATGATTTAGTCTAAAATTCTTCCCCTTTAAGGTATGAACAGACTGGATACTCTGATCTAGTATAAGGGAATATATAGATATATAGTTAGCAATACCTTGCATAAAGAAATGTTACAATTGTGAGTGAATCAACAAAGAACATCCCTCAGTCTACTTTCACTCGTTTATTTATCATCAGGGCCCTGTCGTGCATTTCTCACTTTCTTACCCTATAACTTGCCGTGGTTCACCGTCTGGCGCACGCTATGACACAATCTGTTTTTATCGTTTGGTGAAGCGAATACCCAGCTCTGCAAGATCTTGGTTTCATCCAATTTGTCCCGGGGAGCGTTCTCTTCAGAGCGATAAGTTATTCAGATTTTAAGTTAGTGTCACTTTATCAGTTCAGGTAAGAATTAGTGTAAGCGGTTTTCACTGTGTCAGAATCACGAGGTTTTCCACTACTTAGGGAAAAAAATCAGGTTTGGTAAACTTTCGATCAAAGGGTAGCCTTCTTGGTCACGCCACAAGTTGACAAAATTTGCGGAGAAAAAAAAAACGTTACTGTTTGTAATAGTTTACTTGCCACCAGGTCTGCACTGTTCTTAATTTTTTTTTTTTTTCTCAGGAAGAATCAAAAATCAGGAATGGGGGGGTACAACGCAAGAGGCCCGTTTATCTCATTTAACCGTTAAAGTTACTCGTAAAGATTTTGCACCAAGCCACTCTAAGGTAAATTTTTTAGTTCTTCACAGATATCACTCATACGTACTTAGCCGCTGCAAAGTTTGGGTACCACAGTTTCACTATAGGAATATAAATGGAAAGATCACATATCAAATAATTATACATACTATGCACTCGGATATAACTTGATAATTTTAGAATTGCAAGCGTAGTGCTTGACTTATCATTTAAAACTTCCCGTGCAATAAGTTATATTTAAAAATCAATCAATCCTCATGAATTAGGAATATATACGAGGCGTATTCCGTCACCACTCAAGAAGCATTTAGCACCGCATAATAAAGATTAGTTTAGAAAGTTAATTCTCGTCCTTTTATTAGCAGTTTAAACTAAAATTCGTCTTTAATTTGGCTACAATGAGCCCTTTTAAAGCTAGAAATTGTAATATAATTCTGCATTCCATCCGAAGACCAACGTCCTATAAAATAATACAGACTTAAGTGTTATTTATTAACTCTCCTGCACAAATCTAACTAGCAAAATGAAATAATCGGATTAAACACTTTAAACACTTCCACAAAAGTAGCTAGTTTATTATAATGCCACCATCTAGAAAATATGGGGGGGTGGTATATCAAAACAAAGG
>JAMPIV010016372.1:0-73556 GCA_024509875.1 Oreohelix idahoensis
TGGGGGGGTGGGTTTGTTTGTTGGTTGTTGTTTTTGGGGTAGGTTTTGTTGGTTATGGCAAATGGGGGAGTTTTTAGGGGGTGAAATCAATTTTAGGTGTGCGGGCAGTTTTGGGGAGGGTTTATGTATTTTGTCGGTATAATTTGAAACAAATGGACCCAATACTACAACTAAACGAAGAGATTTTTAAATTTAGGAGACGAGGACAAATAGTGCGGGGGGTAAAAATATCAAGAAATACGTGGAATGGTGGTATCAATGTACACAAAATTGGTAGGATCACGGTGGGGGACTACATCTAGCTCGAGAAAAAAGATTGGAGTGTAATATTACCTGTCTATGGCAGGTAATGTATAGTTTGTAAGGTCTTAGATACAAGGGGTTAGAATCGTGGTGGGTCTTAAGTAGATCTGTATATCTAAAACTGGTTGTTGTTTACCCGAGGGTGAGACAATAAATCTTCTGGTGTAAAGGGGCTGGGACCAGGGAGGTGGAGGGTTCATTTTCTACATTAAGGCGAACAGGAGGCCGGAAACACTTGGGAGTTCCATGATCCCAGGTGGGTCCCGCCCCCCTGTAGAGTGTAAATGATCAGGAGAATAAGTGGCCGAAACACTTGATCGACCACATTCCTTGGGAACCTCTTCTGATGATCTAACGTCCGTTCGGACAACGTCCGACCGCATATACGTCCGTGGTCCCATAAGGTTATAATAGAGTTCAGAAATCCCGATCGGAGAATAGGACGAAGTGGACGTAACCGGACGTAGCGAAAGCAACAGCTTCCCGCACGCAACACGTGTATCTCATGTTTCTTGTATACAGTACAAAGCGATTGCGATGCCAGGCGTATAATGGTACAGTACATATATAACCTATAATACAGTACATATGTCTTGATAGTCATAATAAACACCTATGTTACTGGCCTATGTATGTACTGTACTGTACTTACTATCGTTATTTTAATGTGAACTTTCGAAAATACATTACCGTGAAGTGCATCATGGCTCCCAAACGCAGCAAAACCAGTTCTAGTGATAGCAGCAGCAAGAGACAAAGGAAAAGTATCGATTTGGAAGTGAAACAAAAGGTAATTAAACATCACGAAGGTGGAAAACCAGTGAATGCTATAGCTCGTGATTTTGGGCATGTTGCACTCGACAGTCACGACGATCCATAAGAACAAAGAAAAAATTATCCAAGCTGTTAAAGTATCGGCTCCACTGAAAGCTACAAAGCTTACGAAAATGCGAGAGGGACCTATATCAGATATGGAAAAATTGCTAATGACCTGGATTGAGGACCAAACACAGAAGCGAATCCCTCTCATCACGTTGAGGATCACTGCTAAAGCACGAAGCTTGTTCGAAATGCTTAAAGAAAAAGCAGGATCATACTACAATATCGAGTTTAGTGCTAGTTCTGGGTGGTTCAAGCGCTTCAAACAACGTTTTTCGCTGCATAATGTGAAAGTGAGTGGTGAGTCTGCGAGTGTTGATGCTAAGGCAGCAGAAGATTTTGTCGAAACCTTAGATAAACTAATTGTAGAGGGAGGTTATTTGCCCCAGCAAATTGTTTTATATGGATGAAACCTTCTTATTCTGGAAACGAATGCCTGAAAGGACCTTCATCCATAAGGAGGCCAAGTCAATGCCAAGCTTTAAGGTTTTTAAAGACAGGGTGACAGTGTTGTTAAGAGGCAATGTTGCTGGCTACAAATTAACGCCTTTTGTTATTTGGCATAGTGAAAACTCCAGGGCTTTCAAGAACATTAATAAAAACACCTTACCTGTTTATTACAGGTCCAATAAAAAGGCCTGAATGACACAAGTGCTATTCCAAAAAATAAGAAAAGTATTTATTGTACATACAGCTGTACAGTGTATTATAGTGTACATAAAGTAATTTAGTGTAAGTTCAGTACCTTGTACAGTACAGAACTGTACCAGCAACAGCTTCCAGACTCACCCAACTCTACGTTAGCCCTGCAAGCTCCAATTGTGGTAAGTACAGATTACATATTAGCCTATGTACAGTATACAGTATTTTACATTATTTTTCTACTTAACCCATATATTGCACAGTATTACCTTACCAGATACAGTACATTAGCTGAAATACAGTACTGTATGTGTACAGTATCTTGGCAATTTAGTCAATACAGGTACACTACATTATCCCATATAACTTTGCTAAGTATAGAGTATGGTGTTCGCAGAACGTCCAAATCGCATAGCGTCCTATTTCACAGAACGTATCATGGACGTTAAGCGGCGCATGACTGTATATATATATCTATATATATATATATATATATATATATATATATATATATATATATATATATATATATATATATATATATATATATACACACACACATATACATATACCTACATAAAGCAAACAAACTGCTTGATATATGAAGAAATTACAAATTTAAACAAAAGAAAAAATTGTATGGTGTCAGTTTTATAAATATACGGTACACTAGTTGCATGGGACGTTTCGGATTATAACCTTCGTCAGCCACAATCATAAAATGAAGGCATGGATATTTGAGTCATTTTAACATTTCTTATTAATCCTAAAGCAGCGGCTGGCCACCCAGGAGCTGCGGGTATCTACTTTAGAAATGCTGATGTCTCTTAAGATCGAACTCAATAAAATCATATATGTTTCCAGTTTCAGAGATTCTATACTTTAGAATAAGCCCCAGTATAAATGGAACTTTCATCTCTACTGCAAGATCTGCTTCCTGTAGTCCCATCAAAAAAGCGATGGGAAATTACGACTACCGAATGTTAACCTCAGTCCAAAGAAAATATCGCCTTTTATCTTAAACAGTTCATGAATTAAGTAAATTTTAGTAATCTAACTAGCAGGTTTTCACTGGGGGTGCAGTGAACATACCTGCAAACCTTGGGAAACCGCGCTTTTAAGTGCGAGTGGAAAGGGCCGAAGACATGGTCCGCAATCAGACGATACGTCAAGGCCTAAAAACCCAACCCCTGCAGACCCAAGTAGAGCAGGCCCAAATAAGATAGTTTGGCCATGTCTGCAGAACGGGAGAAGATCGGCTGCCACGTCAGGTATGGGCGGCAAAGAACCAGGGATCCAGACCTCCAGGGCGACCCAGAGTCCGCTGGGAGGACAACATTAGACAATCCCTGAAGGATCGAGGACTAGAATGGAACTAGGACAGAAGGAAGACAGCCGATAAGATAGTATGGCGCTCTCTCTTCCAAACCTCCACACCTCATGGTAGAAGAGGAACGACTAAGTAAGTAAGTAACGGAAATGACCTACATTATCAAGCTTAACAATTCTTGTTACCCTCTACGACACTTAAAGATGTATCAAACGATTCCTTGGGATCTATGGTAGATCAAAATCTACTGGTTGCCGATCCCAGTCCTAAAGTGTTCTATGTGTTAAGTCTAGTTTTGAACAACTTTCATACTTAATTTACAGCATTGTACATCAAGCAGACAGGCAAGCGTCACGCAGACAGGCAAGCGTCACGCAGACAGGCAAGCGTCACGCAGACAGGCAAGCGTCACGCAGACAGGCAAGCGTCACATAAATAGGTAAAGGTAGTTCCATTGCAGATACTGCCGTAGGGGAGTAAATTGTTATAGATTTTCACCATAATAGGTCCAATATCGAGAAGTGGTGTGACCAGTTCCCTTCTTCACTTCCTTTTCCTTCCCTAACTTAAAGTCAGGTACCCATTTACAGCTGGGTAGACTGGAGCGTGTCGGTGCCGTGATTTGAACCCGGTACCTTTGCCGCGACAGACCAACGTTCTAACCACTTTGCCAATCGGACGTTTCACATACAGAAGACATATAAACAACTTTTGCTACATTAGTAGAAAATTCCATAATAATAGTGTTACTTGCCGACCAGGTATTTACCTCGAGTCTCTGGGAAATTTGCTCTGAAACGTTTTAGAAAATTCTCATCCAGTCTACCGTGAATTTCTCTTCCATTGTTTGGTTCAGACAAAACAGCAACAGCGACGACTTTCTCAATGGACAGGAAATAACCGAGAAGTGCGGCACATAATACAGTTCTCATTGGAATGATTTGGGCACAGTAATCTGTTCTTAGTAAGATCATGGTAGGCGTTCTACTGGCTTTACGGAAAGGATGGTTCTACCCTTTAACAAGTAAAGATGTAGCTACAACACACTTTTGCCGGTCCCTAAATTCAACGTCCAGTGAATAAATATTAAAATTTCAGTATATGAGATTGATCTGCGACATATATTCAATACCGTAACATCGCTCTCTAAGTTACGCGATTAACTTTTGAAGAGCCATCTGACAATATTTTAAGCCTTGAGATCTGGTTCTTATAACCGTTAGCGACTATTTTAAAACGCAGTTGGCCACCCACGCAGATTTTCATTGGAGGTCTATTCACCAAGGACGAGCGTTTTTTTAGCATTGTGAATGTACATCACGAAAGAGGTAATATCTGCATTATGAAGTTCCTTCCCGTTTACCGACCTGGGCACATGTACATGGGGCTATTGTACATGGGGCTATTGTACATGGTGATGTTGTACATGGGGCTATTGTACATGGGGCTGTTGTACATGGGGCTGTTGTACATGGGGCTATTGTACATGGGGCTATTGTACATGGGGATGTTGTACATGGGATGTTGTACATGGGGATGTTGTACATGGGGCTATTGTACATGGGGATCTTGTACACGGGGCTATTGTACACGGGGCTATTGTACATGGGGCTATTGTACATGTGGCTATTGTACATGGGGCTATTGTACATGGGGAGGTTGTACATGGGGAGGTTGTACATGGGGCTATTGTACATGGGGCTATTGTACATGGGGCTATTGTACATGGGAATGTTGTACATGGGGCTATTGTACATGGGGCTATTGTACATGGGGATGTTGTACATGGGGATGTTGTACACGGGGCTATTGTACATGGGGATGTTGTACATGGGGTTATTGTACATGGGGCTATTGTACATGAGGCTATTGTACATGAGGCTATTGTACATGAGGCTATTGTACATGGGACTATTGTACAAGGGGCTATTGTATTTGGGGCTATTGTACATGGGGCTATTGTACATGGGGCTATTGTATTTGGGGCTATTGTACTTGGGGCTATTGTACATGGGGCCATTGTACATGGGGCTACCAACGTCATCATGTACAAAAAATGATTACAGAAAACGCTGCTGCAAGAGAACTGGAGCGTTACCAGTTATAATTAATCAGTAATTCGTCATATCCTTTTAGAAATGTGAAGCAGGTCAAAACTTAAAATATTAAAGTGTACCAAGAACGGGAACTGTATGAAAAGTTTCAGCTTTCTATGATGAGTAGAACAACGAGATTCTGGGCATCAAAGATTTGAAGAGCGACAAATATTACAAAAGTCGGTTGATCTTAAATACTTACTTAGTCGTTCCTCTTCTACCCTGGAGTGTAGAGATGGCCAGAGAGAGCGCAAAACTATCCTATCGGCTGTCTTCCATCTGGCCTGGTTCCAATCTAGTTCTCGGTCCTTCAGAGATTGTCTATTGTGAACTCTGGGTAGTCCTAGACGTCTAGATCCCTGGCTCTTGATTTCCTAAATAATAGTGGTTTAAAAACAAACAAACAAACAAACAGACGTTTCGGTCAAATAAGCCTAGCTTAATATTATAAAAACACGAAAACAGCAGTATTTTTGCCATTCAGATCGATACCAAATTTCCAGGTTCTAACGCATAATTTTCGTTAGCTTATATTTCGTTTTCATCACTTCTGCATTAAAAAAAAACATTTAATTATTGATTATCAAGAAAATGAATGGTCGTTGTAAGGCTCAGAGAAATAAGTGATTTAGAAAAGTTACTTTATGCAACTGCCATTTAAAAAACAAAAGGAAATTATTTTTTTTTCATGAGACCCTAACTGTTAACAACTACGTAACTTTTGAAAATATTAAAATGTAAGATGAGCTGCGCGAGACTAAGCAACGATTAAAATCTTGATTTAACTTGAACGAACGATAAGGATTGAGGCTACATGCAAGCAAAACTAATTCTGGTTCAGACATCTATTTCTGAACTTTCCGTAGGACGAGAATTTCTGATTTTAAGCACGGGAAAAAAAAAAAAAACATGTCCGGGACGAAACTAAAGCTAACAACGCCTAAATTTACTCCTCCTGGCTGGATAGGTCATATGAAGGTTTCTATTCGAAAATGTATTCATAGAAGGAAAAGAGCCCCGCTGTGCTTTCTAGAGATGATGATGATGATGAATTCTGTTGACATGAACAGAGCCCTGATGAGTTCTCATTGTCATTTTCTTTTTCACTCCTCATGAAGGATGGGACCATAAATTGAATTTAAAAAAAAATAATACTCTCGCCGTAGTGTACGTTGTGTCAACAGCTGGAGGAAGTGCAACAGAGTTGAAAAATTGTATCGTTTCCATTATAAATATACTCTCCCAAAAATAGTTACAATCAACCAAAGAAAAGCGTTTCAAATGAACGGTGTTCCGTGAACAGTTTTTGATTACACTATATATAATGGAATAGGATACAAAAAATCACGCTAAGAAATGTACTTACTAATCTGCTCATCTCGGGAACGGAAAACAGCACACTATAATTTACAAACCCCGTCAAGTTTGTGACGGTGTTATTGGTAAGTTAGCAGCATAATACGAAACATTGCTTTGAGGGCAAGGGGCGTACTTGTAGTCAGTTTGGTACGCCTAGGTGCGGATACCTTCCTTTGTGCCCCCCCCCCCCACCCCCCCACACCTTCCCCCCCCCCCCCCCCCCCCCCCCCCCCCCTTTCCGTAAGACTCACAGAAAAATACATTATTCTTGCAAGTAGATTTTTAATCAGCACAGTACTGACATAATAGTGAATAAATATTAGACAAACATAAAGGTATGTTTTCAGTTACGAGTGCCTGAAAACATACCTTTATGTTTGTCCAATATTTATTTACAGTTTACAGGCCTCGGGTTTCCCTTCCTAATGTGCTATAAATGTTGACATAATAGTGACTTAGTGGCGTAACTATAATGTAAGGAGCCCACGGGCAAAAATTCAGTCGGTCTCTCCTTATATAATGGACTCAACAACAATGATCAACATACGAAAAATGTGTATTTAAAAACTATAACTACATCACCATCATCATCATCACCATCACCATCATCATCACCATCACCATCATCATTGTACCCTTCAGATCCTAAAGGAGCACATGCCTTCAACAAATCAGTGTCTGGTTTTATCTATCTATCTTGGGACCAAAGTCGACCGAAATGTGCAGATATCACAGCTTAGGCGTAAACAGACACAACGCAACCACCGTCCTTTTCAGGGCGAACGAGGAAGAAGAAGATCTATCTATCTATCTATCTATCTATCTATCTATCTATCTATCTATCTATCTATCTATCTATCTATCTATCTATCTATCTATCTATCTATCTATCTATCTATCTATCTATCTATCTATCTATCTATCTATCTATCTATCTGCCCAATTCTTAACTCTTTGAAAATAAAGTTCGTTCGTTCGTTTTATATACCTACCCACCTACCTACCTACCTACCTACCCACCTACCTACCTACCCACCTACCTACCTACCTACCTACCTACCTACCTACCTACCTACCTACCTATCTATCTATCTATCTATCTATCTATCTATCTATCTATCTATCTATCTATCTATCTATCTATCTATCTATCTATCTATCTATCTATCTATCTATCTATCTATCTATCTATCTATCTATCTATCTATCTATCTATCTATCTATCTATCTATCTATCTATCTATCTATCTATCTATCTATCTATCTATCTATCTATCTATCTATCTAAAAAACAAAAGGAAATTATTTTTTTTTCATGAGACCCTAACTGTTAACAACTACGTAACTTTTGAAAAAAGAATTACTTTAAAAATTTGGTTCAGAACAAAACAAACAGTAAAGATATATGGAAAGCAATCAATACCTTAGCGAACAAGCGAAATCTGTCAGTCTCGTCAACCCCTAATACTTCATTTACTCCCACAGACTTCAGCAATTACCTTCAGGCAGAAATAAACAGTCTTAAATCTACAATACCAAATTCACCTTGTGACTTAGGCAGGCTGTCAGTATTTTGTGAGAACAAATGTACCAACACAATCCCATCCAACATTCCGTTTATGACAGTTAATGAAGTGTATAACTATCTTCTAGGACTTAAAGATAATAACTCATCAGGACTTGACGGAGTCAGTAATCGAATACTGCGTTATGCGGCTCCAGCTATTAGTGATTCGCTTACATACATATACAATCAATGTATCGCACGGAGCTACTTTCCGTGGCACTTTAAAGTCGCTAAGGTATATATCCTCTCTTAAAACCTGGCTCTTCCGACAATAATAACCTTGGTAACTATAGGCCAATCTCCTTAATATCATCGCTATCCAAACCACTAGAAAAACACATACATAAAATAACACTACAACACCTAGTTAACAACGGCTTGCTAATTGATAGTCAGTCGGGGTTTAGACCTAAACATTCATGTCACACAGCTCTAACTAAGATGATTGACAACTGGCACTTAAATATTAATAACGATAACATATGTGGGGCAGTTTTTGTAGACTTTAAAAAAGCATTTGATATGATAGATCACGCTATTTTAATTAGAAAACTAGAAACATCAAAAGTAAACCTTCAACTAGTGACGATAATTAAATCATTCCTGTCAGACAGAAAACATGTAGTTTCTTACAATAACTCTTGCTCATACCCAACCATAATAAATACCGGCGTTCCTCAGGGCTCTATTCTTGGGCCTCTACTTTTTGCCATATACATTAATGACCTTCCATTACACGTCGAACACGCATCCTGTGACCTATTTGCTGATGACTGTACTATCTACACGAGTGATACGAGTTGCAACACACTCGAACTATCGTTACAAAAAGATACAGACAATCTGATTAAGTGGAGCATCGGAAATCGCATGCTAATTAATATAATTAAAACAAAGTGCATGTTAATATCAACTAGACAAAAATTACAAAATTCTGAGAAAACAACACTTCAGATCTATATTGGTACCTCACCAATTGAAAACGTTAATGAACATAAAACTCTAGGAATAGTCGTTGACCAGCATCTTAATTGGAACTCACATGTTCATGCACTGACTAAGCAAACGGCACAGAAAGTTTACCAGTTAGCTAAAATCAAACATTTCCTAGATGAAGATGCACGAAAATTGTTCTATGTATCTCACATACAAACAAACCTTGACTATTGCTCCACAATCTGGGATGGTTGTTCTATGTCCAACACAAAAAGACTCCATTCACTACAAAAGCGTGCAGTGCGTCTAGTTTCTGACAACTGCCAAACACAGTGTGTAGATCTATATAAATATCTCAAAATACTGCCTCTAAGAAAGCGCTTTCTGTTCAACAAAGCTAAATTTGTTCACAAAATCCTGTCACAGAATGCTCCAACATATCTGTGGCCAATGTTCAAATACAGTGAAAGACGCAGTCAACGCCTTAACAAAATACAAGTGCCCAAGCCTAGGCTTGACTTATTCAAGAAAAGCTTAGCTTACTCTGCTGCTCATCTTTGGAACTATCTTCCACATTATCTAAAACATAACAACCTCAGTCCCTATTCATACAATCGTAAACTTTTCGAATACTTTATGAGTTCTGATTATCTGCCCCCCTAATATGATTATTTTTCCGAACAAATGGTATAATATCGAGTGTAGGTTTAATGATGATGTTAGTGCTTTTCAACATATTTTGTTTCATGGTAATACTTAGTTTGTACTTTTCAACATATTTTATTTCATGTTTATAATTAGATACTGTGAATGTGAGTATGCTATTATTTTACCTGTACAACGTTGAATTCCTTGAATTGATGGGTAAATTGTATGTGAGAATAAATGAAATCAGTATAAAAGACGGGAGAAAGGAAGGGCAGAATGTCAGACGGGCCTGCGTGCCCAATTCTCAACCCTTTGAAAATAAAGTTCGTTCGTTCGTTCGTTCGTTCGTTCGTTCTCTCTCTCTCTCTCTCTCTCTCTCTCTCTCTCTCTCTCTCTCTCTCTCTCTCTCTCTCTCTCTCTCTCTCTCTCTCTCTCTCCGAACAAATGATATAATATCGAATGTAGGTTTAATGATGATGATAGTGTTTTTCAACATATTTTGTTTCATGGTGATACTTAGTTTGTATTTTTCAACATAGTTTATTTCATGTTTATAATTAGATACTGTGAATGTGAGTATGCTATTATTTTACCTTTATAACGTTGAATTCTTTGAAATGATGGGTAAAATGTATGTGAGAATAAATGAAATCAGTATAAAAGACGAGAGAAAGGAAGGGCAGAATGTCAGACGGGCCTGCGTGCCCAATTCTCAACCCTTTGAAAATAAAGTTCGTTCGTTCGTTCGTTCTATCTATCTATCTATCTATCTATCTATCTATCTATCTATCTATCTATCTATCTATCTATCTATCTATCTATCTATCTATCTATCTATCTATCTATCTATCTATCTATCTATCTATCTATCTATCTATCTATCTATCTATCTATCTATCTATCTATCTATCTATCTATCTATCTATCTATCTATCTATCTATCTATCTACCTACCTACCTACCTATCTATCTGTGGTGGTTTTTGATGGTATGCAATGTTGTTGTTCTTTATTACTATTGTACTGAATGAGGTCAGCTGTGAAGGTCCCTGATTGTAACAAATTTTGGGTTGAGTTATCAGTGTACCTTTCTGCTACCACCTTATGACATCAATCAGACCTATTCTTGACTAGTATGTATGATAGCTACGTCTAATGTCTAGGGTTATGCAAGTGTGGTGTGATGGTAATTTGACACTAACACACACACATATAAACAACTAGTAAAGTCTATGATCAAATGAACTAACACATGGGTTAAATTTTGATGTGTAAATATTTTCTATACAATTTTATTGGTCCTGAACCTAGTATTCTTCTGGTCAGGACTTTCAAAATTAAAAGAAATCAAGGTATATACATAAAATGCAAATCTTTAACCCAAAGGGACACTTTGTCCAAACATATACTGTTAAAATATACTAATAGTGTTACTAAATTTTTAATATTACTGGTTTCTAACACTGGATGGCTGTTTGGGATTCTTTAATCATCCCCAGTTCTTTAATATACAACTTTCAATGTTTAATTCTTTGGGGAATATTTTTATTATGTTACATAGGGGTGCACTAGTCTTTGATGCTGATGAAAAGTCGGGTGCCAGATATTTTACTTATCTGGCACAACTTGAACTGTCCGTATTCTTGCTGTAAAACGATCACTTTGATACTGGCCCAAAAGTAACAGGGTGGACTCTGTAGACCCCTGTCACTACTGGAAATGAAAAGACTTCTCAACTGCTTTTCACAGACATCTGGCATCGGGCTAGTGCCAGATAAAAACCCATAAATTCAATGAATAAACACAGGTACGTTGATTAGCAGACTTCAGATGTCCTGCTGGCTGGACTGTGATGCCTATTATTGTTTTACTTTATATATATTTACTTTAATAAGGCAAGTCACACTTCACAGAATTTCAAACGTCCTGTTCAAGGGACTATATTATGACAAATGGCGTCGAGACTTTGAATTCTTCAATATTATAAAAGGCCTTGGCCAATGAGCGAACGATTACTTTTGAATTTGAAAATAAAAGCAAAAACAGACTTGATTTTTGGACATAACTCATTCTTAGATTTCCCCTGCTAAAATATATTTAGTGTTAAGCCATCCCATAATTTCTCTCCCCTTGTCTACCCCTCCTCCAACAGAATACATGCTTGCTTGTCTCATTTCCAACAACGCGTTCAAAATTGTAATCGTTAGTGAATGCAAAATGAATGCAAAACCGCCAGTCTGTCCGTTTGTCTGCACGAACAAATACAGTCTTTTGTCAATAACTTTCTTATCTTCTGGGGGATTTTGTATTTTTAAACATATCATTTATCAGGAGAAGATAAGCCATCAAACTAACTAGGTTTTATGATCCTAAACCCATTAATAAAGAAGTCCATATTTTTCCAGAGTTAATTTAAATTTCCACTATCATATAAATGACGCCATCTTTTCTCCTCTCCCACGTTTTCGAAAACTGAAACTACTAGTCTGTTACGTCATAAAATGGACTCTTTTGCAGCGAAAGCGCTGTCTGTGTGTTTATATATTTTCTCAGTGTGCCTATAGTCCGAAAAAGTATTGGGTTTTGCGGGGTATTTTTAAATTCTACAAAGCTTGCGACACGTTACCGAACACCTGCCACTGTATCGTCTCGCACTGTCGTCTGGGGTAGCTAGTCCAAGAATCTAACACTTGACAATTTGTGGCATTTGTTCGCTCTCTCTCTCTCTCTCTCTCTCTCTCTCTATCTCTCTCTCTCTCTCTCACTTTTATGCGTTCGTTTATGTTTTATTCTTACTATCTTTCTTGGAACAACTAAGCTTGTTGTTTTCAAAATTTTTACCGTTAACCCTTGACGGGCGAGTTATAAAGTCCAATACCACTGGCGCGGCAATAAGGTTTCACACTACGTTCTTATCTCAATGCGATGACTGGCGCGGGGAAAGAAGACTCGTTACAACTCTACTATTTCTATTTCTACTCATATTATTTTGACTTTTATACTTATAATTAATAATTTTATCGCTGTATCAATGTACTTTATCTATCTATCTATCTATCTATCTATCTATCTATCTATCTATCTATCTATCTATCTATCTATCTATCTATCTATCTATCTATCTATCTATCTATCTATCTATCTATCTATCTATCTATCTACTGTCTGTCTGTCTGTCTGTCTGTCTGTCTGTCTGTCTGTCTGTCTGTCTGTCTGTCTGTCTGTCTGTCTGTCTGTCTGTCTGTCTGTCTGTCTGTCTGTCTATCTATCTATCTATCTATCTATCTATCTATCTATCTATCTATCTATCTATCTGTCTGTCTGTCTGTCTGTCTGTCTGTCTGTCTGTCTGTCTGTCTGTCTGTCTGTCTGTCTACCTACCCACCTAATCTATCTATCTATATATCTATCTATCTATCTATCTATCTATCTATCTATCTATCTATCTATCTATCTATCTATCTATCTATCTATCTATCTATCTATCTATCTATCTATCTATCTATCTATCTATCTATCTATCTATCTATCTATCTATCTATCTATCTATTACTTTCAGTCATTTCTAACTATAGGAACACACCCCTGAAACGATGTCTCGGTGGGCACGAGGTTGGGCGCTTGGATAAAGAGGTCAAGCTGTTGCCCATGCAGCATGCCTCTGCTGGTGAGTCAAGAGGAGCGACGCAGTCGCTACAGTCTGGCACCAGAACACATATATATGATATACCTCATGTCCATATGTATGCTATACCTCAGTTATCCAAGTAGGATCGTCTCATCTAAGGAATCTTGACTGATTTAATGAGCCATTCGCGGTTATATCGTGGTTCTATTATCTTATGTCAACCGCACACATCATCCCATGCCTTCTTAATCCATTTCACTGCTGTCTCCAGAAACGGGGACATGATACAACGTTTTGACACTGGAACGAAGGACATTAAAAGGATATCTATAAAAGCGTGGGTCTCTTCCGTACAATGCTTTCCGAAGCCCACTTAGTGCCGGGGCTCCCAAGACGTACCCCATCCACCTCTACGTAAGTTACGCCACTGATCGGACCTCTCCCCTGGCCCCCCGTTTAGTACGGCATTGCCTAAGGTGGCAGTAACCGTATTATTTCCTTTGTCCCCTCAGATGTCCAGGGAAATTCACGGAATGAAGTAGTAACAGTATCACTCTTATTAATTCAATGAGCCACCACCAGAAATGACAAGAGAGGCGATACTCATAATAGAAATGGAGAATTTGACCAAAAAAATATAATGTTTTTTGCCTGAAAATCAGAAGAATGATGTTTCCCGAGGAAACAGAAGTATTTCACAGTGGAGTCGGAATCGCAGTCGGTAGTCGGAGTGGTGGAGTCGGTTGTTTTTTTTAGTGGAGTCGGAGCCGATAAAAAATATCAGGACTGCGACTCCGAATTTTGTGCCATATGACTAGTGAAAAACTGTCGTCGGAATCAGGAGTCGGAGTCGGACATCTGACATTTCAGGGGTCGGAGTCGGAAAAATTGTTGACCGACTTCACAACCCTTGTTAACACACCTTTTAAATCATGACGATAGAGAGATTCAACGGAATGTCTTAAAAGACTACAGAACAATAGAGGTGCCAGTGGAACATGAACTGAGATGACAACGCTGGCGCTGGGTGAGATAAACATTGAGGAAACCTGCTAATAGCTTTACAAGACAGTCCCTGTCATCGAATCCTGAAGGAAGGAGAGGTAGAGAGACCGAACAATACACGTGAAAGGGAAATGGAGACAGAAATGATAGGAATAAAGAAGGCAGACTTTGAACCAGTGGCGTCACTAGAGTTGATGTCACCCCCGTGAACCTCCTCCCGTACCAGACCATACAGAATTCTTAGTATTTTTTGTACTAATGTTACTCGTAAATCGTAATTCCCGTATATCACTGAATGTAATGGCAATAGTAGTGTCATAAACAATTAGCAAAATTAAAATTACACCTTTAAATTACAATATCATACGAACAGCCTAAATGTATTTACATTTACGTAGTTTCATGTGGTCAAAGTGAAAATTCGGTAAGAAAACAATAGAATTCGAAGTAAAAACGAAGGTATATTGATGCAGTACATGTAAGCTGGGCTTACGAAAAATGTTTTTGTGGTTATAACTAACTACAGGGATATTTTTATAAAAAATAATGAATTTCTGCTGAAACACTGCACAAAAATTGTAGAGACAGTCATTTTGGTGTCATCCCCTCTAATTGTGTCACCCGGTGCGGTCCGCAAACCCCCCCCCCCCCCCGCCCTAGTGACGCCACTGCTTTGAACGGCACGGGACAGGAAGATCTAGCATGAATTTGATAAAGGTCCATGCTCCCAGCGGAGCATAAAGGTAAAATAACGATAAAAGGCTAACCTGTGTAATGAAGAAAGGGGTTTATGCTGTCGTATTTGTGACCAAACTGTATCTATAAACAGCTGCACAGTACAGGAAGTAGTAATATACTTGAGTACGGTTATTTGCGTCGAGTTCTGACCTGGCGTATTTGCTTAGGGAGGTCTACTAGACCAGGGATTCTTAACTTGTGGACAACGGAACCCCGGCGGGGGGGGGGGGGGGGGGGCGGGGGTGTCCATGAAGGAATTCTAGGGGATCCGTGTACATAACTTAAAAATTTGAACTATATAACTACTCGTCAAAAGTCAAGGGCCACTCTATTATTTTCAATACACTTTTATATAAGCGCATAGAATGATTAAATGAAGGAAGTTTTTAGTAAAAATGGGTGCAATATCTTCCTCTGACAGTCCTCTATGCACGTTAAGCATAAAAACAACTCACCGACAACCATGGTGATCACGTGCAATTTGGTTTGCTGACCATAAATTCACATTTTTAATCTGTTTTTTTCAAACTTCCGTACAACCAAACAGGTGAAGTAATCGTGCTGATAGACATTCCACGTGCAATGCTTTTCGTGAACAGAGTTCACTCTTAATTTGTTTTACAATCAGCAGACTTAGGGTAGTTTTATCACTTGCAAAAACCATGCCACCGAGAAGAAGTCTTGACACCTTACAAAGAATGATGGCTATAGCGTGGGTTGAAAGTGGTTCATCTGTCCGTAAAGTTGCTAGACGGCTTGCAGTGTCACACTCTACTATCCAAAGAATTTTGGAGAGATTTCAGGCCACAGGAAGTGTGGAGGATCGCCACCGGCCAGGTCGCCCTAGATGCACCAATAGACATGATGACCGGTACCTCTTGTTGTCAGCCCTGCGCCATCGAACAGTGACTTGTTCCACTCTAAGATGTCAGCTGAGACAAACTGTAAACGTTAATGTCAGTCAAAGCACCATTCGCAGACGTTTACATGAATTTGGACTGGCTGCTCGACGTCCTGCAGTCAGAATCCCTCTTACTCCTGCTCATCGCAGAGCCCGTGTTGCTTGGTGTCGCGAGCACATCCGATGGACAACACAATGGAGTCAAGTTCTCTTCACTGATGAATCTCGCTTCACTGTGTCATTCAATGATGGCAGGATTCGAGTTTGGAGACGACCAGGAGAGCGATTTACTGATGACACAATTCGAGAGGTGGATCGTTATGGTAGGGGTTCTGTCATGGCCTGGGGAGGCTTCTACAGACACGGCAGGACCCCACTCTACATCATCCAAGGCAACTTGACCGGCCCAAGATACCAGAACGAAATCTTGAGACCAATTGTTCAGCCTGCTCTGGAGGCCATAGGTAGTAATGCCATCCTCCAAGATGATAACGCTCGACCCCATCGAGCTCGTGTGGTGAATGAGTTTATTCAGCAACATGGGATCATCAGGATGGCGTGGCCAGCTCATTCACCTGACCTTTCTCCGATTGAGCACCTCTGGGATGACCGTGGTCGAAGATTGGCAACAAATCACCCCCTGCCAATGGATGTTGCACAGCTGACTGCATTTCTGCTTCAGGAATGGCAAGCTGTTCCTCAGGATACTCTTCGGACCCTTGTGGACTCGATGCGTCTATGCTGTCTTGAATGCCTTGCTGCAAACGGTGGTCATACCCGATTTTGAAATGTCTATTTGTCCAATATCTATTGTGTGACTTTTGAAAAGGTGGGTGACACACTTCACAGCTTCATTGCGTTTGAATGTGTGTTTCCATTTCTTTACGTGACATGTCAATTTGGTATTCAATAAATGCCGTTTTGACTGATACCAATTACGTTTATATCAGATTTGTTTTATGGTTTCAACCAAGGTATTTAAAAGTGGTCCTTGACTTTTGACGAGTAGTATATATTTTCACCAAAACGTTTACTCTGAAAATTATCGCTGATTTTTTTATATTTAAAGAACTATTTCCTTTTTACAAACTGTTTTTATATTTCAATATGACTATATGCAAGCTCAACGATTTTACTTTATAATAAAAGTTATTATTTGTTTGCAAAAATTGTAATTATGCGCCTATGTACATTTTTTCTAAGAAGGGGGATATGGTCGTCCTGGATAATCATAGGGGGTTTGTAGCCTTCACAGAACAATAAAACGGATCCATGGCACAAGAAAGCTTTGGAATTCCTGTATTAAATGTTAAACGATGACAGATCAAGATGAAGGAGTGAGATGATGAAGAAGTTTTAGCGAGTTATTAATAAAGACTAAAATAGGAAGTACCTGCTCTGGTTGAATTCATCATCATCATCAGTTGCCATCTCCACAACTAAGGTTGGCTGTAATGGATCTCCAACGTCTTCTGTCTCTTGTCTTAGTTGTGCACTCTGATAGACTCTTTCCTGTCCATCTCTTAATGTTATCTTCCCACTTATAGCGCTGTCCAACAACAAACAAGTGTGTTGTTAACGTCCTCATCATTCTGTCCGTTACAATAGAACATATCATTATCATTATTCCCTGTTTCGCTTCTTTATGAAGCATGGAAACACCACTCACTGCTGGTGGTATTTCCTTTATAGAAAAACGTTGCTCCTAAGCCGTTGTGGGATCTTGCAGTGGTGTTTTCTGTAGGAAATTGGTTTTATATGATGATGTTGCTGGCCTCATGCCAGACCTTTGTCGTAAATTTTGGGTAGGATAGGTCTGAGAGATTTATGGTCCCGTCCGAGCAGAGGTGATAGTGATAACTATGTAAGAGTAAGGTGTAAGAAATATGTTTCTTTTTCACGAGGGGGTGATAGTGGAAGAGAAAGAACAGTCTTGGATTGAGTAATTGCTCTAATCCAGCCTATCTTTAGGACTATATTTAACTTAGACGCACTTTCTCTCTCGGTACAACAGTACCAATTTCACTACACTCACGTACACACACACACAATTTGTGTGACAACTACGCACAAACGTGAAAAACAACTATGGATAACATATAAGGGCAGGGGTTTTGACCAACACTATCGCTTAAGGTTTATTATGTTTATTTTCACTAGAAATATCACAACATCAAGAAAAGCATTTACATCAATGAATTGTAGTTTACAGACAGAAATGAAATATAATCTAATAGGCCCTCCCTCTTGTAAAGGGAAACAAGAAAAAATCCCAACAGAGGTAGTTAACCCAAAGAGATAAAAAAAAAATTAACAGTGAGGTAGGGAATAGTCAGGACGGGTAATATACAAGTCCCTAATTTAACCTATCCCGTGAACACTCAGATTAGTGAGATATAAAAAGAAGATTGGTATGTTAGTGCTAACAAACAGAAAGTTAGTTTCGTTCTTCCAGTTCAGTCAATCATTCATACCGTGGCCACTTTCAGATTTGCTTACCTTAATGTTGACGCAGCATACATTCCATGGAAATAAACACTAACATGTAATATGCCTGTATAGAGTCAGAGTATTTGCCAATTTCAGCCCCAGACTATCCTGGTTAACGAATGTTAGATCAGGGAGTCGCTTAAGCTGGTGCGTTATTTATTCCTGGAAGAAAAAAATCTCTTATCACTGCAGTTAGTTGATTGGGATAAGTCTTCTATGTGGTGGTTGCCGTCATCGGAAGAATTATAGGTATATTGTTCCAGTGTGGTCTAGCCTCAGGTGGCTGTGACACTCTCTGACGTGATGAAATGTTTAAAAAACAGAATGTTACTCTTCGGCTGTTCTCTGAAGGAAATAGCCGAGTATTACCAGTGAGTTCTCTCGCGTATAATTCCGTGGTAAGAAACTTTACTGTCATACGTTTAGAAAATAGTGATATAAATTCTGCCACAGCAGGCCAGTAATACTTATATATATGGAAAGATTTTCTGGTATAGTTCTGTTCCAGTTATAACTTAAAACATTTATTTGTTAGTGTTCGGGTTTTTGACCGCTCTCATGGATGGAGAAGGTGGACCGCACAGGGGTCACAACAAGCAGATTTCCCAACAATGTCTGGATGTTTAAGAACATAAGACCGTAATACCGTAAGACCGCTAGATCGCAAGGGTATGACCTGCCTAGATGTAGAAAATAGATAAACATGTAATCATAATATAAATCATATCCTAACACGCGTTTAGGTAAGACCTTTTCCGTTATAAATTTAGATTTAAAACTCCCAAGTGTTTAGCTTATCTATCGCTCTTTAACGCGAGATGTAAACTCTAGTCGTTTACAAATTTACACATGAAGTATTAGGAATAATATACTTAGACATTTATCAAGCACCTAGCGTCTTATTAATTAATTTAAGCATCTCTTACTGGGGAAATAGCTAGTAATTAAATCTTCGTTTGCCGCAGGAAAAAATTGGTTATAAGTTATTTAATACGCTATTCAATTAACATAGAAATCGCAGTGAAATATAAAAGAAAAACTCTTTAACAAGTTACACACTTAAATGCTGATATACTATTATTTACCGCAACACAGAAAACTGAATTATCTCCACCAATTAAAGCCATCCAAATAGGAATATGGCTCTTATAATTTCGAGCTAGACATATTCAAAATATTCTGTAGCAACTGATAACAGAGTTTTTTGAGAATGGACATATATACTGAATTAGCGCAATCTCGCCGGTGCCTGGCAAAAGTCACACCTCGTGCAAATCTACGGTTTAATTTCTGAATCAGAGATATTTTTCGCACCTTTTGTCCAAAGGATGGCCGCTTCAGCGGAGATTTCTTTCCCGTGTAAAGGGTTTTTCCGTCCGCTCTGTTACCTGGTGTTAATCAACAACAAAGGTTTTTCAGATCTCGGCGAAATGCCGGACGTGAAGTAATCTGACAGCCGGAGGGCGCCCTTGGCCCGTCACTTTTTTTTTGAAGGAATGTCAGTTATGATCTTAAATCTGCTTTAATAGCGCGTGATAGAAGACAGGTAGGCGTGGCTAAAACCTACAAGTAGTCAGGAAGCGAGAAGGCATGGCTTATTGTGGTAAGTTGGGATTATATAAATAGTTATAGGGGACTTAGTGTACTGACTGAGATCAGCTGTGAAGGTATCTGTATCTAATAAGTGTGGTGTGTTACAGATGACCTTACTTTGCTACCACATTTAGACCTCAATCAGACTTATTCTGGAATATTGTGATGACTACGTTGAATGTCTAGGGTTATGATAGTGATGAAGTGTAAGTTCACAACAACCAACAGACAGATAAACACTTTAATTAAGATCCACAACACTTTGCAACACTATGACAAGCACATACATATAACACTCTAGAAGACTAGCTTAAGTAAGTCAAGTGTTAACTTTTAAATTATGTATTAGTTTCTTTCAATAATAGATATCCTGATCCAACTACAGAGTGAATCAGGAATCACAATCAAATGTATACACAAGGTTTATGTACAAAATTTATACAAAGGATCTTTGTCCTGACATATAATATTATTACAATATGTGTGTAGTGTTGTGATGTAGTATTATGAGGTAATACTGGTTTTTGAAGCTAGGTTGTTGTTTGTCATCACGACTTCATGTGTTTGTTACTGGTGGAAATAATATTGAAGGGTTCACAGTTCTTTTTATTTGTAAAACAATAACTGTCCCTCTTGATTTAGTATTACAGTCAATTTTAGGGTGGGTTATACAAGGGTGAGCTGCTCTGGCTGACAAAGTCTTAACTCATGTGTCGGCGGCAGGAAAACTGTCTCCTCTGCTCGCTTGCTTCTCAGTTATCTTGAAATACACCACTGGTCGATATCTTGGACAAGGAGTCTGCTGCCAGCCCTCTGGATCCAGCAAAACTCAAACCAGGTGCTGCTCTAATACTTCAGTACCACGGTCCCTGAAATAAGAAGGTTGTACCTCCTTCTTCAGAACTAATATATAATATATTTCCACACTGAAGTACAGGACATTACAAACACAGAGTTCAGCGCTGTAGGCCAACTGCTAGCTTCTCATGTGACAATATACACCAGTATTCCTCTCCCTAATAGTTACAACGCCTCTGCAATTCCAGCGTTAATTCCTTCTATACAATAGGATAGGTGTCATGTTACTAATTGGCAATCCCATATATGCCTATGCAGTTATACTCCTCTCTGACAAGCTTTTACATGGTGGAGCAATATCTAGGCTTTGCCTTCTGTTTGCTACTGAACCACACACATACAGACACAATTTATCATTCCATATTCAATTTTCATATAATATATATATATATTATACCATGCATTATGCTGCAAGATCTGGCAAAGCGGAATTTGGCCCAAGGAATGGAAAAGATCAATTTACATACCCTTGCCAAAAAAGGGCAACCTGAAACTGTGCACAAACTACAGAACTATAGCTCTTATAAGCCATGCCAGCAAAATACTATTACAAATCATAATGAAAAGGATGCAACAAAAGCTAGAAACAGAAATAAATGAAGTACAGGCGGGTTTTCGACCAGGTAGAGGCACTAGGGATCATATATTCAACATGAGGATCATCATAGAAAAGTGTAGAGAATTCAACGTTGACCTACATACTTGTTTCATTGATTACACAAAAGCTTTCGATTGTGTACAACATCAGCAGTTATGGGCTATTATGAAAAATATGGGATTTCCAAACCACCTTATACAACTCATCGCACTGCTGTACCAAGAACAACAGGCAGCCGTAAGAATAGAGGGGGAAACATCAGAATGGTTTGAAGTACAGAAAGGAGTAAAACAAGGCTGTACCCTTTCCCCTTACCTGTTTAACATTTATGCCGAGAATATCATGAGAAACGTAAGAGATGACCAAGAACACACAGAGTTTGACTCATTTAACATCGGCGGGTACCAGATCCCGGAAATCAGATATGCTGACGACACAGTCCTCCTATCGACCAACCCAGAAGGACTTGAACAATTACTTCTGTCCACCAAAAAACACAGCGAGGCCCAGAATTTATACCTAAACACCAAGAAGACCAAAGTATTGACAACAGACAAAGTAAAGACCAAACCAGAAATTGAAATTGATAACGAAGAACTGGAAAGTGTCAATGAATTCGAATACTTAGGATCAATCATTAACAGCTCTGGCGACTGTGCAGTAGAAATTAAAAGAAGACTTGCAATTGCTTCACATAAGCTAATACAGATGAAAAACCTATGGCAAGGCACAAGCAAAGAAACAAAGTTACAACTGATCAGAGCATGTATATTCCCAGTAGCAACATACGGCTGCGAGACTTGGACACTCAATAAAACAGTTGCAAAAAAGATTACATCATTCGAAATGAAATGCTACAGAAGGATGTTGAGAATACCCTGGACAGAAAAAAAGACCAACAGAGAAGTACTGCACTCACTAAATGTACAGGAACATTGGCTCCTAAATACCATCGCAATAAGGAAGCTGAAATTTTTCGGTCATATAAAAAGACATAATAGTCTGGAAAAAACAGTGATGGAAGGCATGGTCCCTGGAAAAAGGGGAAGGGGTCGACCTAGACGACGGTGAACCCAGGACATCACAGAGAGTCTGAACTTGTCTTTGGCTGATGCAGGTCGACTTGCCCAGAATCGTGATGCGTTCAGAGCAGCTGTAATGGAGACAACGTTCTGGAAAGAATACGTCACATGATGATGATGATATATATATATATATATATATATATATATATATATATATATATATATATATATATATATATATATATATATATATATATATATATATATATATATATATATATATATATATATATATATATATATATATATATATATATATATATATATATATATATATATATATATATATATATATATATATATATATATATATATATATATATATATATAGGAAATATGTCTAGCTTACCACAATTCAAGGAAATATACACAAGTAACGTTGACTGGCGATGAATTATGGCACAATTTCGATCTGCCTTATCCCAGGCTTTTATTAGAAAAATATTAGCTTGCTCTCAACGCACTTGCTTCTTACAAAATTTATTTTCAAAACTGGCCCTGAACTGACGCTTCTATTTGACTATATCGAACGTTCTAACCAATGAGACCATGTTTACAAGAGCCTTTGAAAAAATGTTACCCATCCTACACGTTGCCATTAACCACAATAATAGTATTTGCAGTTCGACTAATAAGGTTTCGCCTTACATATTACTACAGCCAATCAAATCGTATCTAACTTGTTGGCCTCATTTCCCCTAAAGCAGTGTTTTTCAAACATGCCATTATGAGCAAATATGATCTTGTGCTGTCAGACAACCCCACTATAGTATTTTGGCTATAATTTGTTAATTACTAGCCTATTTGCGTAACACATAACATATTCTTTGTCAGCAAGTCCTAAGGCACACAAATATATAAGTTTAATGGGGCTAAGTGGCTTCGTTCAAAATATGTATTATTATAGGATAGTCGTGTATTTGTTTTTTACCACCCGTTCACTTCTTTATCATGGGATGTCTTCTGTACTGTCAGGCTAATGTCAGGAGCTTAGACATAAATCAGTAGAATGTCAGGTTTCCCAATAAGATTTTAAACCTGTTTTCAAAACCTAACCTCGTATCGTTAGTGTTTTTTATTTACTGTTTATTTGAAAAAATCAGGTCTTCATGCCTTTCGCGTGGGATAGGCGTTCCTCCGTGCATCTCTCTCTCTCTCTCTCTCTCTCTCTCTCTCTCTCTCTCTTCTAAGCCCGTCTGTCTTTTAGGTTAACGTAGTGTATATAATGACTTTAATGCTAGTATTTGTATCTAGGTCATTAAGCAGTGTGCCTATCAAGGTCGTCTAAGAAATACAGTACCAGTTTTATTTTTAGAAACGCGTGTATGATGCTGTAGGCTTTTACTATCGTACGTGGAAGCGTTACAGTTATGCAGACGAGGTAGAAAAAGGGGATCTCTGGTTCAGCCCTTATGGCGCTCTACAACGCAGGTGTACGCTATTGGGAAAGCACTGGTCTTTCACCATTCTTCTTTCTATCTATTGAATTACTTCGTTGGGCTTTACATTTATTTTCTAATTTATATATGTGGATTAGAATTTTTCATCACAAATCTCCCCACTTTAAAACAGACATCATATGTCAGTTCCTAATTCTATATACATATAGAGAAATTTAATATTATTCCTGGTGATTATTCTGATTCTCATCACACGGATAGCGGCTTAGAAAATCGGCATCAACATTTCGCTGATTTTATTTTTATCATGGATTAATGCAGGTGGGTCAATTCAAAGTAAGCACTACTGACGAAGGTTGCCTCAGACCTCTGCAATCCAGGAATCCATTTCAGTTATGTTACTGAACAGCTGCAAGGGTTACTGCTTGTCTTAATGCTGCTTAGCAATCAATATTCACCATTTCTCTTCTCTGAGTCTGTTCAACGACATGTCCCGAGAATATTAGATGTTCCTCAAATTGTACGTTTTGCTTGTGTTTAACTCTGCTTTCTTGTTTTTTCTATCTTTTATCTTATTGATGGTTTCTGTTGTTATCCATGCTTTTTGTTGTCTTTCCCTTTTCCCTAGTATTTCTTCACATGTCTCCTTCCATACCGTTTTGACCTGCTGCCAATAGTCTTCTGTATTCTCTACATCTTCCAACTGTTGGAGCACTTGGAATTTGTTGGATACTGTGACTGCAAATTTGTCTCTTGTTTCTTGATTTCTTAGCTGTCCTACATTAAACTGTTGTCTATAATTTTGCATTGTTGCATATCTCTTGAGTTTCATTTTTACTTTGGCTATCAGAAGATGGTGATCTGATGCCACATCTGCTCCTCTATATACCTTTACATCCTGCAATGATGATCTAAACTTCTTCTTTAAGCAAAACCAGAAGTTCCAAAGCCAAGGCTCAAGAAGTGTACACAGAAGCAAACAAAGAAGTAAAAAGAAGTATCAAAAGAGACAAGAGGAAGTATATTGAGGAGTTGGCAAGAGAGGCAGAAGATGCTGCAGCCAAAGGAAATATGAGAGAACTGTATAGCAGCACAAAGAAGCTAACAGGGAAATACAAGCAAACAAGTTGCCTCATAAAAGATAAGAATGGGAAACTGCTCAGCAATATACAAGAGCAAATGAAGAGGTGGACAGAATATTTTGGGGACCTTCTCAATAGACCAGCTCCACAAAACCCGCCGGACATCCAGCCAGCAGAAGAAGAGCTACAAATTAACGGTGAAAGACCAACGAAGGAAGAAATAAAGAAAGCCATAAAGCTTCTAAGAGATGGAAAAGCGTCTGGACCTGATGGCATTCCAGCAGAGGCCATCAAAGCAGATATCGACACGGCTACAGAGATGTTATATAAATTACTTGGTAAAGTCTGGGAAAAAGAAGAGATACCAGCAGAATGGAAGGAAGGATATCTGGTTAAGTTGCCTAAGAAGGGAAATCTACAAGAGTGCACAAATTATAGAGGAATAATGTTACTATCAGTGCCAGGAAAGGTATTGAACAGGATTATCCTTGAGAGATTAAAGGAGTCCATAGACAAGAAATTGAGAGATGAACAAGCAGGTTTTCGACAAAACAGATCATGTACAGACCAGATAGCCACTTTGAGAATAATAGTTGAACAAAGTCTGGAATGGAATTCACCACTATACATCGGATTTGTGGACTACGAAAAAGCATTTGACAGTGTGGACAGAGAATCACTTTGGAAATTGATGAGGCATTATGGAGTTCCCCTGAAAATCATTAATTTAATAAAGAAAACCTATGAAGACATGACGTGCAGAGTTCTTCATGAAGGACAGCTTACAGAACCATTTGGGATAAGAACAGGAGTGCGACAGGGATGCCTCTTGTCTCCATTTCTTTTCTTGCTGGCAATAGATTGGGTTATGAGATCATCGACAACACACAACAGAAATGGAATCCAGTGGGACTCTGACTAAGCAGTTGGATGATTTGGATTTTGCTGATGATTTGGCTCTCCTGTCCCATAACCGTAATCAGATGCAGGACAAATTGAAAACACTCGATGAGAGGTCACAGCAATTGGGTCTGAAAATACACAGGGAAAAGACAAAAATAATGCGAATAAATGCAGGTAATGAAAACAGGGTTGAACTTGAAGAAACGCCAATACAAGATGTAGAATCATACACATATCTTGGCAGTAATATAGACAAAGTTGGAGGGACAGACAGCGATATCAAAATAAGAATACAAAAAGCAAGAGGAGCTTTCATTGCATTGGGAAATATATGGAGATCAAGAGAAATAGGATCCAACACGAAAATAAGAATCTTCAACTCAAATGTGAAGTCAGTCCTATTGTATGGCTCGGAGACATGGAGAACAACAAAGACAACAACCAAAAAGCTACAGACTTTCATAAATGGGTGCTTGCGTAGAATAGAGGGATTAAAATGGTATGACAAGGTTACCAATGTGGAACTGATGACAAGAACTGGACAAGTGCCAGTGGAACAAGAGATGAGAAGAAGACGATGGCGATGGATAGGACACACACACTGAGGAAACCTGTTGATAGCATTACAAGGCAGTCCTTGTTCTGGAACCCCCAGGGCAAGAGAGGCAGAGGAAGACCAAGAAGTACATGGAGAAGAGAGTTGGAAACAGAGGTGAAAATGATGAGGAGAACATGGAAAGAACTTGAGATGATGGCACGTGACAGGAGGACTTGGCATGTGTTTGTTGAAGGCCTATGCTCCTTTGGGAGTGGAGGGTTATGAATGATGAATGAATGAAATTGTACGTTATGAGGAGTTGATCTATATGGTGATATCTGAGTTGTGTAGGGGATCCAATAATTTCCTGATCAGCCGGAATAAACACTCGGACTATCCTCAATTCAAAAAGGCAACAATGGAGACACTCTGCTCCTCCGAAATGTTCACAGCCAACAATTGGTCTGATCGCAGGCTTGATTGAATGTGGAAACACCCTTCTAATAATATATTTATAATGTTCTATAATGTGCCACTCAAATGGAGGCCATATTCATCAACTATATTTCCGCCTACCGACAATTTGGTGAATTAAGATAATATGTGGGGAAATGAGTTTCTGCATCAGAAATCAATTCGCCCTTAGATTTGCTATAATATGTGTGGGTGATCTCCATCCAGGGTCCGATCAGTACTTCCCCTTGGACGGTGTAGGGTCGGGTGACTACCAATGTCACCAGTGCCCTTTTATATGCTAAATTAATAGCCATATTGTGAACCGCTGTGAGCATTTTCCGAATTGCTCACTCGTCCACTCCCCACTTTTCTTATGTTACCCTTTTGTATCGGGTTCAAATCTGGCGGATTATCTTCAATATTAATTTCAGCCAGCTCCCTAACTGCGGCTTCAAACTGTGCCTGGGTTGACTGGTCTGAGTTTCTATTTTCTCTGGACGCATTTTTCAGAGTTGCGAATCTAAATATTTTTGGTGATAACTGTTGGTGGGAAGGTGGATACCTATCCTCTATGTCAACCTTATTATTTTTATTTTCCTTGTTATTTTTAGGCCCATATGTTTCAGAATGCTTGGCTGGCATCTGATTATGATTTTACCAACTTGGGGACTGTATCTTGCTACATTTTTCACAGGCCCCCACAAATTGTGCAATATCAGCAGCTACTTGGGGCCAGTAATATTTTTCCGATGTCCTTTTACGTGTGGTTCCATTCCTCTGGTGTCCACCATCAGGTACAACATGAGCTTGTGCCATCACTTTTTCCCTGTAGGGAGTTGGCAAAACCAACTGTCCCTGTTCTTTGGATCCTGCTCTAGCTTTCCTGAAGAGCAGTCCCTCCTTTAAATAGAATTGCCCTTTCTTAGGGTGTGTATGGCTTGTTGGCAATTTGCCAAAGCAAGGTTTTAGTGATTTGTCCTTTGCCTTGGCCTTTCTCATTTGTTTATGTGAATAATTTAGTGGTAATATTTCCTCCCTACTAGGGGTCGACCTGACCTGGAGCGTGGCCATTACCACATTTTTTATAGGGCTCCCTAGAAACACATATTTACTTCCTAACACCAGCGGGTAATTAGGGTCGTCACACACGGCTGCTCTAATCACTCCTTCCACGTATCTAGTCTTGACATTTATCTCGGCTACGGGAAGTGTCATGGTGGATATTCCCTTTACGGCCCCTTGTATCTCCACTTTCTCTGTGGTATACTGTTCAGGGTGCAATAGGGTTGCACTCACAACTGAGTCATATTCTAAACCTGAATCGTAAAGGCACCTAACCTTGGCACCATTACATGTCACTTCTTCACAGATGGGGGGATGTTGAAGATTTATATGATTCTCTGTCAGTTTCTTCTTCCCCTTGTCCACTGTTATCATGCATGCCGCGTGATATGGAGGAACTTTCCTACCACATTCACTAGTATTATGATTATGCATCCTGCATATTTGACAATATTTTCCTTCCTGTCTGAAGGGTTTCCTGTCATCATATTTCCTTTCATTGAATTGTGGGGTTTTATTTTTATTATCATAACGTGGCCTATCAAACTGATGCTTACCTTTGTTCTGATCTCTATGATCAAATTCATTAAAGTTTTGTGGTGCCTTAAAATTGTCTACCTGCCTTTTCTTATTACCAGTTACCTCTGCTTGAGCTGCCTGATATCTTTCAGCAACTTTTAGTATCTCACCCAGCCTCTCTGCACCTTGTTCCATGAGAAACTTTCTCAGGTCTGGAGCCATGGACTCTCTTAGTTGTTCTATAAGGATCATTTCCTTAAGATCTTGGGTTTTCCCCAGAGAAGTCCATTTCTCCAAGTATGTCTCTAACCGTGCAGAGAACTGGTGATATGTTTCACCTGACAGTAGTTTAGCATTCCTAAATTTTTTTCTATAAAATTCTCCATTCTTTTCATATCTTAACAAAAGAGCCTGCTTTAACATGTCATAATTTTCTTGGTCATCTCTGCTCATCTTGGCGAAAACTTCATAAGCTGTACCACGAAGCCCTTGAGATAACTTTAAGCTCCACCTTTCTCTCTCTAACCCATACGTGGTAGCTAATAGTTCATATCTATTTAGATAGCTCTCAATATCATCGTCTTTCTCAACAAAATGATCTAAATGAAAACTCATAGCTGAGGTTGAGGCTCCCTGACTAGCAGTGGCATCGGAGGTAAAGGGACTGGCACCATTTTCAGGAGCATGGCCTTGAAATTCCAACTCCCTTAGTCGTAATTCGGGCTCCCTCTGTAATCTTTTCTCCTCCTTTTCTGCTTCCCTTTCGGCAGCCTGCCTCCTTTCTTCTCTTTCTGCCTCCAATTGTAACTTCTTAGCCTCAGCCTCCAATTGTAACTTCTTAGCCTCAGCCTCCAATTGTAACTTCTTAGCCTCAGCCTCTAATGCCCTAGCCTCCTCTTCAGCCTCAATCTGCAACCTCTTAATTTCTTTTTCTGCCTCTAACTTTCTTTCAGCCTCTTTTTCTAATCTTTCAGATTCTAATTTTCTTTCTATTTCAAATTTTCTTTCTTCACGTTCAATAAATTTGTCACATTCAGTAGTGACATAAGCAATCATAACTTGCCCGTCCATTCCCAACTCTTTAGCAGCCTGCATAGCAGCAGATCGAAATTTTGCCAGGTCTGCCATTGTCTAACAGGCAAATGTATACAATGTTTGACTAAACACTTCAATCTGTGACTAATTAAACTAAGGACAACCACAAGCACTGAGAGCTCAACCTTATTTATTTTCCACCCAAGAATACCTTTTTAATTTTTATAATTTCCAGAAGTGAATTACCCCCAATATATGTAATAGGAGAAGATTTAAAATCCCGGACAGGACCCCAATATATGTGGTAAGTTGGGATTATATAAATAGTTATAGGGGACTTAGTGTACTGACTGAGATCAGCTGTGAAGGTATCTGTATCTAATAAGTATGGTGTGTTACAGATGACCTTACTTTGCTACCACATTTAGACCTCAATCAGACTTATTCTGGAATATTGTGATGACTACGTTGAATGTCTAGGGTTATGATAGTGATGAAGTGTAAGTTCACAACAACCAACAGACAGATAAACACTTTAATTAAGATCCACAACACTTTGCAACACTATGACAAGCACATACATATAACACTCTAGAAGACTAGCTTAAGTAAGTCAAGTGTTAACTTTTAAATTATGTATTAGTTTCTTTCAATAATAGATATCCTGATCCAACTACAGAGTGAATCAGGAATCACAATCAAATGTATACACAAGGTTTATGTACAAAATTTATACAAAGGATCTTTGTCCTGACATATAATATTATTACAATATGTGTGTAGTGTTGTGATGTAGTATTATGAGGTAATACTGGTTTTTGAAGCTAGGTTGTTGTTTGTCATCACGACTTCATGTGTTTGTTACTGGTGGAAATAATATTGAAGGGTTCACAGTTCTTTTTATTTGTAAAACAATAACTGTCCCTCTTGATTTAGTATTACAGTCAATTTTAGGGTGGGTTATACAAGGGTGAGCTGCTCTGGCTGACAAAGTCTTAACTCATGTGTCGGCGGCAGGAAAACTGTCTCCTCTGCTCGCTTGCTTCTCAGTTATCTTGAAATACACCACTGGTCGATATCTTGGACAAGGAGTCTGCTGCCAGCCCTCTGGATCCAGCAAAACTCAAACCAGGTGCTGCTCTAATACTTCAGTACCACGGTCCCTGAAATAAGAAGGTTGTACCTCCTTCTTCAGAACTAATATATAATAATATATTTCCACACTGAAGTACAGGACATTACAAACACAGAGTTCAGCGCTGTAGGCCAACTGCTAGCTTCTCATGTGACAATATACACCAGTATTCCTCTCCCTAATAGTTACAACGCCTCTGCAATTCCAGCGTTAATTCCTTCTATACAATAGGATAGGTGTCATGTTACTAATTGGCAATCCCATATATGCCTATGCAGTTATACTCCTCTCTGACAAGCTTTTACATGGTGGAGCAATATCTAGGCTTTGCCTTCTGTTTGCTACTGAACCACACACATACAGACACAATTTATCATTCCATATTCAATTTTCATATAATATATATATATATATATATATATATATATATATATATATATATTATATATATATATATATATATATATATATATATATATATATATATATATAGGAAATATGTCTAGCTTACCACAATTCAAGGAAATATACACAAGTAACGTTGACTGGCGATGAATTATGGCACAATTTCGATCTGCCTTATCCCAGGCTTTTATTAGAAAAATATTAGCTTGCTCTCAACGCACTTGCTTCTTACAAAATTTATTTTCAAAACTGGCCCTGAACTGACGCTTCTATTTGACTATATCGAACGTTCTAACCAATGAGACCATGTTTACAAGAGCCTTTGAAAAAATGTTACCCATCCTACACGTTGCCATTAACCACAATAATAGTATTTGCAGTTCGACTAATAAGGTTTCGCCTTACATATTACTACAGCCAATCAAATCGTATCTAACTTGTTGGCCTCATTTCCCATAAAGCAGTGTTTTTCAAACATGCCATTATGAGCAAATATGATCTTGTGTTGTCAGACAACCCCACTATAGTATTTTGGCTATAATTTGTTAATTACTAGCCTATTCAGTAATAATAAGAGAAGGAAGAACGTTGGGCCTAAATAATGTGCAAGAGCTAAGAGGAGTGGCGTCACAACGAACAACCTGGAGAGCACTGGTTTCTGCCTTATGCGCCGTGTTTGGCGCTTAAAGAATTTATTATTATTATTTATTACTAGCCTATTTGCGTAACACATAACATATTCTTTGTCAGCAAGTCCTAAGGCACACAAATATATAAGTTTAATGGGGCTAAGTGGCTTCGTTCAAAATATGTATTATTATAGGATAGTCGTGTATTTGTTTTTTACCACCCGTTCACTTCTTTATCATGGGATGTCTTCTGTACTGTCAGGCTAATGTCAGGAGCTTAGACATAAATCAGTAGAATGTCAGGTTTCCCAATAAGATTTTAAACCTGTTTTCAAAACCTAACCTCGTATCGTTAGTGTTTTTTTATTTACTGTTTATTTGAAAAAATCAGGTCTTCATGCCTTTCGCGTGGGATTGGCGTTCCTCCGTGCATCTCTCTCTCTCTCTCTCTCTCTCTCTCTCTCTCTCTCTCTCTCTCTTCTAAGCCCGTCTGTCTTTTAGGTTAACGTAGTGTATATAATGACATTAATGCTAGTATTTGTATCTAGGTCATTAAGCAGTGTGCCTATCAAGGTCGTCTAAGAAATACAGTACCAGTTTTATTTTTAGAAACGCGTGTATGATGCTGTAGGCTTTTACTATCGTACGTGGAAGTGTTACAGTTATGCAGACGAGGTAGAAAAAGGAGATCTCTGGTTCAGCCCTTATGGCGCTCTACAACGCAGGTGTACGCTATTGGGAAAGCACTGGTCTTTCACCATTCTTCTTTCTATCTATTGAATTACTTCGTTGGGCTTTACATTTATTTTCTAATTTATATATGTGGATTAGAATTTTTCACCACACTTATGCGTAACTTAACTTGCATGCTAATTAGGAAGCGAGCTAAATCCACGTGGAATCGAGTTGAGTGAAAAAAAAATGAGAGGTGACTGGGAGTAAAGTGGACTGATCAAGGTGTTCGATTTTCATCCTGTCACAACTTTATATTAGCGCCTTTTACGAGATGCTCGAGACATCAGTAGCCCTAATCTTTCTTCCTCTTCTCAGAGACACCCCCCCCCCCCGTCCCCAATCCCGGGGGAACTAGACGGGATAGTAGACCATAAGATAATGAGAAGGACTGCAGTAAGACGTGGTGAAGGGTGTTTAAAAAAAAAGAAAAGAAAAGTAATGCGTCTTACGAGGACAAAGACTATTGCCAACGTTGTGGGCACAAGCCCTTCGTCGGGGAAAGGAAACGAACGAACGAACGAACTTTATTTTCAAAGGGTTAAGAATTGGACACGCAGACCCGTCTGACATTCTGCCCCCCCTCTCTCTCTCTCTCTCTCTCTCTCTCTCTCTCTCTCTCTCTCACCATGTATAATGTAGGAAAGAAAGCGAGAGCTATGTGAGAAACATAAGAAAATTAATAAAATAACTATAACTCAGAAATTCCCCTAGTCCGAATTCATGAGATGTATACGCACAATGGCTTCTGCATCCGGGCATAGAGTGTAAATACTAAGTAAGGAAAAGAAACAGAAACCCCCCCCCCCCCCTTTCCCCACATAGATTCACACATAAAGGGAAGGGGAAGCTGTTGGTGGGAAAGAAACGAAATTAAGATAAAAATCGAGAAATAAAACATGAGTGAGGCCTATACCATCATCAAGGTATCTGCGATACATCATGGGACAATAAACTAAAATCTGCTCCACAACTGATGCTCCAAATAGCCCATGCCGAAGCAAGCATTAGCATGGCTTGGACCATTTTGCATACCCATAGTAACACCCTTAAGTTAGTTCAAGTATCAGTTCTTCAAGACGGAGAAGAGTGTCTGTGGTCGTAAGGGTATTCGTGCGTTGGTCAAGGAAGAGCCTGGGGAGCTTGCAGATCATCAGTGGGAAATGGAGGTGTAGGGCTACAGAGAGCAGACGTCAGACAAGAAACACAATACAATGTGTACATTATATGGAGAGCTGAACCAAGGAGGCAGTTTTAAGAGCATGGTTGGTGTCTTCTGAGAAGCAGGGAAGATGGGCTGGAAAACGTTGTTGAAGTCGATTATGTGTTCAGTGGGGCAGGCACAAGCCGAGACACAAGGGGTCTTCCAGTGTTGTTGAATAATGAATTTAGGGAATCATGTTGAATACAGGCTTGCTCAAACAACTTTCATGAATCCGAAGAAGAGACGCACTGAAAGGTAAAAGCCTGTTGGTGATCAGTAATTCGGTAGTGTCGTTCACTTGGCGGTAGCTGAAGATCAAATGAACAGATAAAATGACAATCGGATTTATTTGTTTTTGTTTGTTTCATTTTTTAAAGTCGTAGACTTTACGATAATGCACTTTCAATAAGGTTAAGAGTAGGCCTGGCCAGGTGTATATCTTGTTACAACTTCAGAATGTTTAGTCACAAGGCCTCCACAAAGCAAAGTATTTTTCCCCGCTCTTGTGATAGCATATTTTGATTAATCAAGTCCCGTTACTTTAGAAACCATATTAGCAATAGTTCAAATTGTGTTATTATTTTTAAAAGTCTGTTACAAAAACGCAAGGCTCAATGCAAACGAGAACAAAATTGGGGCTTGTAGATGGTAAATTACTGTTTAGTGGAGGATGTGGCAATCTTGTGGGACAAATATCAGTCGTTGCGATCTCTGAGTTTATATTAAACTACGTCAGATTTTTTTTATATTTTAACTCCCGAATCCATATAGCTCGGTATCAAAATTGTTTATGCTAGGATTTATTAAACAAAATATGTAGGGGAAAATGCACCAAAGAACACTACAGTAGATTATATTTTAACATTTCCGCACACAAAATGACGTCGAGAAATGTAATTATTATTACAAAGGATAATCACTAGCCCATTTGCCAAAGTGCCCCCGTGGCCTAATGGATAAGGCACCGGCCTCCTAACCCTACCTGCAGGATACTGCATTTGGTGTAAGCCGGGGATTGCGGGTTCGAGTCCCGTCGGGGGTGAAAGCTGATTTTTAAATTTTTTTTAAACATTATTTTGCGTGGAATCATATTCCGCATGATCTACCGGTGTATTTACTTATTTATGTTTATTCAAAACAAAAGAATGAAAACAGGAATGCAAACAGATCGAAAACATCATTTGACCACTGCATAATCCGTATTGATAAGAAGCTGTCTGCTCTACTCTTGTATAGCGGAAAATCTAAAAGATAAAAACTTGTATCAATCTGACCAGGTAAGAATTTATTAAGCACATTCCTGATCCAGTTAACTTAATATGGAAATCACACTCCAGACCCGTTTGAGATAAGAACTGGAGTGCGACAGGGATACCTCTTGTCACCATCTGTCTTCTTAATGGCTACATATATTTATGAAAACATGAACATTAGCAGACAGAAATGGAATTAAGTAGACTTGACATCTGTTGTTAGATTCAAAGCAATAGTTAGTTCCAGATATTGTTCTTTCTGTCTTATTTCCGACTGTGTACCTTCTTGTAAATATTTGTCACCTTTCTCGAGAACTGCATTACACAGGCATGTAACTGATTTCCAGTTCTTGATCACCTCTTGCCCCCATAGCCCAATGTAGGTATTAAGGTGCTAAGGCACTTAATGAATGGGTACAAGCAGGTCCATTTGCCCCGGACCTCACCCCACATAGTGGCCACGCGCTAGCAAAGGATTCGCGCCTTCGATTGCATTTTTTTTTCTTAACCAGCGGCACTTGGGCGTTCAGCCTTTCGGCCCAATGACATGTCATTGCGAGGCTGGGGAACCTGTGGACTTTCGTTCCAACCCGGTCAGGAGCATCGCTCCTTCCCATCCACAGAGGGTTTATCCCAGGAGCCGTTCAGGTTATTCAGTCAAAATCCCGGTCGATGACACTCTTTCAAATGCACACGCCCGGGCTTGAACCTTGAACATCTGATCGCCAGCGCAATGTAAAAGTAGTTTTCCCCTCTTCCCCAACAAGGAGGAGGTCTCACATTATGAAATGGCCCGGGCCTCATCTATGGTCAAGATGATTTGCCGCTTTGCTTCCATTGCGTCATTTAGGATGTTTAAAACAATGTGCCAGATTAATTGATGAAGTAAGCTGTCTTCATCTCTCTCTCTCTCTCTCTCTCTCTCTCTCTCTCTCTCTCTCTCTCTCTCTCTCTCTCTCTCTCTCTCTCTCTCTCTCTCTCTCTCTCTCTCTCTCAAACTCTAATAGTCTATTGTCTGTACAAGAAATGGTAAGTTACTTGAATTAAGTACTTTCGTTGTCGTTCCAATCTTGCTGTAAAAGGTAGTAGGGAGCTCAAGTTTGTGTACATGAGCCAAGTGTGTGCATTGGCAGCAGTGAGCTCGGGTTGTTGTAGGATTTCTGTAATGCTGTATATCCATCCATCTGTCTCTTGGTCTTCCTCGTGGCCTTGAAACCAGATCTTCTACTATTCCAAGTACGTAGTGATAACTGATCGGGCTCCATTCTACAGGGTTGGCCAAACGACTTAAATGTCTGCCTCTCTATAAATTCGATACAGTGTCTTGAATAGTAACTTGCCGTTCGTCTGTGTAATTATGTGTGTGTCCGTTTGCTTTGCAGATCTTACAGGCTTCTTGTTTGTTGATATTTATCTTAATTTAATTTTTATTCCCGGCGTTGTTTATATTTTTATAATGTGTCTGGAGTTGTGCTTCATTAAAATACATTAAGCATAGACAAAATGGTTCTTGTGTGATAATTCACCGGCGATTAAAATTTTTGAAATGTTGAGGGTAAACGGAGCATCGTACTTTTTACGCAATAAAAAGAATTTTGCCACCCCCTTACGAGACGTCACAAATCTCTTCCTCTCCCCTTTCCCCTTCATATTTTTAACATTCTGTTTGTATCCGTTATCATGTTTTTTTTTAATGAGTGTCCGAATGACAGAGTGGTTAGAGCGCTGGTCTCTTGCGGCTAAGGTACTTGGTTCGATTCACATTATCATCATGCTCCAGTCGTCCCAGCTGTGAATGGGTACCTGACTTTGCAATTCAGTTAGGGAAGGAAAAGGTAGCGATGAAAGGAGCTGGTCACCCCCACCTCTCGGTGCTGGACCTAGTATAGTGAAGTCTCTAACACTTCACTCCCTTACGGCAGTATCTGCTATGCGACTACCTTTACCTTTTTTTCATCATCATCATCATCATGGTCCTTTGCGATCTGTAGGGCAGTGATGATAAAGATATACGACCTATTTTCATGTCTCTTTTTGAATACTTACGTGTAGTTCTCAAAATTGTCTTGTTAAGATGATTGTCAATAAATTTTTTTTTTTTTTTTTTTTTTTGGTGGGGGGAGAGAGAGAGAGACAACAATAATATTCATCATCATCAGACATATCAATATCTTAGATCGGCTGCAATGGATCTCAGGCGTTTTCTGTTTTTACTCTTGATATTGTGATGGACTCTTTCTTGTCCATCTCTTGATGTTACATTTCCACTAATAGCACTGTCTTCCTCTTGCACGTTTGCCTTTAACTCCGCCTTCTACTCGTATTATGGTCTTTAGTAAGGTACTGTGTCTTTTTACAAGGCCAACATATTTTTTACTGATACCCTCATGGAGAAATACGGAGAGTTCAAAACAAGCTAAACAATTGACCGGAGGATACCTGGAAGCACCGAAAAGAGAAATGGTATACACGGATGGCACAGAATATTATCAGAACACCCGCAAATATCGAACACGAAGACAACCAGAAATCGATTATCAGTTTAAATATCCAGATATGGTTGATCAAGAGATCATTTTAGAAGCCTATCGGAATACACAGTCTCCTAAGGAAAAACGTAGCCCCACGAGGAACACTGTAAACCTAGTTATACATGATCAACCCAGGTTGCAAAGATGTAGAGTAAGCAACCTTCGGAAAATCCCATAAACTTCGAATCGATGTAGATCACAGAACGATTGAGCTGTTTCATTCCCTACACAGGACCATATAAATTACATTGCTACAAATCGACGTCACTTCAATCCACAGAAGAGAGACGCTTACCACCACCATCACCCAACCAGACGAATAATCCCTTTGATGTCCTGCCACACAACCGGATGGATAAATTGCCGTAGTGAAAGAGAGAGCGCAATGGATAATTGCCGTAGTGAAAGAGAGAGCGCACAAGTACATTGCCGTGGAGAAAGAGATAGCGCACAAGTACATTGCCGTAGTGAAAGAGAGAACGCACAAGTACATTGCTGTGGTGAAAAAGAGAGCGCACATCTTGGCGGACTGAGAGAGGGAGAGATTTGCCGCGCGGAGACAGTGGGCTGACGAAGGGTAAAACCCGTACGCACGGTTCGTGTCAATTAAGAATGAACGCACTTTTTGTTTGTAACTTGCCCTCCCTTTTTCAGTCAAGAAAAAGTCAGACAAGAAAGAGTACGGTGCTCGGTTTTGGTTATAAATTGCCACAAATATAATTTCCCGGTGAATAATCACACAAGAACCGACAAAATATATTAAGGTAGCATAGTATGGCATTCTCTCTGGCCAATCTCTACACTCCAGGGTAGAAGAGTAACCTAACATGCGTGTCGTAATAGGCGACTAAGGAGGGTTGGGTATGGGACTGGCTACCTTATCCTGTAGACATTTTAAGCTACAAACAACTTCAACAAACAATATGGGTAAAGGAAATAAGGTAAAGGATACCGTTACATGCCCTTAATATATAATATTATATATAATATAATATAATATTGGGAATATGGTTGGTGTTAGGCCCATATTTTCTTGACCATCGGCACACTAGGAGTGATGTGGTCAGCATCACGTCGGCCGCCTTAACCTTCGCAGAGTTGCTCTGGTACCCAATTCGGTCAACCCAGGAGCCGTTTGTGGTCTAAAAAAATCCCACCTCAACTGGGAATTAAACCATGGACCACCGAACTAGGAAGCCAGTGCACTGACCATTGCGCTACCACGGCTCTAATCATAATTATGAGTAAGCCAACTAAATAAAAATATAAAAAAATAACATTCAGCCATCTAAGACAGGAGAATGTCCTCTGGTAGGCAGTGGCGTATTCTCTATGTGTGCTGTGCGTGCTGCGCACACCTATGCCCGAAGGAAAATAAAAATTTAATGTATTATTCTATAAAATATTTCTCTTATGATGTTCTGCTTTCGGACCGCACGCATCAGGATAACGGATTTTCTCGCATAGAATCTACGAGTATATCTAGTTTCAGTTTCCCAGACGCGTTTTATAGTGCAGTTTTTTTGGTTGGTAGCAATCGCCCGAAGTTTCTCGGGTAATTGCGTCACTATGCGTGCTGCACCTTTCGGTTTTACGTTTGAAGACTGGTGTGTGTGGATCGGGGTCATGGCCAGATACGTCAATACAATACGAACATGCGTGCGGTGGTCTTGCAGCTCTCGAGTTGTAAAAATCGGCTGTGTCCGTGTTAAGGTATTTTATTGGCATGGTCTGCTAGAGGTTAACAGCATAAGATTAATAGGTGACTACGTTTAATATAATGTAAATAATTGTTAGTTAGTGTACGCGATACACACGATTGATTATGACGTGTATGCGTTGGTATGTCACGCACCGTGACTAGGTTACCACACCCTTTTCTTAGATGACCGTCAAACGGATAAGACGTGTCCTATAATCCTTCCAGTGGTAGGCATGATATTGCCGCACATATGTTATTGCAGTACGGACATGGGTCAGTCCGATATTCTTATGAAGAGAGGAATGTATCGAGGTTAGTAATTTTAACTAAAGTCAAGGAAGGATGAAATTATGGTCCACATTCGTTTTATATCGCCAGACGTCTAATCTCATTGTCGGCCGTTGGATGTCCCAACCGCGCGTACATATAGTTACGACGTTCTGACTATAGTGTTGCATATTATTGGACCAGGACTATAATGCATGGATAGCATTTATGATGTATGATTCAATTCTAATATATAATGTTTTCATAATCAACCTCCATGGACTGTCTACTGTTTGAAATGTATATTAAAAATTGTGTGGACTCGAGAAGAGACTTATCACGTTCATTGAAGTTACAAATTCAACAATTATGATACTGAGTTCAAACCTTGTGACAGACAGAAAGTATTAACTCACATTCGCGTAACTATTCCAACAATAGCACGATCAAGAATTAATGAATCAAATGACCAGAACTAAGAAGCTTATTGAATCAATGAGAACGGTGGCTTTCCACAACGACCACTGAAATAGAAGACGGGGCCGCAACAACAATAAAAGAAGTGAATCGTATAAAGCCCCGCAACAGAGTGGTTGCCATTGCTGGGGAACGAAGGAAGAAAGAAATTTTTCTTGTTTACATACTTTCACGGACTGTTTACGATTACAAGAAAACGTTCAAGTCACATGATTCCGAACATGACGTGGCTTGTGTAACTATGCAAAAATCAGTGACGTCACAATATTCCGTGTACAAGCCAACGATCGAAGGACGATGCCAGCTCACCTAATGTTTCATTCAAGAATACAACTTCTCAGTAGATCATAGGATTGAAAAGACATTATTTACCAACAAGGAGCAAACAGTCCTATCCTCTAGTCTAGGCCGTTGGTGAAGATCGCATCGGACGACGGGTTAAAAGATAAGTCTCAGTTCGTGACTGTTGTCATTCATAAGAAACATCACTGAGTCTAATTCACATTTTGCAGGCATGTCCGTTCTATATATTTTATATGCACGTTATATTTGTTTTCATTGTTTTGTGCTGTGCCTAATTTGTGGGAGGTTGGAGAGTGGAGATTCAGAATGAAATAAATTATGGCTCTACGGATTGCCGATATTCATTCTGAACGGTCTTTAGGGTAGTGAATTAAATCGCATTTCGCGGAGAACGCGTCGATGACATTTCCGGGGCTTGTTTCGTTCGGGACTGCATTTAATTCACAGTATATGTTAGATGTCTAGTTTGGTGAAATAATCGGTGTATTTTATCGTATTCAGTTTAAATTCTATTTAGTTGGTAACAATGTTAGTAATCTGTCTTGTTCTTTCTGATCTTGCTATTATTCAGTTCATTTTTTTTTTGTATAACCGTCAATGAGTCCATGTTTGCGTCATTAATTTTTGTGTACGCAGATTTAACTCTATATTCAGTTAACCTTCACCCTACTCTATATTTCCGGTTTGCAGATTTGGTTTCATAATATCAATTTTTATTGTAGAAACGTCTTGTTTCGTGATAATATGGTTTTGTTTATCCTTGGTTTACCCATCGTATCGTATGTCCTCATTTCATCTGTTCATGATTTAACACTAATAATATAATTTCTTGCTTAATAAGAGTGTATATGAATATAATTAAAATTTAATGACTTTTAAGGAGAATTAGGGACTTTGCACCAATTTGCAGTGGTAGTCCAAGAAATGGGCGATGCACTTTATAGCTCATGATTAAGGCATAATATAATAATAATATATATTTATAAAATAATTTGACTTTTTAGTCTGTCCTGCATATAAAGGACATAGTGTATATTATTTGGTACATTTTTTCCATTACTAAATGATTTACTTAGCACATATCACTGACTGAATGATATAATACTTGAGGAATAATACTATTTATTATTAGGTGCATGATAGTAATTCAGCACCCGAAATAGATAAATATCATAACTATTTATGATATATTAACGAGTATATATGTAATATTTTCCCAACATAGTATGTCTATGTATGGAATCTACAAATAATAGTTAGATAATATTACAATTAATTAAATTGAACATTCCCAGATTAAGTTCAATAATATTATGATTGTTTATATCGACTATTCATAAATTGAATAAGTATAATAATTACTTAAAATTTATTGGTGATTATTACATAACCATTACGTACAATATTAACGTCAAGATGCTTAACTTAGACTATTTTATTAAAAATGGTAAAGATTTTGGGAAAAAAGGAGAACTTCTCGAGGCTTATGCATTGGCTGAATTTGCAAAATATAAGGCAGAAGAGGAGGAAAAGAAAGCCATTGCTAAAGCAGAGATGGAAGAACTTGAAAGAAAACAGGCGGAAAAGAAAGCCATTGCTAAAGCAGAGATGGAAGAACTTGAAAGAAAACAGGCGGAAAAGAAAGCCATTGCTAAAGCAGAGATGGAAGAACTTGAAAGAAAACAGGCGGAAAAGAAGGCAGAATTAAGACAAGAAGAAGAAAGAAAGATAGCAAGAGATGAAATCCTACGGATTGAAGAAGAGAATAAATTGAAACGACAAGAAATCATACTGCAGCAAGAAATGGAATTGCAACGACTTAAATTAGAAACAGCAAAACTTAATTCACAGGGCGCTGCAGCAACCCAAAATGATACTGCTCAATCTGGATCTTCATCCACACACGACTTAAAGGTAATTATTACTTTAAGCTGCCTCCATTCAAGTTACACGTAGATGACCTTTCATCGTGGCTCGCGCGCTTTGAGGACATATGTAAGGTGAATAACCTTGACAAAAGCGGCATGGGCACTGAAACTTAAGGAATTTCTAGATGGCGAACCTGCAAGTGCAGCACAAAATATAGATCCAACACTATCAACAGACTATGAGGCCATTAAGACGTTGTTACTACGTCGTTTCCACTTGAACGAAGAGGCATGTAGATTGCGTTTTAAAAGTTTGTTGCCAGATAACAATAGAGATTTCACAGGTTTTATTGCTAACATAACATACGCAATACTTTTAACAGATGGGTTGAACTGGCAGGTGTCAACAAATCCTACGACAAGTTAGTCGATTTGTTATTGAGGGATAAAGTATTATCGTCTGTCAGCCCACCATTCTTTGCTTATCTGCAAGAAAGAAAACCAGAATCTATTGATGAGTTAGAAAAAATTTCTTTAAATTACTGCACAGCTCATCCGAATGCTAATATTTCTGGCACATTGATAAGAGAACCACTTCCTGTAGCCTCCAATATGGCATATCATAATCATAACAAACCTAGAACACACAGTGTAGACAGGGGTAGGTTCAAAGGAAACTATGACATTAATTTTCATAAGGGACAGAATAACTTTAACAATAACTTTAATAGAGGACGACAACAAACCAGAAACTATTCACCTCAGTCAAGAAATAACAGTAATCCACGTAACTCAAGTTATAATCGATCATATAATATAACTATAATAATGATTACAAGTGGAACAATAGCGATAATTATAACTCGAGACATCGAGATAACGGTTACAATAGAGGACAACGGGATAATTCATCTAATTATTCTCGTCATCGTTCTCATTCTCGTAGATCGACAACTTATAACCATAATACAGGGGCAGCTGTTACTACTGCTACAACCCCTAGGGTTCAGAGTTCAACTACTGATAACAAAATACAGTCATCGTCTACTTGTTTTGCAATGAATTATAACGTGGCAAATAGTTGCCCAACATGTAATCTTATATTTCAGAAAGCAAAAGAGACAGTTCTGAACTGCGGTCATATTCTACCAGAAGTCAGTCTAGCAGTCAATGACGGAACAGGATCACTGATCTTCAACAGAGGAAAAGTTAATGGATCCATCGTCTCAGTCTTAAGAGATTCGGGATCGACCACGATCGGAATCCGTCAGACACTTGTTCATCCAAATTGTGCAACTGGAGAACATGTCAGGTGCATGACTTTTGGGGGAACCATAGAATATTATCCAACAGCTATTATTTACATTGACACACCTTTCTTCACAGGCAATGTTAAAGCATGCATGTTAAGAAACCCAATTGCCGACCTTATGGTGGGATGCATACACGGGAGTAAAGATTGCACACCAGATGAGATTATTCAATGGAAAAAAAATAATCTATACATCGGAAATGCAGCAATAACCAGAGCACATACAAAACAATTAGAGACTATAGACACGGAAAACAAGGAAACAAATGATCATGAAAATATCGAGATTCATTCTGCTATTGACCGAGTATCATTTGCTGCAAAACAGAGGGAAGACAGGTCACTAACAAAATTTTTTACGCTGGTCAACAAAGATGACAATCTTTCTAGGAACATAAATTATAGTCAGTGGTTTAGTATTAAAAATGACATTTTATTAAGATGTTTTATGGATAAAACTCAGATAAGACAACAAGTCATGGTACCTTTTGCTTTTAGGCGGTACATACTTCAACATGCACATGATTCTAAGTGTGCAGGTCACATGGGTTATACTCGTACACGTTCACGAGTATTATCTTCTTTTTTTTGGCCGGGAGTATCACGAGATATTTCACAGTACGTACGCTCCTGTACGATATGCCAAGAAGTGAAAGCACGGGGAGCCTTTCACACGGCGCCTATTCAGGCTTGTGATATATCGGTGAGACCTTTCGACAAAATGGCCATTGATATCATTGGCCCACTTTTACCATCAGCCAGAGGACATAGGTTTATTCTCACTTGCATCGATTTATGCACACGATGGCCAGAAGCCATCCCATTAAAAACAACCACCACAACAGATGTAGCTGATGCACTACACTTGATCTTTTCTAGAGTAGGTTTTCCTAGAAAACTTTTGTCAGATCATGGTTCTCAATTTATATCTGAGACTATGACGGAGGTAATGAAGACTTGGCAAATAGATAGAAACCTCAGCAGCATTTATCACCCAATGAGTAATGGTGCTGTAGAAAGACTTAACCGTACACTCAAACAAATGCTACATAAAGTTACAGTTAACCATCCACAGGACTGGGACAGAGTGCTACCAGCGGTGTTATTCGCTTATCGAGAGGTGCCAAATGAACAAACTGGCTTCTCTCCGTTTCATTTAGTCTTTGGCGCTCCTCCAAGAGGTCCTATGGGACTGATAAAAGATTTATTAATCGATTCTGAGATGACTCAGGACACTCAGTCATCCTATGAATATGTAATTAATCTCCGGAATAACATTATTGATGCCTGTCAAATGGCAACAGCTTCATCTGAGGCTGCGAAAGAGAAAGCTAGAACTTTCCAAAACAGTAATAGACGATTACGTCAATTATTTCCAGGAGATCAAGCTTATGTGTTATTGCCACATAACAATAATAGACTACTAATCTCGTGGAATGGTCCTTACCAGGTTATCAATAAGATTTCTGATGTTGATTATGTCCTGGACATTAAGGGACATCACAAAATATTTCACATAAATATGCTCAAGCAATTTCATACTCGACCTGAACATCTACAAGCTATTTTTCATGAATTAGATGACACTTTCAGACCTACATGTCACTATTCTAATTTATCCGTTATCCAGGAAGAAGAATCTTCTTTTCCTGAGGTACAGTTAGCTTTACCTGTACCTGTAGTACAATCTAGCGAATCTTGGCGGGACGTAACCATCTCTTCGTCGGTTACACCGCAACAGCATCAAAAGATTGCTGATCTGCTACAATCTTATCCAGATGTGTTGACCGATGTTCCAGGTCGCACATCAGTCATTAATCATGACATCATCACTCTTAACGAGGATACTCCAATTCGGGTACATCCTTATTCTGTTCCTATACACTTTCTTACTAAAACTACTAAGGAACTTGAACAGATGTTATCTTTAGGAATTATCGAAACTAGTAATTCCCCATTTTCTTCTCCATTAGTTATTGTCCGAAAGAAGGACAATAACATTAGACTATGCGTCGACTATAGAAAATTAAATGCACAAACGATAGTTGATAGCGAACCACATCCACTTCTCGATGACTTACTGCCACGTCTATCGACAGCAACTATATTTACTAAGATAGACTTAACTAAAGGTTATTGGCAGATACCACTAACCGAAAAAGCAAAATACTACACAGCGTTTTCAACTCCGCTAGGTCTATACCAGTGGAACGTGATGCCTTTTGGGCTGGTTAACGCTCCAGCTACCTTTGTTCGCATGATGCGACACATTTTTTTCAGGTAGACCAGACATTATTACATATATAGATGACATATGCTTGTTTAGTTCATCTTTTGAGGAACATTTTTTGGGTCTTGGATACGTTTTTGATACCTTGAGAAGGTACAAGTTAACTGCTAAACCTACAAAATTACAGGTAGCATTTCATGAGATCACTTTTTTGGGTCACATTATTGGAGCTGGATATATCCGAACATTACCCAGTACAGTTTCAAAAATTTTAAACATTTCCGTTCCTCAAACGAAGAAACAAGTGAGAAGCTTGTTAGGTCTAGTCCAATATTACAGTAGATTCGTACCTAACTTGTCATCCATCACTGCTGTATTGTCCTCATTACTAAAGAAGAACATGCCAGTGAAAGTGACATGGACTGACGAATGTGACAGAATTTTTCGGCAAATAATTTCTATATTTTCAAATCCACCTATTTTGAGATTAATTGATGCTTCTAAAAAGTTCATTCTTCGTACAGATGCGAGTAACTACGGAATTGGCGCATGTTTGCTCCAATACCATGACGACATCCTCCATCCAAACTTGTACGTGTCACGAAAACTGAAACCACCAGAAGTGAAGTACTCTACGGTTGATCGCGAACTCTTAGCCGTCGTGTGGGCGATAACCAAACTAGAAAAATTCCTACTGGGAGCCCCTTTTGTAGTACAAACCGATCAAAGGGCCGTAGCATCACTACAACGAGCAAATCACAAGAGTCCAAAATTGACCAGATTTGCTATACTCCTCCAACCCTTCGAGTTTTCAATCGAGTACATCACAGGATCCGACAACATCTTGGCAGATACATTATCTCGAAATCCTAATGATGTCGATTCCTAATTTACGTTGTTTGTCGCAAAGACAATACTATGTACAGAGAAACTTAATCAAAGAACATAGCACCATCGTTGCTTTTTGACACATGAATGAACCATTTACTCAGCTGCTTTCTATAGGCAAATTATACGCAAAGTGACTGCAATCAATTGACACTATATTCGTCTTTACACCGGGACTTTCCTGGTTTACATTTGTCACAACATTGTTTCAAAAACACTTCGGAGAAAATAAATGACATTCCAGTCGAACTAATTCGTTATATAACGTGATTCAGAATACTTGAACATTTTGTCTAATGGAAATTCAAGGATCAAGACTACGAATGGATCTTCATATCCAATGTTAATTACTTTAATTTATTCTTTAAAACTAATCCACATTAAAATGACAAGTGAGTTGAATTTTTAAAAAAATGAATGAAACTTAAAAAAATGAAAGAAAGAAAAGAAAACTCACATAATTCTTTGATTATATTCTTAGAATTACATGATTATATTGCATACTATTGTTTAAATTAGTTAGAAAGGTATTAATAACTTAATACTACACTTACTTGATGTTCAACACACATAACTTAGTTAAATTTATACATCATTTTTTTTTTTTTCTCTAATTTATTCTTTATTCGTTATTATGTCTTTCTTTAACAGATCCTCTCATTTTTCTTACATTAGATTTTCAACAACTTATTCTTATTCCATACCTAGTATAGTTATTTAGTTTAATTTTAACACTTTAAATTAGTCTGACATGACATTTTATCACGACATATTTTAAGTTAATTAATTATTTAATTAGAGATCGACATTACCATTCTCTTTTAGTTCTTATTACCATTTATATTTATTTATGATATAAATAATGAATATATTACATGACTATTGGTTAGTCGACATGACCACGACATTGGTTCTAGACAGAACGTCGTAGGCCATATGCCGCAATCTCGTTAAATTTTTTTTTTTTTTTGATATTGTTAACATATTGGTATTTTTTCAGATGGGTTTTTGTTAAAAAAAAAATCTATCTAATAGATTTTTTTTTCCCCCAGTGGACAGGGAATTGTTAAGGTATTTTATTGGCATGGTCTGCTAGAGGTTAACAGCATAAGATTAATAGGTGACTACGTTTAATATAATGTAAATAATTGTTAGTTAGTGTACGCGATACACACGATTGATTATGACGTGTATGCGTTGGTATGTCACGCACCGTGACTAGGTTACCACACCCTTTTCTTAGATGACCGTCAAACGGATAAGACGTGTCCTATAATCCTTCCAGTGGTAGGCATGATATTGCCGCACATATGTTATTGCAGTACGGACATGGGTCAGTCCGATATTCTTATGAAGAGAGGAATGTATCGAGGTTAGTAATTTTAACTAAAGTCAAGGAAGGATGAAATTATGGTCCACATTCGTTTTATATCGCCAGACGTCTAATCTCATTGTCGGCCGTTGGATGTCCCAACCGCGCGTACATATAGTTACGACGTTCTGACTATAGTGTTGCATATTATTGGACCAGGACTATAATGCATGGATAGCATTTATGATGTATGATTCAATTCTAATATATAATGTTTTCATAATCAACCTCCATGGACTGTCTACTGTTTGAAATGTATATTAAAAATTGTGTGGACTCGAGAAGAGACTTATCACGTTCATTGAAGTTACAAATTCAACAATTATGATACTGAGTTCAAACCTTGTGACAGACAGAAAGTATTAACTCACATTCGCGTAACTATTCCAACAATAGCACGATCAAGAATTAATGAATCAAATGACCAGAACTAAGAAGCTTATTGAATCAATGAGAACGGTGGCTTTCCACAACGACCACTGAAATAGAAGACGGGGCCGCAACAACAATAAAAGAAGTGAATCGTATAAAGCCCCGCAACAGTCCGTCCAGTGTTTTTTGTGATTAATTTTTGTTTTTTCAGTAATTCCTAAGATACGAGAATCATGGATGGACAATAAAACACATGGCTGAGAGAACGAGATAGAAATGAAAATGGTAAGAGAGACAGGCCTTGAGCTGATGGACACGCGACAGGAGCACTGGACATACGTTTTTTATGGCATATGCTCATGGGAACGCTTAAGGGTAATGATGTGAAATGAATGATTGTATGATGTGCTAGAAGTAGGGTTGGGATTGATTAAAAAATCGTAATCGATTAATCGAATTTCTTTAATCGAATATTAATCGAACAATTTCAAACAATTTGAGAAATTATAAAAAATGGTAAATAGCACGTATTTAAAAATCACTCAGGACTTTAATTATTATACGGCAACATCGTCCAGAAAATATAATGAAAATGCGGAACAGTTACAACCAAACAATTTATTATTATTGACCATACTTGCCAAATTACATATCACAAATCCCTGAAATAGTAAATGTTCTCATATTTAAGCAAAAAACATAAACATTGCTAAAAATTTAATAATCTATTACATTTTATTTTATCAATTAATGGATTAAAAAATTATTACCCATCAATCGATTAATTAATCGTTAAAGATCCCAGCCCTAGTGAAAAGTAATGAACTTATGTTTTATGTGTAGAGAATGTGGTGAAAGAAAGATATGTTCATTTCTTGGACGGAAGAGCCAAAGGTCAAAAGAATTATGTTATTGTGGTTTAATTAGGTGTTGCTAAACTAACTTCGCCCCCATGTAGTCACCGGGGGTTTCTGATGAGAAGTAATAGCCTACCTGCCCCACCAGTCGTGTAATAAAGGCGAGTAGTATGCGGTTTTGCATGAGGCTGTCAAACTCATCATGTCAAACAGATTGCTTAGAAATCCCCGTTGCAACAGCATAATTATTCTTTGGTGCAGGCTTTATGATAAGGGTCCGGTTGCAATGATGCGTCAGAGATCAACAGGGAGGTAAAAGGGAAATGATGAAAGCGCACTTCACTGGGTACACAGAATCTAATTTTTGAATACCGTATTAATAAGAAAAATAATGAGGCATTCAGCGTGCTGTCAAAAATAAATCATACAATTGGTCCAGTGTCATTCGGCACGGCTGCTTGATCGATGATGGCACAATCAATAATTGGAAGACAACTTATCAACACTGCCGTTGATAACCCATTTTTTTAAAGTAAATATTAAGATGTCTCCCCACTCCCATCTAACCTAAAATAAAGATAAGACAGTGAAGGATTGCACTAATATTTGATGAATGAAACGATAATTTGTGTCAGTTCTGCATGATAAATTTCCAAATGTAAATTATAATTTTGAAAAAAAAAAAAAAAATGGAGAGATCAATAAAAGCAGAAACATAAGGGCTGGTGGTAATAGTGACGGCTCGTTTCCAGGGGACGGTGGGATCCATCACTACCAGAACTTTAAAAACCATAACCCTTTTTACATTATTTAATACTGACATATAACAAATCTCGGTAATATATTATAACCGGTGTCGTACATTTTTAGATAGGTATAGAGATTTATTTGGTCCCGTCTGAGTAGAGCAGAAGGTGGGGGTATATGAGAAAGAAAGGTGCACTTACCAATCGTTGAAGCAGGCATTCCATGGAATAAAAAAAAACTCTAGTAAGTACTAAACAATTAAAGTCTTTTGCTTTGCCCATTTTGGCCCAGACTGACGAGGTATGCTGTCGGCTATTTTTCCGTAGTCGCTGAAATCGAGGCGTTACTTTTTTTGTTACAGGATATTCCTCTTTTCACTGCAGTTAGTGTTTGGGGTAAGGGTTCTATGGGGTGGCATTGTCCTCACAATTGAAAAAAAATATATATATAAAGATATATTGGTCCTTTGGGGTCTCGCCGCTGGTAGCTAAGACACTCTGTGGCGTGATGAAAAAAAGAACTTTAGGAAAATGATACTCCTCGGCTGTTCAATGAAGTGATGGTAGAGTATGACCAGTGAGTTTTCTTTAGGGGGGTAATCCATTAGGAAAACGTTTACTGTCATGTGTAAAAAATAGTGATATAAATTCTACCACAGCAGAACAGTAATATTTATGGAATGGCTTCTGGCAATTGTTCTTCTCCAGTTATATTAAAGACTTAGATGTGTTAAGAAGTCCAAGACCTAACAGTTAGGTGGAATCATGTGGGCATCTAGACAAAATGTCTGCCATCACATTATCTGATCCACGGATAGCTCGTACCGAGAAATGAAAAGGTTGAAGAGCAATTGCATATCGAGTAGACCTCGAGCTCTTCAAATTCTTACTATGTATAGCCGTAAGAGCTTTCTGATCGGTTTCTACTATGAAATGTGCGCCTAGAAGGAATCTTTGTAGTTTGAGAATTGACCAAACCATAGCCAATAGTTCACGGTCTAAAACCGAGTAATTCTTTTCTGCAGCATTAAGTTTTCTCGAGATATACATTACAGGATGCAGAGTTCCAGAGTACTCTTGCATAAGTGCCGCTCCAATCCCAGTGGATGAAGCGTCACTCCGAAGAAAAAATGTCTTATCTTTAGTAGGTAACACTAAAATAGGTGGTGTTGAAAACAATGTTTTAATCTTATCCAAAGAGGATTGGCATTCCTGGGACCAGTGGACCATATTAGGCGACCCCTTCTTCAGTAGTGTAGAAAGAGGTGCCATAATAGAGGATAGATTCGGAATGAATCTTCCATAAAATTGAATAAGACCTAAGAGACTTCGTACTTGCTTTTTAGTCTTAGGGATAGAGATGTTAAGTATCTTAGTTATATTATGGTCCTCTGTCTTTAGGAAACCATGACCGACTCGATGGCCCAGGAAAGAAATTTCGCTAAAACCAATGCAGGCTCTAGAGGGTTTCGCTGTCAGGTTATGCTCGCGTAGAGTAGACAGTAATTCAATTAACCCCGAATAGTGATCTTCCCAAGCATCGCTGAAAAGACAGATGTCGTCTAGGTATGCAATGACATCTGACCGATAAGATAGTATTCGACGCATCATGCGTACGAATGTAGCTGGTGCGTTCATAAGGCCGAAAGGCATGAAATTCCATTGAAAAAGGCCTCTAGGTGTAGAAAAAGCAGTAAAAGGTTTGGCGCGTTCAGATAAAGGAACTTGCCAATATCCTTTAGACAAATCAAGTTTAGTGAAAAAATGAGATTTAGAAAGCCTAGTCAGTAGCTCTTCTAGTAAAGGCATAGGTTCAACACCGAACTTCGTAACTTGATTCAATTTGCGATAGTCAACGCAAAGACGAATGTTATTGTCTTTCTTTCGAACAATAACCATCGGCGAAGAATATGCAGAAGTGGATGGTTCAATTATTTTTAAATCTATCATCTTATCCAACTCCTTCTCAACCTGTGCTTGAAAATGTATAGGGATAGGATAAGGTCTGACCCTAATAGGATTATGGTCAGTTAGAATAATGTCATGTTCAATGACATGAGTTTGTCCAGGGATGTCAGTGAGGACATCCTGAAATGTTTGTAACATAGCCGAAACTTGTCGCTGTTCTCCTAGAGATAAATCAGGAGAAACAGTAACATTTTTCCATGATTCACTAGAATGAAGTGGAATCATCGGAAGCGGAAGATTAACATCCGAAAAACTTGTTTCCTCATCCTGTATTACGGACAGTGATGAGTAATGACCATGTTGGACTGGAGAATCGTCCGTCGCCTGGAAAATAGGCTGTAAATAATCAGGACATTCATGGAATTCCGTAAGCATATTGATGTGGAAGGTTTTATGCTTTCCATCAATATCGACAATGTAGTCAACATCGGAAATTTTCGAGATTATATCGTACGGACCTGTTGCATACATATTTTTGAATGCACAGATTACAAAAATACGATATGTCTATTTAAGAGGGAAAATATATATTTGTATTTATTTGTGTACGAAAATGCTTCCCTTGGGAAAGCGAGATAATCCATGATTGATTTATACGTTTGATTATATGGATGATCTCTCTTGATATTGATTCGGCGTATGAATATGGAAGTCATGTCAGTTCTCGTTTGTTAGGGCCAGAAAATAGATTGATCTTGTTCAATATGTTTATGGCCTGAATTTATATGTATTACTTGTCTAGTACAAGAAGATTCAGTCCTGTATTGTACATCTTCGTATGCTGAGGTCGGACTATACCGAACTCTGGCGGAGGTATCCGTTGTCCTAGAGAGTTGTAGTGAGTTCCGAAGAAGCTGGTCGTAATGGTCGGGTGTGTGTTTTCTAGGGCTGGTCCTGTTACAGGTTAAAAGTGATTTGTGGATGATTTTTCCATAAGGAAGGAATGTCTCTGCGAGAGTGCTATGTCAGAGACTCTTCTCATGTATTTCATTATGTTTAGATTCGGACTCCAGGTAAAGCCAGACCCTTTTTCCCTTTGATGATCTCCTTATGGTTAGACCTAGATGAAACATCGTATTTTCGAGCATCGTTGGTCGTTTAAATATAGATTGATGAAGATGACAGGTTCCATCAGCGCTTATGTCTTTATGAAGCAACCTTCTGACTAAGGGACTGTATGGAAACTCTAGGAAAGTCTATATATACAAGTTATGAATTAACTCTGGCTTATGATTATCCTCCCGCTGGGCGAGTGAGCGAAAACTCAGGGAAGGAAGCCATGTTGTATTCCTGTCATCATTATGGATCACTGTCCAGAGAACGGATCAGGAATCTTATTATCCAGACAGTGGCACGGAGATCTCATTAAGATTGAAACCCCTATCGTGGTTTAACTTTGTTACCTAAATATTCAATATATACAGCTGGAGAACTTAGCCAAAGAAAAGGTTCGTCCAGTGGACTCTCTTTGTATGTTTACACACACATACCCACTGATGCGTTCAGTCAGTTAGGGGATATGGCAATAGTCCGCCAGAACATTGAATGACTATTTAATATTGAAGCTGCTGCTGAAAATAAAAGAGTAGAAGCTGAACAAAAGAAATTGCAGATGCAGGTGGAGGAAAGGAGATTTGAGGCAGAACAAAAAAGAATAGACAGAGAAGCTGAACAAAAAAAGAATAGACAGAGAAGCTGAACAAAAAAGAATAGACAGAGAAGCTGAACAAAAAAGACTAGACAGAGAAGCTGCTGCTGAACAAAAAAGATTAGAAGCTGAAGAGAGAAAAGCTATAAGAGAACATGAATTTGAGTTAGAGAAATTGAAATTGACAAGTATGAGTAATGTTAATCAGGCATCTAGTGGTAGTGGTAAACCCTTTGTTTACAAGGTCAAGGTACCAGCGTTCAACTCTGCCAGTGACGATATAACATTCTGGCTTGAGAGATTTGAACGTGCTTGTCGAGCTCATAATGTAGATAAATCACAGTATGTGAATCAGTTGTCTGAAAATCTAAAAGGTGATTCTCTGAATAAGTTATGGTTGGTTGAAAAGGCCGACAAGGATAACTATGATGTTATCAAGTCAGCCTTGATAAGGAAGTATCAGTTGTCAGAGGAAGGTTACCGTCTTTTGTTTAAAACAATGAGACCTGAGACAGGTGTAGAATTCTCAGAATTCATTGAAAATGCACGTCTTACATTTTCACGTTGGATTGAATTATCCAAAACACAGAAAACATTTGAGGCTCTTACGGATTTATTACTCAGAGACAAGATCATGTCTTCGGTGAATAAACCATTTCTAGAATTTTTACATGAGCGTAAACCAAGTACATTAAAACAAATGGAAGAATATTGTGACCAATATGCCACGGCACACCCTGACATGATTCTAAGCAACACTAACATTAAAGAAGGTATGCCAGTTGCGTCAGCAACTCAATACAATAATAATTACTCACACAAGTCCCAAGGAGCTCAAGATAAATCTCACAAAAAGGTTAATTGGAATAGTTATCAAAAACAAGGTAACCACTCAAATCAGGGTTCTTCTTCGAAGATCTGGAATCGGGCTGACAGTCCTCGACACAGGGGTGCCCATAATTATAGAAATTTCCGAAAAGGGAGTAACTATAGGAACTACCCAAGTTCGTTATGGAAACAACAAAACCAACATTACAGGGATACTCGTTATAATGAACATGATGATTATGATCATGAATATTATGATTCAAACCCAAAAAGGGGTTATAACAGAGAAAATAATAATTACAGAGGCAATTATAACCGAGGTAGATCACAACACAAAAGACATGGTAAATCTCATTACCAGGCTCACTCTGCACAATGAAGCCGGTAATCAAAATAATGGTATGAAAGACTCTAATAATGTAGGATGTTCTGCTTTCGATTTTGGCAGAGCATCTCAGTGCTCCCAATGCAAAACGTTATTCGATCCAACCACGGATTCTACTTTAAGCTGTGGTCATCCTCTTCCTGCTCTTCCTGCGTCAGTCGCGCATGATGGAAGAGGTGCTCTTGTCTTGAATAGAGGTCTAGTAGATGGTACTCCGGTCTCAATTCTTTTCGATTCCGGGTGCACAACCATTGGAGTGAGGCAGTCACTCAGATCCTTCTCGAGCCACTGGCAAAGTAATCAAATGCGTAACATTTGGTGGCACATTGGAGAAGTACTCTACTGCCATACATTGCTACTCCCTTCTTTACAGGAGATGTGCACGCATGTCTTCTCCCGAATCCGATCGCTGATCTTATAATCGGTCGCATTCATGGAGTGAAAGAATGCACTCCGCAACAAATTGTTGATTGGGAAAATAGGAATATGCAAACTGCTAATGCAGTAGTTACTAGGGCTCAAGCTCTTCACATGCCGCAATCTTCGCCTCTGAAGATAATGATGCGCAGATCCAAGATGATCCCTTGGAAATTTCTCGTGATTCATTTATGAAACAGCAGGAAGATGATCCTACTCTTAAAAAATTCTTTACGCTAGCAACAAAAGGTGATCCGAATAAAGACACAAATCGTAAATCTTGGATTACGATGAAGAATGGCGTACTTGTGCGTATGGTACAAGACTCCGCTAAGTCCGCTCATTCTCAAATTCTAGTGCCCAAAAATATGAGAGTGAAAATCTTACAGCACGCTCATGATTCTCAGTGTGCTGGGCATATGGGTTTTTCCCGTACTAAATCTAGAGTTCTTGCGTCTTTCTTTTGGCCTTTTGTGAACAAGGACATACGGATCTATTGTCGATCTTGTTGTGGTGAAGTGGGATGTTATAAATATTTATAGGGGACTTAGTGTACTGACTGAGATCAGCTTTGAAGGTATATATATCTAATAAGAGTAGTGTATTATATATAACCTTACTTGCTACCACATATCTATATATCTCAGTCAGAATTATTCTGGAATAGTGTGATGACTACGTTATGTGTCTAGGGTATGTGTATGATGAAGTGTAAGTCACAACAACAGACAGATAAACAATTTAATTTAATCCACTACTCTTAACAACACTGTGACACTCACATACATATAACACTCTATGAGAATATCTTAAAGAAGTCACTCGTAACTTTTCAAATAACAATATGTATTCATTACTGGCATGAATGAATATGTGTCCTGATTCAACTACAAGGGAACCAGGAATCACAATCAATTTAAATTACAAGTTATGTACAGAATGTATTTAATATGAATATTGTAGTGACATATATTATTACAAATATTCTATGTGTGTCAGTTGTGTAGTAGTAAAATGAGGTAATACTGGTTTTGTTTTGTTCAAGCTCTGTTGGTATTTGTCATCATGACTTCAATAGTTTGTCTTTTGGGACTAGTATTGGAGATGTTCTCAGTTCCTGATATTAAGACAATTAAATTCCCCTCTGAATGTTATTTTTATTAAGTCATTTCAAGATGAGGGGACATAATGTTGAGCTCAGCTGGCCAAGTTAGCTTATCTGGCGTGATGGCGGCAGGAAAGGACTCCTCTGCTCGAATTCTCCTCTGGGCTCAGGAGACACCTCACTGATAGCTAAAAGGACCAAGGAGTATGCTGTCCGACTCTGGATTCAGCAAAGCTCTGACCAGGTGCTGCTCACTACCATCAAGACCACTGTCCCTGAAATCAAGAAGGATGTACCTTCTACTTCATAACTAACTTAAACTCTCTTGTTACACTGATCACAACACAGCACAAACATTGAGTTCAGAGCATTAGGCCAACTGTCAGCTTCATTTGAAATACTTTATTCCAGTATTACCCTTCTTAATGGTTACTACGCCTCTGCAATTCCAGCATTATTTCTTTCTATTCAATCATCCAGGTGTCAGTGTACTATTTGGCCATTCCATGCCGTTTTACTTCTCTCCGACACCCTCTGTTCAGGCTGGAGCATTACAGGCTTTACCTCACGTTTGCCACTGACTACACATATATATACAGGCATAAATCAACAATTCACATTCAATTTTCATTAAAAGATATTGAATGGTTCAAGCTTACCACAATTCATACGAATAAACACAGATACGTTGATTAGCAATGAATTCTGGCACAAACTGGCACAAATTCCCATCTGCTTATCTTCCAGGCTTTTATTTAGCACAATATAAGCTGGCTTCAACGCACTGATGCTTTATCAAGCTTATTTAAACAAGTGGTTTCGAACTAACGCTCCCAAGTGTGTATATCAGCGAGTCTGACCAATGAGCCCCGTTTCGACAAGTGTTTGAAAAAATGTTACCTTTCCCCGTTTCCCCTAACAACGAAAGATAGTATTTATAGTCCGACCAATCGTGGTTAGGCTTTCATTTGTTGCGCTCCAATCAATTGGGAGTTTACATGGTAGGCTATTTATGTAACGTAAATTTTTTTCAAACACGTTATAAAAAAAATCTTATGAGCAGAAATGATTTTAGGCTGTCAGGCACCCCCAATATTTTATTTTGGGTATAATTTATTAATTCCTGGACTATTTGCGTAACGTTTTACATATTATTTGTCAGCAAGCCCTAAGGAACCCAAATATACCAATTTGAAAGAGCTACGTGGCTGCGTTCAAAATATGTATTTTCTACCTCCTGTTTCGAAGATGTGCTGTCTGGGTACTGTTATGTTTTCAACCGTAAACCCATCTAATGTTATCTTTTCTAATAAGCGTTTTTTATGATTTATAAACCTAACTCTGGAAAAGGGTAGTGTATTTTATCACTGTCCGTCTGAAAAAAAATTAGTGCATGTAGACTTACACGCGTGATGGCAGCATTTGTGTATCGCGCGACGCGTGTTGCATGCGTTCCCGATTTTATTCGCCCCTCTCTCTCTCTCTATATTTGAGTCCATCTGTTCGTTCGTTTTGGTAACGTAATATAATTAATGTTAGGATTAATTTAGGTCATTACGCAGGGCCTCTCAATGTTTTTCTTAGAAATGCAGCACACGTTTCATTGAAGAAAGCGGGTAATAATACAGTAAGCTTTTACTATCAACGTGAAAGCGTTACAATTTGCAGACGAAGCATAAAACAAGGGGGATTTCGAGTACAGTCATTGTGACAGCACTGTTCTTTACCATTCTTCTTCCTTTATTTATTATATGTATTTATTAGGCTTTATATTTACTTGATAATTTATATATGTGGATTAGAATATTCCATGACACCTCCCCTCTTAAAACAGACATTATATGTCAGTCCTTTATTCTATATACACATAGAGAAATTCATTATTATTTCTGGGGTTTACGGTGATTCTCATCACACGGATGGCGGCTTAAAAAATCCGCTCCCAAATTGGTTTTTCCAGATATATACTCAATGCTAAAATTATATGGAGCCAAAAGTAAAGACCATCGGAGTAACCTGGAGTTCTCATGCTTAGCCTGTGCTAGAAACGATAAAGGTTTGTGATCTGTTTGCAACTTAAATGCCTTCCCATATAGATAAATATTGAATTTCTTTATCGCCCATATTACTGCAAGACATTCTTTTTCGCTAGTTGAGTAGTTGATTTCAGCTTTATTCAACTTTCTGCTAGCATATGCCACTGGGCTTAATTCCCCATCCAAGGCATCTGATTTCTGTAGTAGAGTTGCACCTAACCCAATATTACTTGCATCCGTCCTTACAATGAATTCTTGACTTAAGTCAGGTAATTTCAAAATGGGTTTACTTGTGAGCTTTTCCTTCAATTCTTGGTAAGTCATTTCACATTGTGGTGTCCATGTAATGCGATCTGGAAGTCCTTTACGTGTCAATTCAGTCAACGGGGCACATATGGAATTAAAGTTTTTGATATACTTCTGGTAGAAACCACATAATGAGACAAAGGATCTCACGTCCTTCTTGGTTTGTGGTCTCGGGGCTTTCTGTAGTTTCTCTAAATTCTTTGGGTCAGGGGTCATGTTTCCCTGATAAACTGTGTCCCAAAAATTCCAATTCTTTACATCCAACGCAACATTTGGTTGGTCGGGCTGTTAAATTTGCCTCCCTAAGTCGATTAAACAGCATGTTCAGAGAGTCAATGTGTTCCTCAAATGTTTCTGTTGCTATAAGGATATCATCCATAAAATTTGTTATACAGGGATTATTCAGAGGATCCAATAATTTTCTCATCATTCTAGAGAAGACACTAGGCGCATTCTTCAATCCAAATGGCAATCTATTAAACTCATAGTGTCCTTCTGAGGTACTAAAAGCTAGGTATGGTCTAACCTCAGGCTTTACTGGAATCTGATAGTATCCTTTACTCAGATCCACTTTTGAGAAATATTTAGCTTTATTTAGTCTGGCAAACAGCTGATTTGTATCCGGCAATGGGTCCACCTGTCCTTCTGTAATAGCATTCAGTCTCCTGTAATCTATACAGAGTCTATGTTCTCCAGAGGGCTTCCTTAAAAGTACAACACCGGAACTATACGAAGACTCACTGTGCGAAATAATTCCTTCCTTCAACAGATAGTCTATCTCTTCCTTCAAAGCTTTCTTCTTAGCAAACGGAATCGAATATGGTTTCATACAGACAGGTGTGGGGTCTATCAGTTTCATATCATATTCCAATAGGTTTGTATGCCCTGGTCGGTCTGTTAACACCTCTGCATGATTATTTAGAACCTGTTGCACTCTCTCTTTCTGAGTTTTCGTTAAATGTGTACTGATTTTCACCTGTGCTGCTGTCTCACAGGGGTGTAATGGATATTCAAATGATGAAAGTGGTTCCTTTTTCATCTCCATGGCGATGGACAAGGTCAACAAGTGTGTCTCTTCCTGATGTTCTCTTTCCAAATATTTCTTCAGGAGATTCACATGATAGATTTTTTCTTTCCCCTTCTTATCTATCTTATAATTTGTTCTAGACACCTTCTCTAGAACTGTATATGGACCCTGCCATCCAATTTGTAACTTATTCTGACTCCCGGGCAAAAGAAGCAGTACTTTCTCTCCCACAGCCAAATTTCTGTTTTTCGCCTTCCTGTTATAATAGGCAGCATGTTTCTTCCTGGCTTGTTTCAAATTTTCATTGGCAAGTTTCCAGCCAGTTTTTAACCGAGTGGTCAGCTCATTCACATATTGGTATGAAGATGTAATGTTTTCCTCTGCCTTTTCATCAGTCCACGTTCTTAACAAAGCTTCAAGTGGACCTTTTATTGTGTGGACCTATTTGTCCATGCACCGGTATGGTCTCTTCCACTCGAAGCTTTATAGTGATGATTCTTCCTCCCAGAATTATCATTCACAAAACGACCGCTACCAATTTTTCTTTTGGGGCTTTCTCCCCTCTTAAAATTCTTGATGAGAGATTTCCTCCCTACATCCTCTTCCTCCAGTTTGTTTAAGTCCGATTGAGGGATTTTCGGCTTATCCTGGGGTAAGACATCTTTTTGCACTCTCCGCATAGTGGCCATTGTAAAACAGTTAAGTGAAGCTTGTCCGTGAAAAGGGGCTTCCCATTCCATTTGGTCCACTTTATCAAATCTATATTTCTTTTTATTGTCAGGCCTAATTTTGCCCCGTGGCGTGTCCAGGTCCTGATCCATGTTCCCACTTGTGGGTGTTCCCTCATGTGCTATGCTACACCTTTCTACAAAATTCTCAATGTCCCATCTTGCTTTGGGCCAATAATAATTGTGAGCCACCTTTTGAATGATGGTACCTATCTTCTCATGGTCCCCATCTGGTTTCACATGTAGGCTCCTTATTAAGTCTGTCCTATATCTTTTTGGAAGAACCAGCTGTCCGTGACCATTGGATCTAGCTCCAGTCTTCCTATACATCAACTTGTTTTTCATATAAAAATCTCCCTTGCCTGGAGTTGTATGACAAGTTGACAATTTTCTGAAACAAGGCTTGAGTGTTTTATCCCCAGCCTGTGCCTTCCTCATCTCTTCTGGAGTGGTATCTAACATAATATCCTCCTCCTGTCTTGAGGTCGACCTGACCTGAAGGGTTGCCATATACACAGGTTTCCTTCTGCAACGGTCAGTGTCATGATTGTCCATCTGACAATTCTTACACCACTTTTTTCCTTGGTTGAAAGATTTTCTTTCATTATATTTCCTTTCATCGAATTGTGGGAATTTATTTTTATTTTCATACCGTGGCCTATCAAATTGGTGCTTACCTTTATTTTGATCCTTAGGATCAAATTTATTAAAGTTCTGTGGTGCCCTAAAGTTGTCCACCTGTTTCTTTTTATTACCTGTTACCTCTGCTTGAGCTGCTTGATACCTTTCAGCAACATTTAGCAACTCACCCAGCCTCTCTGCACCTTGTTCCATGAGAAACTTTCTCAGGTCTGGAGCCATGGACTCTCTTAGTTGCTCTATAAGGACCATTTCCTTAAGATCTTGGGTTTTCCCCAGAGAAGTCCATTTCTCCAAGTATGTCTCTATTCGTGCAGAGAACTGGTGATATGTTTCACCTGACAGTAGTTTAGCATTCCTAAATTTTTTCCTATAAAATTCTGCATTCTTTTCATACCTTAACAAAAGAGCCTGCTTTAGCATGTCATAATTTTCCTGATCACCTCTGCTCATTTTTGCAAAAACTTCATAAGCTGCCCCACGAAGTCCCTGAGATAACTTAAAGCTCCACCTTTCTCTCTCTAACCCATACGTGGTAGCTAATAGCTCATACCTATTTAGGTAGCTCTCAATATCATCGTCTTTCTCAACAAAATGATCTAAATGAAAATTCATAGCTGAGGTTGAGGCTCCTTGAGTAACCGTAGCATCAGAGGCAAAGGGACTGGCACCATTTTCAGGAGCATGGCCTTGAAACTCAAACTCCCTTAGTCGTAACTCATGTTCCCTTTGTAATCTTTTATCTTCTGCTTCCCTTTCTGCAGCTAATCTCCTCTCTTCCCTTTCTGCAGCTAATTTCTTCTCTTCTGCAGCTAATCTTTTGTCTTCTCTTTCTGCCTCCAATTTCTTAGCCTCAGCCTCAATCTGCAACCTCTTAGTCTCAGCCTCAGCTTCAAACTGTAACTTCTTAATTTCCTTGTCAGCCTCTAACTTTCTTTCGGCTTCAAACCTTCTTTCTTCACGTTCAATAAATTTGTCACATTCCGTCGTGACATAGGCAACCATAACTTGCCCCTCTAATCCTAACTCTTTTGCAGTCTGAACCGCAGCAGATCGAAATTTGGCCAGGTCCGCCATTGTCTATTATGTAAATTTATACAATGTCTAACCAACAATTCAATCTCTAATGGACAACACAGGCACCGTGAGCTCAACCTTATTTAATTCCACCCAAGGATACCTTTTAATTCTTATATTCCCTGAAGTGAATTACCCCCAATATTTTTAATAGGGAAAGATTCAAAATCCCAAGAGCGAGACCCCAATATATGTGGTGAAGTGGGATGTTATAAATATTTATAGGGGACTTAGTGTACTGACTGAGATCAGCTGTGAAGGTATATATATCTAATAAGAGTAGTGTATTATATATAACCTTACTTGCTACCACATATCTATATATCTCAGTCAGAATTATTCTGGAATAGTGTGATGACTACGTTATGTGTCTAGGGTATGTGTATGATGAAGTGTAAGTCACAACAACAGACAGATAAACAATTTAATTTAATCCACTACTCTTAACAACACTGTGACACTCACATACATATAACACTCTATGAGAATATCTTAAAGAAGTCACTCGTAACTTTTCAAATAACAATATGTATTCATTACTGGCATGAATGAATATGTGTCCTGATTCAACTACAAGGGAACCAGGAATCACAATCAATTTAAATTACAAGTTATGTACAGAATGTATTTAATATGAATATTGTAGTGACATATATTATTACAAATATTCTATGTGTGTCAGTTGTGTAGTAGTAAAATGAGGTAATACTGGTTTTGTTTTGTTCAAGCTCTGTTGGTATTTGTCATCATGACTTCAATAGTTTGTCTTTTGGGACTAGTATTGGAGATGTTCTCAGTTCCTGATATTAAGACAATTAAATTCCCCTCTGAATGTTATTTTTATTAAGTCATTTCAAGATGAGGGGACATAATGTTGAGCTCAGCTGGCCAAGTTAGCTTATCTGGCGTGATGGCGGCAGGAAAGGACTCCTCTGCTCGAATTCTCCTCTGGGCTCAGGAGACACCTCACTGATAGCTAAAAGGACCAAGGAGTATGCTGTCCGACTCTGGATTCAGCAAAGCTCTGACCAGGTGCTGCTCACTACCATCAAGACCACTGTCCCTGAAATCAAGAAGGATGTACCTTCTACTTCATAACTAACTTAAACTCTCTTGTTACACTGATCACAACACAGCACAAACATTGAGTTCAGAGCATTAGGCCAACTGTCAGCTTCATTTGAAATACTTTATTCCAGTATTACCCTTCTTAATGGTTACTACGCCTCTGCAATTCCAGCATTATTTCTTTCTATTCAATCATCCGGGTGTCAGTGTACTATTTGGCCATTCCATGCCGTTTTACTTCTCTCCGACACCCTCTGTTCAGGCTGGAGCATTACAGGCTTTACCTCACGTTTGCCACTGACTACACATATATTCTTCTTCTTTCTTCTTCCGTCCTTAGCCACCGACCGTCAAAGCAGTCAGTGGCCATTACGCCTAGTGGCGTCTTAGGGCAACAGCAGATAGGTTTTCTTTGCCATTGTTTCCCATCACGCCTATTGGCGTCTTTAGGGCAACGGCAAATCAATCCATTTGCTGTTGTTTCCGTAATCGAAGTGACTGGCAAACGGGTGATCAGCCCGTTTACACATATATATACAGGCATAAATCAACAATTCACATTCAATTTTCATTAAAAGATATTGAATGGTTCAAGCTTACCACAATTCATACGAATAAACACAGATACGTTGATTAGCAATGAATTCTGGCACAAACTGGCACAAATTCCCATCTGCTTATCTTCCAGGCTTTTATTTAGCACAATATAAGCTGGCTTCAACGCACTGATGCTTTATCAAGCTTATTTAAACAAGTGGTTTCGAACTAACGCTCCCAAGTGTGTATATCAGCGAGTCTGACCAATGAGCCCCGTTTCGACAAGTGTTTGAAAAAATGTTACCTTTCCCCGTTTCCCCTAACAACGAAAGATAGTATTTATAGTCCGACCAATCGTGGTTAGGCTTTCATTTGTTGCGCTCCAATCAATTGGGAGTTTACATGGTAGGCTATTTATGTAACGTAAATTTTTTTCAAACACGTTATAAAAAAAAATCTTATGAGCAGAAATGATTTTAGGCTGTCAGGCACCCCCAATATTTTATTTTGGGTATAATTTATTAATTCCTGGACTATTTGCGTAACGTTTTACATATTATTTGTCAGCAAGCCCTAAGGAACCCAAATATACCAATTTGAAAGAGCTACGTGGCTGCGTTCAAAATATGTATTTTCTACCTCCTGTTTCGAAGATGTGCTGTCTGGGTACTGTTATGTTTTCAACCGTAAACCCATCTAATGTTATCTTTTCTAATAAGCGTTTTTTATGATTTATAAACCTAACTCTGGGAAAGGGTAGTGTATTTTATCACTGTCCGTCTGAAAAAAAATTAGTGCATGTAGACTTACACGCGTGATGGCAGCATTTGTGTATCGCGCGACGCGTGTTGCATGCGTTCCCGATTTTATTCGCCCCTCTCTCTCTCTCTATATTTGAGTCCATCTGTTCGTTCGTTTTGGTAACGTAATATAATTAATGTTAGGATTAATTTAGGTCATTACGCAGGGCCTCTCAATGTTTTTCTTAGAAATGCAGCACACGTTTCATTGAAGAAAGCGGGTAATAATACAGTAAGCTTTTACTATCAACGTGAAAGCGTTACAATTTGCAGACGAAGCATAAAACAAGGGGGATTTCGAGTACAGTCATTGTGACAGCACTGTTCTTTACCATTCTTCTTCCTTTATTTATTATATGTATTTATTAGGCTTTATATTTACTTGATAATTTATATATGTGGATTAGAATATTCCATGACACTTGTAAGGTATGTCAAGAAGTTAAATCCAAAGGTCCACGCCATGCTGCACCTATTCAGGCTGCAGATATTCCAATTCGACCATTTCAAAAGATGGCGATAGTCATCATCGGTCCATTTAAAATAAAGTCTGCTAGAGGACACCAATTTATCTTGACGTGTGTTGACATGTGCACACGTTGGCCAGAGGCTGTTCCTCTAAAGAGCATAACTACTGCTGATATTGCAGATGCTCTTTGGTTAATATTTTCTCGTCTGGGATTTCCAGCAGAAATATTATCGGACCATGGTACCCAACTCATATCGGATACTATGTCTCAAGTAATGTCGACTCTTGAGATAGAGAGATCTTTAAGTAGTATTTATCATCCTATGTCTAATGGGATGGTAGAACGTCTGAATAGAACTCTGAAAAACCTACTAGGTAAGATAACTGAAGATCATCCTCAGGATTGGGACAGGGTTTTACCCGCGGCTCTCTTTGCATACAGAGAGGTCGCCAACGAACATACAGGATTTTCTCCCTTTGAACTTGTCTTTGCCGCGAAACCACGAGGTCCTATGCCCTTACTTCATGATCTTATAACTGCTGATAATATTGTCGATGACACAAAATCCTCTTACGAATATGTCATTGCGCTTAGACACAAGATTATTGAAGCATGCAAATTGGCAACTGCTTCTTCTGAATTTGCGAAACAGAAGGCAAGGCAATTTGCCAATAAGAAGAGATGCTTACGACAACTTTGTCCAGGAGACAAAGCATTTGTCTTACTACCTTGTAGGGAAAACAGACTTCTTATTTCTTGAAAAGGTCCATATGATGTAATATCAAAAGTTTTCGATGTCGACTATATTGTCGATATTGATGGGAAGCAAAAAACCTTCCACATCAACATGCTTACGGAATTCCATGAACGTCCGGATTATTTACAACCTGTTTTCCAGGCAACGGACGATTCTCCAGTCCAACATGGGCATTACTCATCACTGTCAGTAATACAGGATGATGAAACGAGTTTCTCGGATGTGAATTTGCCTTTTCCGATGATTCCCCTTCATTCTAATGAATCATGGAAAGATGTTGCGATTTCTCCCGAATTATCTCCAGGAGAACAGAAACAAGTTTCTACTATGTTACATCAATTTCAGGATGTCCTTACTGACATTCCTGGACAAACTGATGTCATTGAACATGACATTATTCTTACTGACCATAATCCTATAAGAGTCAGACCGTATCCTATCCCGATACATTTTCAAGTACAGGTAGAGAAAGAGTTGGATGAGATGATAGATTTAAAAATAATTGAACCATCCACATCAGCATATTCTTCGCCGATGGTTATTGTACGGAAAAAAGACAATAACATACGTCTTTGCGTTGATTATCGCAAATTGAACCAAGTGACGAAATTTGATGCTGAACCTATGCCTTTACTAGAAGAGCTACTTACAAGACTATCGAAATCTCATTTCTTCACTAAACTTGATTTGTCTAAGGGATATTGGCAAGTTCCACTATCCGAACACGCCAAGCCGTTTACTGCTTTTTCGACACCTAGGGGTCTATTCCAATGGAATTTCATGACTTTCGGCATTATGAACGCCCCTGCAACATTCGTACGCATGATGCGTCGAATCCTATCTCATCGCTCAGATGTCATAGCATATCTTGATGACATCTGTCTTTTCAGTGATACTTGGAAAGATCACTATAACGGGTTAAATGAACTATTGTCTATCTTACGCGAGCATAACCTGACAGCGAAACCATCTAAAGCCTGTATTGGTTTTAGCGAGATATCTTTTTTAGGTCACCGTGTTGGTCATGGTTTCCTAAAAACAGAAGACCATAATACAAGTAAGATACTTAACATTTCGATTCCTAAGACTAAAAAGCAAGTGCGAAGTCTTTTAGGTCTCATTCAATTTTATGGACGATTCATTCCGAATCTGTCCTCAATCATGTCACCTCTTTCTTCTTTGCTAAAGAAATGGTCTCCTAATATAGTCCATTGGACTCAAGAATGTCAATCCTCTTTAGATAAGGTTAAAACTATGTTTTCCACTTCACCTATCTTGGTGTTACCTACTAAGGATAAGACATTTGTTCTTCGGAGTGACGCTTCATCCACAGGGATTGGAACAGCACTAATGCAAGAGTACTCTGGAACTCTGCATCCTGTGATGTATATTTCTCGAAAACTAAATGCCGCAGAGAAGAATTACTAGGTCCTAGACCGTGAATTATTGGCTATGGTCTGGTCAATCCTTAAACTTCAAAGATTTCTTTTTGGCGCGCATTTCATTGTGGAAACTGACCAGAAAGCTCTTACTGCTATTCAGAGTAAAAATCTGAAGAGCGCGAGATCAACGCGATATGCGATTGCTCTTCAACCTTTTCATTTTTCGGTGCGAGCTATCCGTGGGTCAGAAAGTGTGATGGCAGACATTTTGTCTAGATGCCCACATGATTCCTAATTGTTAGATCCTGAGATTTCTAACATGTCTAACTTTGCTACAGTTTTTTTTGCTATGTTAAAATGTGTATACATAAGTAATGTATCATATATATTGATTGTATCACTACTTAGCGGTTCATTGATGTATATTCACCGCTGATCTTTGGATGTTTTTTCGTCTTTGATAATCATGATGTTAAAATACCTAAGATGAAATTTTTGGATAAACTAGTGTAGAAATTGTGGCATTGCCAGTGTTGTAGTATGCGTTGGTGACACCTCTCTGGAAATATTTATACTCAGGAAAAAACGTTCTCTGGTTCCTGAGATATATTCTCACTTGTCATGCCATATGACGACTTAGCCTTACATTAGGCGTTACATTTATTTGGAATGCTTATCATCTGCGCATTGTTATTCGTGCGTTGTGAGCCTATTGTATGTTGCTCCTGGATGTATTTCAAAAAAAAGTACCTTTTTTTTCCCGGGGGGTGTGGTAATCTGTTGCATACATATTTTTGAATGCACAGATTACAAAAATACGATATGTCTATTTAAGAGGGAAAATATATATTTGTATTTATTTGTGTACGAAAATGCTTCCCTTGGGAAAGCGAGATAATCCATGATTGATTTATACGTTTGATTATATGGATGATCTCTCTTGATATTGATTCGGCGTATGAATATGGAAGTCATGTCAGTTCTCGTTTGTTAGGGCCAGAAAATAGATTGATCTTGTTCAATATGTTTATGGCCTGAATTTATATGTATTACTTGTCTAGTACAAGAAGATTCAGTCTTATATTGTATATCTTCGTATGCTAAGGTCGGACTATACCGAACTCTGGCGGAGGTATCCGTTGTCCTAGAGAGTTGTAGTGAGTTCCGGAGAAGCTGGTCGTAATGGCCGGGTGTGTGTTTTCTAGGGCTGGTCCTGTTACAGGTTAAAAGTGATTTGTGGATGATTTTTCCATAAGGAAGGAATGTCTCTGCGAGAGTGCTATGTCAGAGACTCTTCTCATGTATTTCATTATGTTTAGATTCGGACTCCAGGTAAAGCCAGACCCTTTTTCCCTTTGATGATCTCCTTATGGTTAGACCTAGATGAAACATCGTATTTTCGAGCATCGTTGGTCGTTTAAATATAGATTGATGAAGATGACAGGTTCCATCAGCGCTTATGTCTTTATGAAGCAACCTTCTGACTAAGGGACTGTATGGAAACTCTAGGAAAGTCTATATATACAAGTTATGAATTAACTCTGGCTTATGATTATCCTCTCGCTGGGCGAGTGAGCGAAAACTCAGGGAAGGAAGCCATGTTGTATTTCTGTCATCATTATGGATCACTGTCCAGAGAACGGATCAGGAATCTTATTATCCAGACAGTGGCACGGAGATCTCATTAAGATTGAAACCCCTATCGTGGTTTAACTTTGTTACCTAAATATTCAAAATATACAGCTGGAGAACTTAGCCAAAGAAAAGGTTCGTCCAGTGGACTCTCTTTGTATGTTTACACACTCATACCCACGGATGCGTTCAGTCAGTTAGGGGATATGGCAATAGTCCGCCAGAACATTGAATGACTATTTAATATTGAATGCTGCAAGAAATGTACTACTATTCTACTGCCTAATGATTTGCTATGTCAACATACTCATGACTGTATTCCGTGCTGTCCAAGTGTGTGCGTCATTATTAAAAGCATAGCAACGTCAACAGTGGTTCCTAACATCATTGACTTGTACAAGAGTGTGAGTGAAACATTATCAAGTGTCAACTACATCGAACAGTACACCATTCGCGTATTTTCCACTCTCACACTACATCAACATGGCCACTAGATACAATCCTGCGTCGGTTGAGTTGACCTTTGCTCCCCCTGGAGCCTCCATCAGATTCGCCACCGGTTGGCGTAAGGAGAATGAAAGCAGTACCTAACAGCATGCCCGGTAACACTGCAGAGACACGATACACCACTAAATAATTATTATACTACAGAGTATTCTACAGTAGTGGCCAGTCAATACTACACTTTACAGGACCTTTCCAAGAAATAAGAAGTCTGTTTTCCCTACAAGGTAGCAAAACAAATGCTTTGTCACCAGGACAAAGTTGTCGTAAGGTTCTTTTCTTATTGGCAAATTGTCTTGCCTTCTGTTTAGCAAATTCAGAAGAAGAAGTTGCCAACTTGCATGCTTTAATAATCTTTTGTCTCAGCGCGATGACATATTCGTAAGAGGATTTTGTGTCATCGGTAATATTATCAGCGGTTATTAGATCATGAAGCAAAGACATAGGGCCGAGCGGACGCGCGCCAAAGACAAGTTCAAAGGGAGAAAATTATGTATGTTCATTGGGGACCTCTCTGTAAGCGAAGAGGGCCGCGGGTAAAACCCTGTCCCAATCTTGAGGATGGTCCTCAGTTTTCTTCCCTAGTAAGTTTTTGAGTGTTCTATTTAGCCGTTCAACAATCCCATTGGACATAGGATGATAGATACTACTCAAAGATCTCTCTATCTGCAGAGTAGACATTACTTGAGACATGGTATCCGATATTAGTTGGGTGCCATGGTCTGATAATATCTCTCCGGGGAATCCCATTCGAGAAAATATGAGCCAGAGAGCATCTGCAATATCAGCAGTAGTAATGCTCTTCAGAGGAATAGCCTCTGGCCAACGAGTGCACATATCAACATACGTCAAGATAAACTGATGTCCTCTAGCAGGTTTGATCTTAAATGGACCAATGATGTCTATCGCCATTTTCTGAAATGGTCGAATAGGGATGTCTGCAGCCTGAATAGGTGCAGCATGGCGTGGACCTTTGGATTTCACTTCTTGACATACCTTACAAGATCGACAATAAATCCGTATGTCCTTGTTCACAAAAGGCAAAAAGAAAGCCGCAAGAACTCTAGACTTCGTACGGGAAAAACCCATATGTCCAGCACACTGAGAGTCGTGAGCGTGTTGCAAAATTTTAACTCTCAAATTCTTGGGTACAAGAATCTGAGAATGACTTGACTTAGCGGAGTCTTGAACCATACGTACAAGTACGCCATTCTTCATTGTAATCCAAGATTTACGATTTGTATCCTTATTTGAATCACCTTTTGTTGCAAGAGTGAAGAATTTCTTTAGAGTCGGATCATCTTCTTGCTGTTTTATAAACGCGTCACGAGAAATTACCAAGGGATCATCTTGGTTATGCACTTCATTATCTTCAGTAGATGAAGTTTGAGGCATATTAAGAGCTTGAGCTCTAGTGACTACAGCATTAGCAATTTGCATATTTTGTTTTTCCCAAACGGAAATCTGTTGCGGAGTACATTCTTTGACACCGTGAATACGACCGATGATAAGATCAGCGATCGGATTCGGCAGAAGACATGCGTGTACATCTCCAGTAAAGAAAGGAGTAGCAATCCTAATGAAAGCAGTAGAATATTTCTCTAAGGTGCTGCCAAATGTTACACATTTGACTACTTTTCCTGTAGCACGAGAAGGATCTACAAGTGACTGCCTAACACCAATTGTGGTGCACCCAGAATCAAAAAGAACTGAGACTTGATTGTCGTTTACTAAACCTTTGTGTAAGTCAAGAGAACCTCTTCCATCATGCTCTACTGACGCAGGAAGAGCGGGAAGAGGATGGCCACAACTTAAAGTGGACACCGTAGTTGGTTCAAATAATGTTTTGCATTGGGGGCACTGAGATGCTCTCCCAAAATCAAAAGCGGAACATGCCATATTATTAGTGTCATTATTATCTTTATTCTGTTTATAGGCTTCATGTGACTCTTGCTGTGCAGAGTTTGCCTGATAATGTGATTTATGTTTTTTGTGTTGTGATCTACCTCGATTATTATTGCCTCTATAATCATTATTTTTTCCTCTATTGTAACCCCTATTTGGGTTTCAGTCATAGTTCTCATGGTTACCATTATCATATTCATTATAATGAGTATCTCTATACTTATGTTCTTGTTGTCTCCATGATGGATAACTTGTATAGTTTCTATAATGACTTCCTCTGCGGAAATTCCTATAATTGTGACCACCCCGGTATCGAGGGCTGTCGGCTCGTCTCCAGTTCTTCGCAGAAGAACCCTGAAATGATTGGTTACCTTGGTTTTGATAACTATTATGGTTACCCTGTTAATCAAACCTGTTTTGTGGTCCCTGAAATTTGTGTGAGTAATTAGGGTTGTATGGTGTTGCTGAAGCAACTGGCATGCCTTCCTTAACCTTAGCATTGCTAAAAGCTACGTCCGGATGTGCAGTGACGTACTGGGTACAATATTGCTTCATTTCTTTTAGTGTCTTGGGTTTACGCTCATGTAGGAATTCAAGGAATGGTTTATTTACACTTGACATAATCTTGTCTCTGAGCAATAAGTCCATAAGGGCTTCATATGTCTTTTCTGTTTTGGACAACTCAATCCAACGATTAAATATAAGACGTGTCCTTGCAATGAATTCTGAGAATTCTACCCCTGATTCAGGTACCATTTTCTTAAACAAAAGACGGTAACCTTCCTCTGTTAATTGATATCTTTTTATCAAGACTGCTCTAATAACATCATAATTATCCTATCAGCCTCTTCTACCAAGCCTAAACTCGTAAGAGAATCACCTTTCAAATTTTCTGACAACTGATTAGCATACTGTGATTTATCCACATTATGAGCTCGACAAGAACGTTCAAAACGATCCAGCCAGAATGTAATATCGTCACTGGAAGGATTGAACGGTGGTACCTTGACCTTATAAGTAGAAGGTTTACCATTATTACCAGTTGACTGATTAGCAATACCCATATTTGTCAATTTTAATTTTTCTAACTCAAATGCTGACAGTTTTTCCTCATGTTCCCTTTTTGCCTTTCTCTCCTCGGCTTCAGCTTCTTTGTCTAATCTCTTTTGTTCAGCCTCAGCTTCCCTATCTAATCTCTTTTGTTCAGCTTCTCTATCTAATCTCTTTTGTTCAGCTTCAGCTTCTCTATCTAATCTCTTTTGTTCAGCTTCTCTATCTAATATCTTTTGTTCAGCTTCTCTGTTTTGTTTTTCCATTTCCATTTGGAATCTCTTTTCTTCCACCTGCATCTGCAATTTCTTTTGTTCAAATTATAATTCCAATCTTTTATCTTCACTTTTTTGTGCTTTTTCATATTGACTGGTAGCATACTCCTCCAACTTATCACCAGTCTTGCCTAGGGATTTGCCTTGCTCAATAAAGTAATCTAAAGTCGACATAATGTATACTAATATGTGACTAGATACCTGAAATAGCAATAATGAAATCTATCTCCAAATAAATGGAAACAAGTTCTTAATAGCTTGAATAACCAGCTCCCTTTATCCCAATCTCTGTGGGAAACAAGCCTTTAAATAAGGTCTTGTATAATCAACTGTGTACCTCTAATAATAGCAATTAATCATCAGTTGATTCTTTCTCATAAGTTCACTACACAGCTAGTAGTGTATGATCAAATATATTTTATATAGCATATGTCAACCATGAACACACACACAAAGGACAATCAAGAAGGACAATACGAAAACATTCGCAGAAATCAAATAAGTTAAATAGAAAAACAGAAGAAAATAATCACAGAACCTGTGATGATAACTGCGCCGTAAGAAACAAAACAAATAACGTCACAGTGTATAAATATAAATGGTGTATAAAACTAAACTATAGAAAAGAGGAGACCTACAAGTACAAACAAATCAAAACAAAGCTAAAGAAAGCGAAAAATAACGAAAACAAAACTGCACATATCGTCACAGCTAACAAAAAATAGCAACTGATGTTGCATGCAAATTTTCAATTAAGAAAATTGCCCCCTACAGACCACTAATATAAGCCCTATGTTACTTGGGAAATCTTATATTAGTCACCTCACCAACCGCCCACGACATAGACACACAAATAATATGCAAATATTTAAACATAAATACATAAGTATTATATAACTGGAATGTGTTGTAGCGAAGGTGCAGCTGTTATGTAATGGCAAAGTTTCTAATGTAAATACAATAAACTGCCACTTTAATAAATACTAAATTTTGAACTATACTATTACAAAGTTCAATGTATAGAGCAGTTCAAGTAGCTCCAACGTTGATGGTTCTCATAACTAACACACGTAGGACTT